>VZRS01004331.1:613306-951629 GCA_013398055.1 Ifrita kowaldi
CTCCCCGCCGGGACCGCGGGCAGCGCGTGGGCGCCGCCGCCGCCGGGGCGCGGACCGGCCAGGTGGTCCCGCCTGGGGATGCGGGCAGAGCCCGGGGTCGGGGCTGCGGCGGAAAATCGCGGTGCAGGTCGCTGTACGGTACGGACCGGGCGTGGAGTATTGCGGCGGGGTCTCTTTCTGGCACGCTCGCTGCTAGTTGCGTGTCTTCAGATAACGAAGATGTCCGTAATAAGTGGGCAAAGCAAGATAATGAAGTAAATTTATACGAAGAGTTTCTGTTTTCCTCCCATACTCAGGCGTCTTCATGTGGTAGATTAACTTTTATGTATTTTGAAATGTTCTGAGAGCAGAGATAAACACGAACAGTGTCGTGCTTTTAAAGGTCTGTGAGTTGAGCAGTGACAGCTTTCTGGGGCGTGAAAACGGCTGTCATGCTCTGAAGATCATAAAGTGAAAGCTAGGAGTTGCCCAGGAGCGTCACTAGACTCGGTTTGTCCTCCCGTCCTGTAAACCTTGCCACCTACTTCTTGTCTTTAAGTCACTTTGGATCTCTCACCTGTTGCCCAAACTTTTCCTTCACGGAGAGCAGAGAAGTAACTTACAGCATCTCTTTTTGCAATGTGAGACAGTCAAAGGAAAGAATCGCTTTAATCCTTAAAAATATCTGCCACATTGACGTGGTATGCTGGGTTTTGTAGGTTTTGCTTATTATGTGGACAGGGAACAGGTGTTGCTCTGAGCTCTGTAGCTCTTAAGAATTGTTAAGAACTATTTCTAACCTGGAGTCTAAACCCAAAGATTGTGTCCTTACCTAGGAGGTAAGAATTGTGAGGATTTTATTTGCCCAACAGCAGGTCTGAATTGTACTTGTTCATGTATCAACTGTGTATTTACAGCATTGCATTTACATAAAGCAGCTATTGTCTTTTTGATTGCTTTTTTTCATATAAGTGCATGTATTTCTGGGCACATCTAAGTTTTAATGAGTATCTGGGTACAAGCCTAGTATCTTATGTGAATTTATATTTGATTTAATAAATTCCTGGACCCATGCCCACAGGATGTGAGATGACCGATTACACAGAAGTAGTGCGTGTGTGTTTATATGTTGTGTGTGTGTATCAGTCTATCTATGTCTCTAAAAACTCATTGGTACTGTTTTCTTTACAGGCAAAAGAGTTTTAGTTGTACTTTAAGCCTTTCTTGTTGCTAAGAAGCTTTCTTCGTGTAACAGAAAGTCTGAGCTTGTTTTAAGTAGTAAGAACTTACTATCATAAACCTGGTCCTGTAAAATAGCATGCACAAGTAGTAATGACAGGTTAGGATACCACATCAGTACTTTTTTAACCTCGACTAGCGCTGAGAACTGACTGCTTTAGGTTCCAGATCAAATATGAACAAACACAACTTTTTTCTTAGGCTATCTGAAGACACGCTGAGAGTTTGAGGCTGTTAAGGCTGGAGAAGAGAAGGCTCTGGGAAAAATTTCCTTCAGCTTTCTTGTAGCTAAGAGGGGCATACAAGAGCCAGAGAAGGACTTTTTACAAGGATGTGCAGTGAATAGGCCAATGGGTAATGGTTTTAAACTGAGTGGGTAGGTTTAGATTGGATATTAGGAAGAAATTCTTTGCCGTGGGGGTAGTGAGGCTCTGTAACAGGTTGCCCAGAGTAACTGTGGATGTTCCCTTCCTGAAAAAGTGCAAGGCCAGGTTGGGTGGGCCTTGAGCAAGCTCATCTAGTGGGAAGGTGTCCTGGCCCATGGCAGGGGCTTTGGAACTTGATGATCTTTAAGATCCTTTCCAACCCAAGCCATTTTCCGAGTGTCAGAGACAGATTGCAGTAGAAAAAATACTGTATTTGAGAAGTAATTTGAACCCTGATTCTGAAGTGAGTAATCCCATTAGTTTTGGGGAGAACATTTGTGAGTCCTTGCAGGATTTAGAACAATATTTCTCTCTTAAGTAATGACTACTTAATTTGTAAATTCTCATGATTTTTAAAATCTTGTAGTTTAAATGTTATTCTATTTGACACAATGCTTATTGTATCCTATATACAGATCTAGAATGTTGTGTGTCTTTTAGCCTTAGCAAAATAAAGTCTGTTCTGGTATAGTAGGAAATCTTTGTCCTTTTGTTAATTTCAAATCCTTTAATTTCATTACTGTGCCTTCTATAGAATATTGCCTTAATTCCCATGTTAGGGCCACTGGGGAAATGTTTGGATTTTTCTCAAGAAGCTAAAAATCCTGAGCTTATGCTCTGCAGACTCTGTTGCAGATGCTGCAAGGACAGTGTACCTGTTACAGCAAGTAACGCTATTGTATATTTCTAGAGCACAGAAATTTGACTTGTTTAAGCAAATTAGCTACTCCTACTCACGTTTAAAATCAGTGAAGTGTAGAATACTTATGCAAGCCTTCTGTTTTTTTAAATTTCTTTCACTGTGTTTGAGAATCAAACTGTGAAGTGGTTGAGTTTAGTGATAACTCTGTGATTTGATTTTTGAATATTTAATAACCTACAAGCCCGGAAACAGCACAGGCATTATTTACGATGTTTTATCTCTAGGTGATCTAGGATTTTTATTTACACATCATTTTGTAGGATCTGTAGTTCTGATGGAGTAAAAAAATCTGGACTGTGCTGGAGAGCTTCAATGGAAATGAGTTTTGGAATGTGTCATCCTTGACCATTCTTAGAGAAGAGACAGTGAAGCTGAATTAATACAGTTAGAAAACAGAATAATATTTTAAAGGTTGCTAAATGTAAGTTATATTATATGAAATGACAGCGTGTACATGGTTTTTCAGGTAGAATTAAACTTCTGTATTACAAATGTTACAAAATATTAATATTTACACAATCAAGTATTGAAGGTACTGTAACAATGCAATGTTTATAAATACCTGACAGATTCCACATAAATCGAAGGTAGAACAAATGTGCTCAATGTAGTATGCAAATGTTTTGCATTTTATTTGGAGTGGTCCCAAAATGAGTCAGACTTCATTTTAATGTGGTTTTGCTACATTAATTCTGGGGAGTGCTGCTTTCCAAAGTAGCATGCAGAGCTGTAATAGTGTTCCATGAAGCAGCAGTTGATTATTGTGAATGCAGTGGGAACTGATAAAGTTAGGATTGATATAAAATCCTCAGCAGCTTTTTCCTAGCATTTTTTGCATTGTGTCGTTGTCTTTCTAAATAAGCAGGACTCTGTGAGTAGCCCAGAACAACATAGATTGTATGTTTCAGTTTAGCTAGGTGTTAGCATCCCATCTGTATGCCCATTATACCTACTTCAGCCTTGTCCTACAATTAGTATTTATAGCAATGGACTACACTTCCTTTTTCAAATCAGCTGAGGTACTAAATGCATTGCTATCTCTTGAAAGATTTGGTTTATGCATATAATAGACTTTCCTATTATGTTAAAAAATTATCTTTTGACGGAGGTTTAGCCCTGTGTATAGGCACATTTAAGTAGAAGCATATAGTTTTTTAGTGCACTCAGAAGAGGATTTCTGTTGTTAACTTAGGAATTAAGAGGGTAACAAACTTTTCAGAAAAAGTGGTTTCCTGTTACAACTGACCTTCTTGATTATTAGATAACAGTCGATTTCATAACTTACTTGGTCGCCTAATTTAATAGATCTTACAGGTGCATGTTTAAAGTGCATATGCCTAAATGCTTCACATTGTGAGGTCCAGCTGTGGAATGACTCCTAAGGCAGAATTGATATTTTTCCTTCTTGTTGATTCCACGTTGTTTTCAATTAAAGCATCAGGTCTGGTTTTTTTCCTGTACTTTTTCCCAGTCATGTACTTTGAAATTTCTTTGTAGTTGTCTTCTGAAAAAGCAACCTAGTCTAGGATGTTGTCCTATAGATTATATAGGAAATTCCATTATAGAACTACTTGTATGCTTTTAATTTCCATAATAGGCCTACTGACTTGCCAAAGTTAATGAATGTTGTGTTAAACAATCCAGAAAAGTGACATGTGTCTTGTATGGGTGATCTTACAGCTCACTGTGTGCAGAAGCCTTCTGCTTCTCCCTCTGATTTTTGAGGCCCTCTCCATCTTAAGTCCTATCAAGTTCACTTATATAGTTCAGATGAGAACTGCCTAAGTTTTGGGTTAAGTGGTTGAAGGTTCAGTAGGTGTACAGCTGTTTTAAGTAATACTATACTTTTTCAAGTGTCTTAGCATGATACAAACAGTAATGCAGAGCTGTGGTGTTATATATACATATAATATAAATAAGGTTTAGCAGATATCTTTAGGATTTTGTAATTTAGTAGCAGTCATTAGTTTTGTTTTACTACTTCACACAAGGAGAAACAGAGACACAAGATGGAAATACTGTCTTTTGCAAGGGGTGCAAGGGGGTGTTATTTACCAAAGTTTTATAGAAATTTCATACAAAAAAAGACGGTAGTAAGTTGCTTGGTATATTTCAAGGTTTTCAGGGATGATTCTCGTCTCTACTAAACCTAATTATAAAAATACTGTGATGAACCTGTTTATACATTGGGAAATTTTGGGGATTAGTTGCCTGAGGAAAAAAAAAAGGACAAGATTACAGTTTAAGAACTTATGATATTTTTATTCTTTGGGGTTTTTTCTTCATGTAAAAAAAAAAAAAACCTTTGTATCTTTCCAGAGACATGCATTTTCCCAGATATCTTTGCCTCACATATTTTCATGAGATTATGTCTTTGCAATGTCTTTTCCAGATTCTAAGTGAAGTAAGACTGAGTTCGTTGAGTAGTAATTGCTGAAGTTTGATAGCAGTCATTCTCCTTTATTTATGTTGATGATGTTGATGTAGCTTACATTTCTTAGTCCCTAAATGTATTATCCCCAATTAAAAAAAAAAATTTCCCTCTTTGTACACATAAAGATGTGATGCTAACTAAACTAGACCATATAATCTATGTTGTTCTGGGGTATTCCCAGATTCCCACTTATTTAGTAAGTAAGCATTCACGATAGTCACCAGCGGCTTCATGGAGCACTCGTGTGGTCATCAACGCCTACTTCAGCCCTGTCCTACAACTAGTATTTACAGTGAGAGACAACATTTTCTTTTTTTCCACTAAAAGGAAGTTGAAGCTTACTCATTGCCATTAGTTTTTTTTTAAGTTATCTGTTCCATTGCTGTTCTGTTACTTCTGATGGGCATTTGCAGGGTCTTGTGCAACCTCTGCTGGTGTCTGCATTATCTGTGATTTATGGATGTAACTTTCAAAAGCAATTCCAGAAGTCTTCTGCCTTTTATGCAGAGATACCAACAGTAAGCTGGTTGGTAGCCAGAGAAGGATCTTAATTGCTTCCTCTAGTGTTTAAAGCAGCTGCTGTCTGTATCATATTATCTTTAGCCAAATATATGTGAAGAAAACAAATACCAGGATGTAGTGAACTGTTACAGAGCACATTGTTTTCTGGCCATCACGTGGTGTTTCGTTTTGAACCAGTAGTACCTGCGAGTGAATTTCATACTACCAGTAATGATTATTGTATTGACAAAGACCTTGAATGACTCAACATGGGTGTTCTTAAGCCTTAATATTGAAACTGGTATTCTTTAGAGAAACTTTATAATTGGATTATGTCAGGCTACCAAAGGAGCAGTTTTGAGTTTCAAATGCCATATGAAATTATGTCTCTGCTTGAAGAAAATATTGTGGATTTTTTTTTAATTAGGATTTTAAAACCGATTTCTTTAAAAGGTCAAATTTAATCTGTTTCTTAATGGGCCACTTGGCTTGTTGTCTACTATGTGCTTCATTTGCTATGAATAAGATAAATGAATTCTATTAATAAGAGACCAGCTGCTTCAGGAATATTGTCTTTACTACAATGGAAAATATGATGCTGTGGTCACTGAACTCGTCCAGATCTCTTGGGTTTTTGTGGGCAGAAGTGCTACAGCAATTTGCAGTTTCCTGTAATAGTAAATAACTTTGTATTCATCCCCTGCAGAAAAAAAATACAGAGGACAATGCAGTCCTTCTTCCTACTGAATAATAAGCCAGTGCTATATCTTTGCCTTTCTATTTTTCCTATATTCTCAAAACTGTAATTATAAATAAATCTGGAATATAGGGAAATTTGGTGTCATGGATTTACTTTATTAAGTCCAGTCTTCTGCTAGTATTACGTAATGTAATCCCTACTTGTCAAGCTCCATTTTAAAAACAATTTTTATCCTCTCTATTTCTGCTAGAAGGCTGTTTTAGGACTTTGTTACTCTCAGAGTTAGGTAACTCACTAAAAGTAAATTTAATCTGGAAATTCATATTTGTTTATGCTAATTTTCCTTTCACTCAACATTTCTGTACTGTTGTTTACTTGGATTTGCTTGGTTAATAATCACATCCTTTTGCTGGACTGAACAAGCTGTTCTCATCCTCTCTTCTAAGAGGTTCTCTGGTTTCTTGGTCATTTTAGTAGCTCTTTTCTATGCCTTTTTAAATTCACTTTTGAGTTTTCAAGAGCTCTAAAAGTAGGGAAAACAAAACTAGCATAGTATTCTTCATAAGTTTTATCTTTCCTCATCATATTCTGTGAGAACATCAATCATTAAATGAAATCAATGGTTATGGTCTTCTTTTGACTATGTGGTGCTGTGGATTCCTCAAGTGTATGATTAAAGGTGAAAAAGTCTCAGCATCTTATAGGCAGTAGCAATGAAGTATATATTTAAACTGAAGAAAAATAACTTGACCTTCTTCCATATTAATATGGAATTGAAGTACTGTTGGGCAGTAATGTTACCTCCCATTGGCACCCTGTGAAGTGCAAGTAGCTTTCATTAGAAAGATATATTTCACAGCACGTTATAAACTCCACCGTTATGTTACAGCGTAATTTTCCAGATTAGTCAGAAGTTACCAATTTAAATCACTTTCCTCTCCTGAATTATGCAAACTTGTATTTCACAGGACACAAAAGCTTAAACATGTTACTGCACTGTGGTGTTTTGCTTAATATAGTTCAGACATGGGAAAACAGTGTGAAAATGCTGTATGTCTTAAGAAGTCTTTTCTTTTAGCTCAATATTCAAAGCAGGATACAAGGTGCTGCAATGCTTTGGTCATAGAGTTTTTTCTACTACTGGTGTTAGTTGATTTGCAGGTTGGTTAAAGAGAGGTTTGCACACCAGATGTGGATTGTAGTGTCTGTTTACAAAGATAGTCTTGGTCTCTGGAAGATACTATGTAAATTAAAGTAGGTATCACCATTAAGATTAATTTTCTACTGTGAAAGCATTTATGTAAAGTAAACATCATGAAAAATAAAACAGGTAACAATAAGAAGAATCAATTCGTGATTTTGCCACGAGGTTGGACCAGATGGCTCTTGAGGTCCCTTCCAACCTGGTATTCTGTGATTCTGTGATTTGATCCTGTGGAACCATCAGTCTGACATGAGATCAGCTTCTGGTGTCTTCTTGCAGAAGCCACCTCTGCAGTCCTCCTCCGCCTCTACCTTGCCATGTAAACCCAACAAAGCTCTTCTCCAAGTATTTTCAGTGTTTCTGTCTTTGGAAGAGAAACATTTTGGTTCCTTTTATAACAAGCAGCTGCTGTCCAGGCATTTGATGACTGAGAATTGTTCTGTTTTTGTTGACAGGGACGGGTAAACTTAGGAAAAGAGCAGGGGAATTAATTATTAAAAAGCTGCAAATTTTTAATTCTTTTACAGTAAATCTTTGATGAGGTGGTCATTCTGCTGACCTGTTTAAACTTCTGTTAAGGATATAATTTTTTTATGATGACTTCTTCCTTCTGCTTTCTGCACAAAAATACCTGGGCAAGAGCCTGGTTGCTTCTAGAAAATTATCAAATATAAAAATCATCTTTGCTCTTCTTCCCCAAGTCCTCACCCTTGTCATTATCTCACCACCATGCATCACCACCCAAAAATCCTTGGTAAAACAAGCAATACAGGGGGTAGGGTTTCATAGTAAAAACATTTCCTTTGAGTCAACTGAGTTCTTTGCTTGCTAATCGAAAGTGCACAAGAAGGGATAACTGGATGTATTTAAACTTTTTTTTTTCTGCTGTAATAATTAGAATAATTTCAAGAAGTGGCCAAATGTCAGTGTAAATATGTGCAGATCAGTTCTTAAAAGCCACAATTCTTAAAAGTGCAGGTAATATTTAAATGGAAGAACAGAGAGATTTATGATGTTGTGGGGGTGCATGTTGATGTTCAAATGCCTTCCTAGATTATCAGTATTGTCGAGGCCTTTGGAGCTTTGCTATTCAAAAAGTTTACATTCCTCTGTAAGTCCATTCCTTTCATTTTCTCACCCTTTTCTGTCTTACCCTACTTACCTTTAACCTTTGTTTACAAATGATGAGGAGTCAAGAGAGGTAGGAGTAGGGAGAACACAAGAATTCATCCTCTGTGGAATTTACTGTTTTTATAAACTGTTACTTTAAATCCATGAATATTATAGAGGGGTAGTTTCCCTCTAAGCCTAAAATTACTTATAAGTTGTGGGGAGCATGCAGAAGAAACTTGCTGCTTTGAAAAAGATTGCTCTGAGCCTGAGGTTATCAATTAAAAAAAACTGTTCCCTTCTCAAACCTTTTCATGTCTAGAACTACCACTGCCATTAAAACAAGCTGTGTAATGATACTTCAAGAAAAAAAAAGCAAACTAAATACCTTTCTATGCTCCTCTTGTGAATTACCAGTTAGCCTACATACACAGGGAAGCTATGGAGCTGTCTCGCTTACCTTCCGGGAAACCTTGAAATATAAGAAGTAAACTTTGAATAAGTAAGACTTGAGCTTTACTGTTGGAGTGGTAAAATCCCCTTATTCTGGAGAAGAGCAGAAGTTATGAGAACATCTGAGAGACTGATACCGGTAAAACACGTATAAGTGAAAATACATCTGTTTATTCATAAAGTATTGTCAAGTATTTTACCTTCTAGGGTAAATAAAAAGTATTTATAAAGTATTTTACCTCTAGCTTGGTTATTAGGAAAAGTTTTTCACCCAGAGAGTGATTGTGCACTGGAACAGGCTCCTCAAGGAAGTGATTATGGTACCAAGCCTGCAAGAGTTCAACAAGTGCTTGGACAATGCTCTCAGGCACATGTTGGGATTTTCAGGCTTGTCCTGTGCAGGGCCAGGAGTTGGACTTGATGACCCTTGTGGGTCTCTTCCAATTCAGGATATTGTATGAAGTTGTACTAACTTGCATACTTCTATGAAGAATCTGTTTTAGTACAGAAAAATGAACTAATGACTTCTTAATAAAAAGTAATACTTGGTTTATAATAAAAATTTCAGTTTGCTCTGTGTACTCAGAGATGCTTTTGTGAATCTCGTCTCATGGTATGTGTTATTTGCATAAAAGTCAGTGCTGTCAAGAGTTGGGCTTTGTCATTTTCAGTATCTTATGAGTGGGTTTCTCCGTCTGAGTTGTGCTTTCAAGAGCCAGAGAGAGGGGACCCAGCAGAGGTCCAATAGTATGAAACAGATCCAAGGAAAAGAATTGCTGCTCTCAAGTGGTATCAGATCTGGTTAAACAGGAGTTGGTTTAAGCCACAGCAAAGTAGGTGGGGTTAAAAGAATCTTTGGGAATATTAATTTTTGATTACCATGTGCACATACTGAAATGTAAAACAGCTAGTACTACTTCTTCCCCTCTCCTGGCTTTTTTTTCCTCTCCCAGTTTCAGCATATTATTGACCAAGCCTGATGGTTAAAACTAGGGAAAAATAGTGCAGTTTGGTAAGTATCATGAATGCCTGATGAGATTGTTTTTGACTCATAGGTCTTTGTCTAGGAATTACTGACTAGTTGTATTTGTACAGATTGGTTGTAAGAACTTGTTACCTTAATTTGATAAATTTGTTGATGTAAGTCAGTTCAACTGAAGTAGCAAGGAAATGAATGCACTATAGCTTCTCAACATATTTTCTTCTTGACAATGGCCAGTGCTTCACTCTGGTTTTTAGAGGGAATTCCCTTGCTGCTTTTTGTTTTTAAAAAGTATGGTGAGACTTCTGTGTTCAGAAACATGCTTTTCTTTTTTGAGTGTTGAAAATTGTTAGAATCACAGCAAGTCACTCTTTGTTGTCCTTGCATAATCTGTTTGAAGATGTTTTCAGCAAGTCAAGAAACGGCAAATGCGGCATGCCTACAGGGCAGCTAACACTGACTACGGAAAGTAGTTGGCTGGTGGAGTGGGAGTTGAGTACATTTTATAAGGTGAACATGGGCTTGCAGACTGACAGATGCCAGAAGTGTATGATGTTTGCAAGTATTAGTTGAGGGGTTTTACAGATAGTTTTTGCGTTTATCAATGTTGAGTCTGGTCCCGCTGCTTGTTTTCTGGAGAATGCTGAAAAGTTGTGAAGGCCCAAAGAAGACCCTTTGAACATTTGAAGAACGTATAAAAATGCTTCAGCTTCTTGAAAACTACGAACACCATATAGCATATGTTTTTGGCCATTACTTAATCTGAAAGTTAAAGATTTATTTATATCACAGGAAAAAATCTTGATGGGAAGTTTTTCTAAGAGACCAAGGTGTGTGAAGATCCAAGTGTTGGCAGAAGCTATACAAATTCAGATTATAAACCTACAGCTGCAAAGCTAGTAAGATACCTCCTTAAGACTATAATGGACTTTGCATTGCTGGAAAATCTTAAATTGTGTGAATTTTTTTTTTCCCTTAATTGCAGTCTTGTTCACTTATACCTGTTGGGCTTGAAGTATTAAGTCCTGAAACTCCTGTTCGGGGTATGAGGCTTGTTGATTGCATTGTTTTCTTCTTGCCTTAAAAAGAAATGTTTTGAGTCTACTTGCAAATCATGAAGTTACATTACTTGAAGGTACATGTGTGAGTGAAACTTTGCAGTCTGTGAAGAATATATCCATCCTTAAGACATTTTACAGTTTAATCTTTTTCATATTTGAAATACTTGCAAGTAAGGCCTCAGATGGTTCCTTCTGGTACTCCTTACTTTGTTATCAGCGTTGTGATACAAAATGGAGGTGCTATGCTGTAATAACTGTCTTGGGGGGATGATTTTGGTGTCTGGTTTTGTTGGTTTTGGTAGGTTTTTTTCCCCCTTTCTTAGTTTTGAATACTAGGCTGTATTATTTTAGTATATATACATGCCTGTGCAAATATACATTGAAACAAAACCAAATAGCTGAAGATGGTAATACTGTTTCTTTTCATATATACAGACACTAAATAAATATGTTCAGATCAAGTTGCTGTCTTACAGGTATGTAAAGATAGCAAACCTAACATTTTTCAAAGATCCTTAATGTCCGGAAAGTGGGTTTAATAGCTTAGCTTTGTTATCCTGTTGAGATAGAGGTAGTCTGAAGTACTTCAAAAACCTTAAAATTCTCACAGTTCTTGTATATACAGTGTTTTGTCATCTATTACCATGACTGGTTTAATTGGAAAATAGAAAACACTGACATAAGAACACAGAGGTGTGTCTAAGCAGATTCTTGTAGGCATAAATATGAGCTTGGCAATAGACTTAATGAAGCTTTCTCACAAATACAGTCAGTATGGTTGGCTTTTTGCTATGTGAGCTTAGAGCTGCTGCATCTTCATGCTGTTTGGGAGCCTAAGGTCAAATGAGAAATCCGAACTATTTCATTTTATGAAGAGGCGTTTAGGCTCAGCAGTACATTTCCTGTTTACATAGCCAAATCTTTTTTGTATGCTGAGAGATTTCCTGATACACTCATACAGAATTTTTGAGTTTGCACTTCCAAGCTGTAGCTTCTGTTGCTTAGCTGGGTGAAGATGCCATCTTCTGCACCCCAGCCAGCATGATACAATTCATTTTCCCGTGAACTGATAGGAGGTTCATCTAAGTCTTACCACCTTTTGTTTATCCCCAGATTGCAGGATGGAAGATGAAAATGTTAAGGCCATGTTCAAGAAGTTTGTTTAGCATTTATTTTTTCAGGTTTAATTGAGAAGTGAAAAATTACAAGTTTTGTAAAGGTACCTTTTTTTGCCATTCTTTTTCCTCTGTAATCCAAGAGACACGTTGGTCTCTGGTCTAAGTGAATGAAACCCACAAATTCACAGGATCTGCTCATTTCCTTTAGCTCCATACAACCCAAGAACTTACGGTTTTTATATTCTCATACAATGTGGGTAACTGTACATAGTGCTACTTTTTCTGTTTAGGGCCTTCTCTGTGTAGTTGGAATGCAGCAGGTTAAAATGTATTTATTCTTATTCTATTTGCATTGCTACAGCACAGCAACGATGAAATTTTTTGTTTTGTTAATTCAGTTAGTTTTACTCTTGTCTCTTAATGCAGCATATCCCAAGTCTCCCTGGGAGTGGTAATCATCTTAAATTTACTAAAATGACATTGCAGATCACATGTTTTTTTCCTCCACCAGCTTTCTGACAGCTTCCAAATCATTTGTCAGTGAAATATACATCATGCTGTCACAACTCCTCCTAACTGACACTCCAGAGCCTCTTTGATGCTCTCTGTGAGAAGCCAGAGTTGTCAATGCACCTTGAGACTTCAAGACTGTTTTACAATAAAAACTCACTTGCATGCCTACTTTTGTCACTTCCCTTGAGGAGTTATAATGGAGCTCTGAGTATTGTGTTGCTGGGTCGAGCGTCAATTTTGCAGTGTTTTCTGGAGCATTTAACGTTCCCAAAGGAATCCATGATATTTTGACAAGCGCTTCTCTTGTCCCTTTGTAAATCAAAATGGCACTTGAACAACAATGCATTTGTACAGTTGGAATGAAATACAAGACAGCAATGTTACTCTTACTAGTGAATGGGTTGGGGGGATGTTTTAGTGGCTTGATACTTTCTTGGTTGGTTGGTTGGTTTGGTTTTCTTTTTAAAACATGTTAAGTGATTTAAATCTTGATCCCCCTGCCCCATGGTGGGGTATGCAAGAGGGGCTGAGTGCAGTGAAGAGGAGCAGAGACTATGAGGTTCTGCACCAATGGGAGTTGGAGTTTCTGCATATCAAATCCCACATCTGGATTCTATCAGAGTTAAACCAGTTGTATGCCAAGTTCTTGCCTTCCTTCTTGTCACAGTTGTCCCCCAGTAAAATAAACCCTGTGATTTGGGGAGATTTATCTTTAACTTGTACATCTTTCTTTGTTTTTTACTGTTTATAAGCAGATGTTGAGTAATTTAAGTGTCTGTTAAGTGTTATGGGGGAATTTCACTTCCATCTCAGTTTCTACATATGCCTTTAGTTTGAAATTTAAAAAAAGTTATTATCTATGAAAGCATTAAATACCATTTTTAACATTCGAATTACTGTTTGAATGTGTTTGATTGGGGTACTTATAAAACAGGCACTTTATAGTGTAGGAGTGGGATCTTAAAACAGTTGATGAGTATATTGTATTAAAATAGCACAGGTGTTCAGCATATTTTTCTGGAGCTAAACAGATTGTTCAAATAATCCCTACTATCAGTGCAGTAGAATTTTTATGCATTGTATGTCGTACTGCCAGCAGAAGTGTTGTCATACTGTTTTGTTAAACTTCATTAAAGTGTGTTGACTCTTTAAATATGAAGTCTTATACTTCTATAACTCCTCATTCATTCCAGTGTAAGGATTGTATTTGTGCCTCTCAGAGAAATTTAGGAGGGGGAATTTATGGTGAGGTAAAGACAAACAACATGGAATTTGCTCTCTCAGAAGTTCGCTTCTGCTTCTAAAAGGATGTCAAGTATATGGAAAGTTTGGTTGTTTTTTTAAACAAACACAACTCCATAAATTGATAAAACACGTCTGCAAAACCTGATTGTTTCCCAATGAAACAAATTAATGTAGTCAGTAATTAAATCCTATTATTACTGAAATGCGAGTTTCAGATTTTGTGAGGATACTTAGGTTTAGAGTTGTGTCAGCATCTCTGCAGTCTCAGCACTGTGCCGTCAAACCTCCAGAATAAAACTGGGCGGTTGGTGACCCTCACAGAAGTACTGAGCTTCTATAACAAGTCAAACAAAGAGACCCTCTAAATTGCATGGGCTTCTGCTGAAGTTTCCCCAAGTGTCCTCAAATAACCCCTTCTCAGAGAGGGATTTGTCTTACGTGGGTTGGAATGCAGGTGCCCTGTTAGACTCCACACCAGTCTGTGACAGCAAGCAAAGAGTTTCAGGATTTAAGTGTGCACTGCAAATCCTTTGTTGTATGCCTTCTGCTTGGTTATTTTATCTGACAATGTCAATTTTGCTTCTATGAGAAATAGTAACTGTTGTCTGTATACACTGCCTGCCCTGTTCATCTGGGTTTGGATTTGCTTTTTTCTTAAGGTCTTTCTTTTCTTTCTTCGTTCTTTCAGGTTTTGTTCCTCAGCTATTTTGAAAAGTTCCAGTCTAGTTAGTTTCTGCTTTTAAGTTAGCAAATCTGTCCTGTGGTTGTCCTTCTTTGAACCTTCTTTATGGTAACTGCACCCATTCTGAGTTAGATTGCAAGAAACTACATGGAATATTCAAGGCAAGAATGCATCAAATAGTGATAGTTTCTGCTTTTGGCATTGTTTCTCTACTAGGCCTTAATATTTGTGACTGTGGCTGATTGTTGAGTTGATATTATGAAGAAACTGCTTGCAGTGACTCCAAGATCTTTCAAGGACTATTAAAGCTAATGTAAATAGCATCACTATGTAGATATATATTTTTTTCTATGTGCAGTAGTGTTTGCTTCCTAAATGTAATTTTCCTATATCACCTTACCTCCTTGGCGTTTAAGATTGTGACATTGTTCTGCTGCTTTTCAAGAAAGGAAAAAGCGAAAGCAGATTATGTATACATGTATCAGCAGAAAAATATGTTACTCAGTGTTAACACCCTTTTTCCAATTTGATCTCCAGATTTTATGATGGCTCTGATAAATAGTAAGACTCCTTTGAGATTCAGAAAGGAATTATTTGGCAAGAAAAAGAAGTGTTAATACAGAAAATCTACTAAGATTTGATTCCGTTATAAGAAGCTGCTGCAACTGAGTTAAGTACTTGTTGCTGCCTTCATGCCCTGGCAGTTGTAAAACCAGTTTGGTTGGTCTATCCTGTGATATTCCAGATCACTGAGTATTTTACTGGCTTAAAGCCCACATCCTCTTGTGTTTCTTTCAAGATAAATACTTTACACAGCTGGAATATTCACTTTGCTGAGTTCAGTACTTAGCAAAACTGAAGCTAAAAGGAGAGTCTTCTGATACCTTCCTTACAGCTCTACTACTGCCCTACCATGATCTTTAAATGTAAATATTTGTTTGGACTGTAAAATATTATGAGGATTATGTAGGTTGCTAATCATATTTTCAGAAGTGTAAAAGAGTAAGAGCTAAAAGCTCTTGAATTCTCAATGGAATGTGAGTTTTTCAGAAATATGTATCTCTTCACTGAAAAAGCTGTTGTGCAAGTACCTCGAGGTATTGCTTATCTGTGGAGAGCTGACAAAAAACAGAATCTGACTATTGTACACATCCGTGTTATGTTTTTTCATGCAGTAGGACAAACCCATGAATTATAAAATTATTTTTTAGATATATTTTGAGAAGCTATATACCAACTAGTAAAGTTAGCAGCTGCATAATCTTTTAGCCACTTGGATAATTCGGTTCAAGGAGACTTCTTAAGCTGAAAACTTTACTAAATTTTCTTGCTAAGGCTGAACTTTTGACGGTTATTATTGGATTTTGTTTTTCTTTGAGGGAAGAGAAGTTTCATTTTTCATGTTAGAAACAGGAGGAGGAAGGATTAGCACAAAAAAAAATAGGCATCTTGAGTGTCATTACTGAAAAACTGGCACTGTAAGTCCTAGTTTTTGTTTGACTTAGTTGGTGTTCTATTTCTAAGTAACTGTGTGCATATTTTGGTGACCTCCAAAACCAATAGGAAAATAATTCTCAATGAGGCTATTTATGTCAAACTTCATATTGGTTCTCTCATCTGTATTTATAGTTACTGTTTCCCACACTAATTTTGAGAGCAGTCTTTACTTGTCTTTACCCAGTTTATAATTAATATTCCACAGTGACTTTTTTTTAAATTTTATTTTCAGTCTTTATGGGAATTAACAGCAGAATACACAAGATTAATTTATATATTTAAGTTGAGGGTATGATATCAAAGTTAAATTTGCTAGCTCTTTGGCTGCTAAGTAATGAGTGTGACTGGCTAGCAGAGAGGTAGCTCTGATTATATCAGTGTTCTGGGCTCTTGTCTTTGCAGAGTATGGTTTTGTATTGGAAGGTGCTTGTAAAAGGATTTAGCAAGCCTGTCTTTGTGAATAATTGGCTAGATAAGAGATGCTATGATACATTGTATGTTTAGGGAGCCAGAAGTTCAGAATCCTTAATAGCTGAGCTCTCACAACAGTCAGCAGGAGTCATTATGATCTCTCTTAACAATGTGTGGATTGGATGTCGTTAATTCAGATGCAATTTGCGAAACAGAATTGACTTTGGAAAAAGTATGTATTGTCCTTCATGTTAGATCCAAAGATATCTGCAAAACTGTCTGCTTATTGCTTTCTGTAATTTTAAATAAAAGAATTAAAAATAACAAACACCATCCCTCCTCCCTACCCCAACTAGTTAGTGCCGTGTTTTCCTTCTCTTGCAGCCAGTATTTTAATGTGCTCTGTTTGCTTATGTCAAGGAAGCTAACATGAATGTTTTGGGAAGAAGATGTTTTGCTTGGCTGCTCAATTAAGTCTCATGAGTAATTCAAAGACTCTTCATTGATTCGTGTTTATGTACGTATTCAACTGAAGATGGAGGAGGATTACAGTCAACAGACATGGAGCTCTGAAAGGACCATCCATTGCAGTTAAGCATTTTACATGGTCACAGAAAGAAAAAAGGATACTGCATTTGGGACTCAGTGTCCAAAATCTAGACTACCATGTTTGTGCTCTGCTTGTTTGGTTCGTATTGCTCATCGTAAACAGCAAATGTTGTCTAGACTGAAACTTTTCACTTTGCAGAGAATTCCAGTTCCATTTTAAAAGGAAGTGATGATTTCAGAATTGGGTCCAGTTAACAGAACTTGTTCGATTTTAAGCTTGTTAAGAATTCCCATGGTTTTTGAAAAGTATACTTTCATGGAAAAGTTCCCACTTTTATTAAATTGAGTCTAGGGAAGCCGTATGTTAAGTGCTGCTGGGCATTTGAAATGAAATCTGCAACTCCTTTAAGCCACTTCTCATTGAGAAAAGGGAGAGGAGGAGGCTGTGATGGAGTGGAAATCCAGCTAGCCAACAAACTGTGAGCCATGCGAAGCTGGTGCTCCAAGTGCAACTTCTTGCAGCATGCTTGAGGGAAAATGATGTTTTGGTGAGGTCAGGGACATTCTGCAGTCAGTCTTTGGATAAAAATACAGTCCTAGGGTTAAACACCAAATTTTTCTTTATGAATAATATAAAATAACTAGTTCAGGCTCAAAGCGTTTCTATTTTTTTTTTTCTTCATTCTCTCAGTGGATTAATGACTCCTTGACTTATTACTGACTTTTCCATTGTGTGTGGGAAACAAGGTGGGTGGGTATTTTCCAAAAGCTGTGTTATCAGCTATTTCAGTGTTGTTTTGTATCTTTAAAGAAAGGAATTTTTTCCCATTTCTCTTGGCGAAAACCTGTGTAGGCTTCTTCTAGAACTTTTATGCAAAGAAACATTTTCTTTCCTGTCTTTTCAGTATTCCCTCAGATACTGATTCTTGAGATGGAGCTGTGATGAAGTTAGATTGAGATCGTAGCTGGAATTAATCTTAGTGAAAATGTATATTTTTTTGAGAAAGAGAAATAACATCATGCAGCACCTGAAAACTGATGGAAACGTATATGCAAAAATCCTATGTTAAACTTACTTGAATGTAAACTCTTCTGATTTAGAAACATCGAAGTTTAGTTGTGCAAACCTTAATACTTCTGTTCCAATTTTGTTTCATCTTTTTCTTTTTTTTTCTTTTCTTTTTGTTTTAAAGATGCTTGAACTGAAGTTTAACAAGTGGCTGTTAAGCAAGCAGGCATGTTTGTGTGTCGGGTGTTCTTAATTTTCATGGGGACTGAGTTGAAACAGAGAGCACTAACTGCTGTAGCTGGAGTAGCTGGACCTTCTGTAGGGACTGCATGAAATGGATCAAAACCATGTTGTGCTGCTTATTTATTTTTTTCTATTATTTATTTTAAAGAAATTAGGATTTTCTTTGCTCCTTTTAATATAAAACTATTTTTCAAAATTGTGCCGCCTTGGAAGAAAGAAGTCACAGATTTTGTGGTGACAGGGAAGTGTGAGAAGCTGTGTTGTTTGTAGATCTGGTTAACATCTCCTTGTCTGACAGAATGGCATCTGGAATAATGGGCAAGAAGTAGGGGTCTACAAGGGTCTGCCTGATCACCAGTTTGGGGTGTGTGGCCTTAGGCCATCTTGCTTTCAGCATTTCCATCTGTAAATAGGGTAATGGTGCTGGATATGACATAAAAACATATTTCTTTTACTCTTTCTACACTTAGCTTGATTGAAGACTGAGATAATTCTGTGTTCATTACTGGACTTGGATGCTATGCAGTGAGCAAAAATGGGAGGAGGAAAGAGCAGTACTGAGCCCTGAGGAAAAAAGAAAGAATCATGTAATAGTTGTCTACACAGTGACTGCCCTCATGCTAGGAATAATTTAGGAAAATTTTTGAAGGAGAAGGGTGAAGATAATATACATGTGCAAGGAATTAAGTTTTATAATCAGCCTTCATTGAAGCCATTTTGGCTTGGTAGTCCCAATCAACTTTTTGTCAGCTATTTATTTATTAATGCAGTTATTTTTACTGTTGAAAGTTATACTTAGTTTACCTCATAGTACAAATCACTAAACAAGTCCTTGCAGGAAGAATTACAGCCTTGTAATATAACTAAGGGTGTAATGGCCCACATCCTCTGGCTGTGGAGCAGTTGAAGATAATACAGCTTTCATCTACCTATCATTGCTCACACACTGGAGAACATCTCTTGTGGTTCAACCGGGAAGACAGAACATTTTCACGTTTCTTACTTTTTCAGTGTGAACTCAGCTGCTTCTCCTATTGTTGTCTATTGCTAAAACAGATGACCCTGGATGGGTGGCTACAGTGGGCTTACCCCTGGTGGTGTATTGGCTCATCCATGAGAGTGATAACCTCCTACTAGCAAGTGGTGGTGATCAGCTAATGGTGTCTTGAGGCATTCGAGCAATTACAAAATACGTGTCCAAATCTTCCTACAAAGAGCACCAGCTCAACTGTGCAGGGTTGGACATGAAGCTTATCTGGTGTTACATCCTGTCTCTAGATACGAGTGAGTGCTGTGCTGTGGGTTCTGTTTTTCTCTCATGCACGGCACTGACTGCCTAAGGCAGAGAAAAACAGCAGGCAGAATGTAGTGAGGCTCCCACTGCCTGCAGTGGTTTTGGGCTTGAAGATTTCCTGAGCGAGGGGTTAGTTATGTCTTTAATAGCTCTCAGTGGATTTTTCTTCTGTGAATTTGTCTAGTCCTTTTTTGAACCCACATAAATTTTTAATATCCAAAGTGTCCGGTTATAGTGAGATTCATTAACTACAAATTTTAAGACAAAACATCTTCTTACTTTGAGTTTGCTTCTTGCTCTGTTAGATAGCCTTTTGTTTTCACTTGAGAGACAACCATCATTTCTGTACTGCTTGTTGTTTTGTAGAACTCTTGTGGGTTCCCAGTTATCCTTTTCAGGCTGATTACTGTGTGTGAATTTCTTTAAACAAGGTATTCTTGCCATTTGCTTACCATTTACCTTTGTCTCATTCCCTATACCTTTGATATCAAGAGACAGTGTCAAAGAGTAAGACAGAATCTGTACATAGTTTTTAAGTGCAGGTCTCTCATGGCTTGATGGAGAGGCATTAATGATGTTTCTCTTTTCCCCCAGTTTCAAAGAATTACTAGTATTTAATATGTTTCTTGACCGTGCCTGAGTGTAGAGTAATGGAACAACCTAGTTATTATGTATCTGTTTTAATGACAATGTCTCATTTGTTAGTGATAGTAGTTAGTTCAGAACTCCTTACGGATGCCATAATAGAAACACTACTAGTACACTACTAGTACTATAGTCAGATAAGATTATTAATTAAAGGATATCACTCTGCCAGGAATGTAACAAGAGGATGTTTTCATATGTTTCTAAATCTTTTTGTGACAGGAAAGTAGAACAAAATTCCAGAGAATTAAAATTTGAAAAAAATGGTACATGAACTATGTAGAAGGCTAGTTGGTCCTTCTTACAAGTTAGTTGACTTAAGAAAAACTGGACAGACTTCAGCTGAAAGTCATTCAAGTTCCTTATTTTTGTCTGAGAAGTTAAGTAAAAAATCCAGCAAATGACTATGAGGGATATTTCTCTTTTTATTTTTCTTTTTTTAGTACAATGATCCTGTTCTTTGCAATACCTTTATACATAGAAAGAAACGTCATATGAATACTGGTTTTTACAGGGGTTATTTCTTATTATCTCTGGTTGAATGCAGTAAATCTGGAAAGTAAAATGCAAAAACTAAGTGTTAAGGAAAGTCTCGTGCAAATTGAAGTTTAACTCCAAACTCCTTGGGAATGCTTAATTCTGACTTGTTTAAGCAGGAGCTCACCTGGTGAAAAACTGATTTGTAGTTGTGCATTCCATTAGTTAATGAAGCATATTTCACTTGGCTGATATTTTTTCCCTCCATTATTAGAATGTAGGTATTTTGGTAACAGTTTTTTGATTTTATGATACCGCAAGTCATTTAATTTAAACCCTCGAAAGTGTGTCTTTAAAAGGCTTTTAAGTGCTTTCATGGCTCTCATCTCTGCGTTTTGTGAATTCCTTTCATATTTTAAAGGTAGAAGACAGTTTAACTAGCATATTCAGCTTGTTTGCTGTATGAAACTGATGTGTTTAGTATCCATTTTCTCTAAGTAGTGAGAAGGAGCTAAGCAGTGCATAGTAGTGGACTGCCTCTATGGCAGACTTAATGCATAAAAACTGCCTTTAGGCCATATTTGGTTAAGACATTTAGTGACATTTAACATCACTGAACAAAATCCTGCTTGATGAGGAATCTCAGTTCTGCCCTCCATGTGTGGAAGTCCATATGTGACTCTCTAATCAAATGTTACATCTGTTTGTGTGTGTGTGTTAGAACTCTCACACCCCCACCCACTTGTTAAGTGCTGTACTGAAGTACAATGTGACTGATACTGCTTGTCTGATCAAAAGAATCTAATCAAGGATTGTATTCCTGAGCTTTAAGAGCCTGAAAGAATTTCATATGGAAAGTGTTTCATTTCCTTTAAAGCCGAGTGATAGTATTTTCTTCTTTTTTAAATAAGCTAAATATACACATTTTAATTTTTTCCCCTGTCCTCTTCCTCCTGGTCTTACAACACATTTTACTTTGTTGCCCAAGCACAGAAAACTTTGTCAGGAAGAAGGGTGAGCAATGCTTCTGTTTCCCATGACCCTCAACTCTAATGTTGTTCCAAGAGCTCACTACTTACAAATGCCTTGATAACTGCTTTCATTCCTTTCATCCCTCCCCCGCCATCCAGCACAGGCCAGTGGGACCCATCCTCCTTTGAGCAGCTCTCTTCACAGAACAGGGGAATCTACTTAATGTAAAAATCATGGAACATAAAAGCATTGAAAGATATATTACAGAATTTTTTACAGCTGAAGATCTGTGTGATAATTGCTGCAGTGATTTATTCTTGGTTTCCTAGAAGCAGCTTCTTAGAGCTCCCTGTTCATACCAGAAATAATCCTATTTTTTATTTTTTCCTCTGGATAGGTATTTGGGTAGGGGTAGTAGTGTGGAAATTGCGTCTCATTCTGTACGTGCACAGCACAGAACTGGCAGAACTGATCTTGCTTAGATAGTCAGAACTGTGGCTCCTTAAGAATGTGTTGCAGCATAGGCTTTAATTATATTCTGATATTATGTAATCATATCGTGCATTTCTTTGTTTTTCATTGTCTGCAGATAGGCAGATGTATTTTTAAAATTTCTATGGATTCATGGTAAGATTAAGAACAGAGAAACATGTCTTTTCAAGTACTACTGAAAGATCATATGATGCACCAATACCTTACATTGCACTAGAAATGTGGGAATTCCCATGTTTTTTCTGGCAAATCCCTAGCTACCAGACAGGAAATCACTCTCTGCTCTTTCAGCCTCTGAAAGCATCTGCTCTTAGTTTCTATGTCCTCTTTTTTATGGTGCTTCTCTGCCTGCTCGGTGTCTCTGGGATGTGCCAGGAGGAGTGAGAAATGACGTAGCGTGCCTGATAAACCATGTTTCATTGAAAGAGTCTGGGGGGAGAATACTGGAACATGGACCCAGCTCCTTGGAAAAGTCTGACACTGTTCTGGGAAATAGACATCCATGGGGTGGGGGAAGAATGTGGAAGATCATGAAAGAGCATTTAAAATCCCCAGAAGGAGCAAGAGAAAGTATGTTGAGGGTCAAAGCAAGTTTGCAGAGATGAAAGTTTAGGAATCTTTGAGATGTTCCTGATAGAGAACTATGGAGTAGTTTTATCAACAGACAAGGAAAATACTGAGAGTGCAGAATGATACTCAATTATTTGAGAATGGAAAAAAAAGCAGGGAAATATGCTTGTTTTCTAAGATTTATTTTTCTCCAAGACAGAAGAAATGTTTGAATATTTCAGTCCTTACAGTGGATCTTGGCCAAAAAGCTTACAGGATGAAAATAATTATATCTGTAAAACTGTCATTGTATAGAAATGGTTTGGTTGAATGTAATTTAGAAAAATATAATAATATGCTAGAAATAGTACTAAGTTATACCCTACAGCAAATCTTTACAATTTCAGAAGCAGAAGGAAACCAAATGCTTTCTGAAAATTCTAGCCTTATTCGTGGAAAAATACTGTAAAAAATTGTGGTGGTGGCAAAGGAAAATTTTCTCTTCTGCCTTGTACCATGTGATTAGTCACTTGTAAAGTGTAGTTTGGTGAATATGGTTTGATGATTGAAAGGTTTAGACCATGGTAATTCCCTGCAAAGTCAGTTTCTTCTCTAATCAAATGCAACAGTATTGTTAAACAGTCTTATAAACTAAAATATTGAGAAAGGATTTTGTAAGAATGAGGTAATGAGAAATAAATTACAAGGATGTGGGAGTATCACTTAGTATGAGAAACAGCTATGAAGTTACATACATGTTTTAACTTCAGAGAAACAGATGAGCAGTATGTACTGTGTGGTGTCCGCCACATTAAGGGTTATAGGGCATACATTTTTAGTTGCATTTGTATTATTTCATGTATTTATAATTATGCAAAGTCAAAACAAGCTAGTAATTTTATAGACTTTACAGCTGTTGCATACTGAACTAAAGTTCATTTCTTTCTATTCCAATTATGTGAATAAGGTTAGGTTTCCACCTCTACACACGAAGTGAGTGGAGGTAAGGAGAGGAATAGTGAAAAGAGGGATGAAATATTATCAATATTGTCTTTTGTCTGTATAGTATTGTTTGGTTCTACAGTTATTTTTCAGGGAAGTTTTATTATGTTTTTTATCAAGTAAGCATGCAAATGGGGTGTAAAAATCCCCCTCTCATTAAATATCACTGTTGCGTTCTTGGAGTGTCTTCAAGACTGTATTAGATTGAGTTCCTAACTGTAGAGGATTACTAAGAATATCCAAAGTGCTGCTCAAGTGTCTAACATAAGGAAGTTGTGATTTAACAGTGTTGGTATGAATAGCTATGAAGTTTATATAACATACAGACTTTTCAGTAACTCTTGCCTCATACTGGTAAGAAAGTGGGGATTTTGTTGCATTTGATCAAGGGGATTTCTCAGTACTTTCTAGAATGGGAAAGTAAATTGTGCATTTTTCTCATGGAAGTATTCATGAGTAAGAGAACGACACTGAAAAATTTCGGTGGCTTATGTAACCCCAGAGGAATGTAGCGATGCATGGGCTACATGTTGACATATTCTCCTGATGTCTTTTCCCTGGAGATTGTGGGAAGAAATTGGCTTCCCTGAAATTAAGAGCAAAGCATAAAGCCTAAGGTAAGAAAGTAATGTGGGATTGTAGGGGTAGGGAGCTGGTAGACAGTTGTTTGTTTTAGTTGCTTATTATTGTTCCATGAATAGCAAGTTGGCAAAGAATATACACTGATGAAGCTGGCAAATAAAGGGGATAAAGAGTTTATTGAGAGCAACAATGAAAGACTGTGTCAATGCAGAGCAGTGGCCCTAGAGCTGCATAATCTCTGGCACTAGGCACTGGATTCTCTATTCCCTTGTGGTCTTCTCTTGTGAATTCTTTAAAAAGCCCTGTGGCAAGTGGCCAGCATTAGCTGCATCAGCCCTTGCATATAGTCTCTACTCTGTGCCGACCTGCCCTGTGTTTTTCCAAATTAAATTCTTCTGCAGAAGTTTGGATAAAATGTGGTCACTCATTAGAGGAAAGGGTTTTTTCTTCCTTTTGTCTTTTTTTCTCATGACAATCATTAAAGTTAATATGATCCAGAAATTAACTCAGCTGAGAAGTAAAAAATAACAAATATGTGTAAACAATTTCATCAAATAGACTTCTAAAAATAGAAATACCATGGAAAATATTCCATGCAAAGGTAGGACTCCAATATTGAAAGCCATGAAACCAAAGACATCAGAAACTGCATCAGCTGACTATACAGATGTTTTTGTCGATGTTTAAAAGGCATGTCAGTGTGCACTGTAAATTGCTCTCTTACTATGGGTGATCTGGACATGTTACAGCGGTGATGTTTTATTAAATTGGGATTGCCTGTTCTGGCAGCAAGCCCCAGAATTCTTTTCATGTACAGTTGAAGGAATTAATTGCATTACCAGCACATGTGCCAACATTCCCATGCTCAGGATTGCTGCTTTGGGCTGATTTGTAAGACATTTTCAGGTCCCCTTATTTGTGCTGACCTGCTACCATATATGTTATGAATAGGAAGATTTTTCTAAATGTGATAATTACCTAAAACCACTGATATTTATTTATTTTTCAATTTAAATTAGTAGTGAGCAATGAAGAGTGGAAAGGCAAAAATAGTGAAGAAAACACATTTTGGTGCTCTTCCCTGAATAAAGACCAGCTACTGTGAAGCTAGGAGTTTTAATGAGAAAACCCTTAAGCCAGGAAGAAATTTGAAATATAGCAGTGATATATGCAATCTTGAATGATCACTGCTTTTAACTGCTTAATCATTCATACTGCCTAAATATAATTGTACTGCCAGCTTCTGTGTTTACAGTCTATGGTGTGGAAAAAGATATCCCACTGTGACATGTTCTACTTACAATCAAATTGACTGTAGCAAACACAGAAGCTGTTGTAGTTCAGTGCTTCTCAGTAGGGTGTTCTTGTTCCTCCGGCTTATTTCTGGCTGTTGATATAGCTCACATCCTTGAAGCTCATTCCCTCATAAAATAACAAAGCCAAGGAAGTTCCCTGTTCATCTTCATTGTGAAAGAGCATGTCATGAACTATTTAAAGAGACATGTATCTCACAAGCATTTTTATGAATAAATAGTGTTTTACAGATTTGTATTTGTAATACTGAAAGCCCTTTTTTCACTTTCATGAATTTTTAAATGCTTCCTTGCTTCTGTCATTTAGTGTGGTAAGAACACTGCAAATTATACTCGTAGCCGCTGTTTCACAATAATAATCTCTCTCATATAAAAACTACTTTCTCAAGTGTTTAGATAACTCAGCCAGAACAATTGTTTGTAGAATGAGAGTTGCCTATAAAATAAATCAAGAAAATAAATCTATTTGTAACACAATTAAAAATTAACCATAACAATGACTCATTTTCAGGTATTGAGGAGTAGAGGTCAATGAACTAGATAAATGTTTCTCTGCATTTTAGCATGTTGTTTTATCAAGCACTCTGGCAATACTGTTCAATTTCTGCTGTGTTTTATTCACATATTACAATGCCTTAATGCTAAGTTTTCTGACTAGCTGGGGTTTTTAATAAATCTGTATGTCAGTGCGTGACCAAGTGAGATAACTCATCAAGCATGGCACCACAATGCATCTAGTCATATCTGGTAGTGGATTCCTACTGCCCCGAAGGTTTGAAACACCAAAGGTGACTGGACGTGGTCTCCTTTCCAGTCTTCAGCTGTCCTGAAATTCAGCCGACTGAAGGATTGCCTCTAATATCCTGCTAGGTCAATCATCACCCCTTTGCTTCTGCTTTCTTTGAAGCCATGCAATAATAACTAGCCTTGTGTCAGATGGCCAGATATGTTGCTGCTACTGTATTAGCCAGAGTGTCTGTTGTTTGAAGTCCCATTTACTGCATTCCAGCTGGTGCTCGGGAGCTCATTTAGGCATGTTTAATCTTTTCACTAGGTTTCAACTGCTGTTTTTCTTTATTAACCCAGTGAACGATACCAAGCTTTTTCAGGATGATTGACATCAGTCAGGAAGAACATTGGTTATTGGAACTCCATTTGCTAATGAAGTCATCTTTGTAAGCAGACAAGTGGAAAGACTTTGGCTTTGATATATTTGCTGAGTTAACTTTCTTGCAGGCTGCTACTAGGGTAGGGATATAAAACCTCTCCAAGTGCATAAAGTTTCTGCTTTTGGAGATTGATTTATCCCTATCAAAAGTTTGGACTTTATGTTGTTCTTCCAGACACCAGACTGGCAAAACCAAACAAATGACAACCTTCCCAGCCCAATAAAACAATTCATTGTGCTTACCAACTTGTGGAAATCTTGTCAAGTGTCCTTATCTTCAGGACTTTGTTCTTGTGACGGACCACAAAAGCATACACTCATTTTTTCATTATTTGGGTAATAGCATCCATCATTTCATCACGGTGTTGCAATGTGTTGTTCTCTCCTCCTCCTCAAGACTCTAAATAAGAAATTATTTTACGATCTGTTTAACAAATCTAGGACAAGAAAGTGGAAGAACAATACTCGTAATACAAAGGGTTTGGATCATAGTTTTATTATCCTATATTCAGGTGTAAGGCCCTGATGCCTAAAATAAGTTAATATATTACAGTTCATGTTCCATACTTCTCTTTGGAAATTTCAAAGAAAATGAATCTTAAGTAAACCTGCTGTCTAGAATAATCCAGAGGAATTTTTTGCATTTTTTAATTGAAAAAATATGTGTTAAGTAGATTAATCAAATTTATAAAACTTCGGGGAGAAGTACAATAGAGTAGTGCATTTCCTGATTGCTCGGTGACTTTCCTGGATGGATGATGCCTTTTATTATTCTTTCACTAGCATTATGATACTGTTGGTTGGTATTGTATGTATCCATATGCAATACTGGTGTTACATTACTTTATTGTGGTTAAGCTTTGTTGTGGTTATCCTTTTATTATTTCCGGTCACAGTGTAGTAGCTTCTTTAGTACTTCCTCTGTCAGCTCCACAAAAAAAATAATCTTGTTAGCCAGATGACTTGCTGCAGCCCTTACTAAAAGCAGGCAACTCTGTCACAATTATCTCCTTGCTCTGACAGTAAGTAGTGTGTAGATGACTACTCTTGACTATGTGCCTCACTGCAAAATGGGAGTGAATCCTTCTTTGGAATCTGAGAAAACAGGGAACAAATGGTAGAGGTGAGTACTGTCAGAAAACACGTATTAACACAACTGCCTCTCTGGCAAATGAGGGTTATCAGGTTGCATTTTCATTCTTTTGCTGGCACCCTGAGAGATTACTTCATCTGAGTGCCTGCAGAAGAGCAGGGGCAACAACGTTTGTGATCGCGTTGAGACTTTCAAGCAGCCATCCTTCCCTGGATGATAGACTTGTACTGCTGGTCAATAAAACTGGTGAGGTTTTTATAGTAACTTAGAAGATCACTTGTCTCTGCTTGGAAGAAAATTTCTGTCCTGAACTAAGTGAATGTCCTAGTTCATGTGGATTCAATGAAAAGAGGGACAGGACTTTACAATGTACCTGCTGAGTAAGAGCAACTCTTAATAATGCCACATAGCTTGCAGATTCTAAAAAGGTTATTTGTTTGGTGTGATGATTACCTTCCTTCTGGAAACAGCAGCATGCTTTGAGGAATCTCAGTGACATTAAGACTTTGGGATATACAGTGATAAATGACATCTTGTAAAACTGGGCGAGGTCTCTGCTCTATCTGCTCTTTTCATTTTTTTGTCCATCATTGGCCTCTTTTTGACTGGAGACAGTTGCTTTTAAATCTGTTTTAATTCAGTTTTGAATCTTGGTATCTTTTAGAGAAGATATGCTTACTGCAGAGCTGCTCCTTTCTGTGACTGGGTGAATTTTATAATCAATTAAAATGACGATGCTCCTAAGAAAGTGCTAAATCCAACCAAGTGGCACCGCTTGGTCCAATGTTGATGATTCCACTGCGATGTCAAACTTAGAGTCTTACAGAGTGACTCCTATTTCAGCCTTTAGGAAGCTGTCCAAGTCAGCTGGAATTTTCTGTAGAATAATACTTTTTTATCTTTTCAGGTTAAATTAACTTTGTACAGAACTTTATAAGTGTTACAGGAAACATCTAACCTTGGAACTTCATTTTATTCTTTGCTACATTAAACAGCTTTAATCTTATTATGGTATCTTCTAATACTCTCAAGGTATTAGAAAAGGCCTCATATAGAGGCAGATATCTCCAGATGGTATTTTGCTGCATGATTTTATCAAGTTACTTAATAAGCTCCTCAATTCTTTAGACCCACTGTTTCTGAGTTAGGTTAAACATACCTCCTTCAGGTTCAAAATGTATAAGCTGTGTCTGATTTGCTGACACAGTGAAAGAAAGATTGGCATCATGTATCACTAATCCAGGATATGAAATGGAGACTCCAGCTTTGGTATTTTTAACATTTATTTTCCTTTACTTTCACATTTGTTCCACCAAACCCTGCATATGTGGAAGAATGATAGTGGAGAGCCCATGCTCCCTCATTTCCTTTCACATTCACAGAGATGCTGTTCATCGTGGGCAGTTATTAGATTGTCCAAAGGAAATAAATCTACATTCCTATTTGCAACAGTTAATTTTTACATTCCAGTGTGCTTACAGTATAGAAACTTTTTCATTCAATTACCTTAAGGTCATGTAATTCCTTTCGGCATCAGTTGGTTTACAGCAATTTTGTAGCAGGGTTTAGGACTCAGTGTGGTAACTTGGTGAAGGAGTGAATAATAAAACTGTGTTTCTTCCTTTTAAACTTGAATTTGTTCACAGCAGGATATTTTCAAGTTTAGATTTTTCTAACAAATCTAGAACAATCATTTACTGAGATATGAAAGATGCTATATTTGCATAAAACACAGTACTTCATCTTATAGAGATTATTTTGTTTTCATCTATACAAACAGTAGGAAACACTTTGTGTTTAGCATCTAATTTGTTAGTACACTTAATAATGTAATCTTCATGTACAGCACAGTAGGAAATGTACAGTAAGGATGCAGTAATTCTGGGTAGGATTCTTTCCTGTTTTCCATGTGCTTTATCAAAAAGATACAGAATTTGTTTACCCAGTTCTTTACATCTTAGTTATTTATCAGATATGCATATGGAATTCCCAACTAATAGAAGAAAAAAAAATCTGTTCATGTCTGTCCAAAGATGATGGTTCTCTTTTTGGACTGATGTACTGTATAGCGGCCTGTAAAAATACAAAAAGAACAGGCATTGAGTAAATTCTGGGCAGTGCGAAATCCAGGTAGGGATTCTTCTGCTTGATAGTGATTACCTTTAATTAAAATCTTAAAAAGCAGTCATCTTGTTTTGTGGATTTTTATTTGGAGGTGTTTGAAGGATTTTTCAATCTTCATTTCATTTAGGATAGTGGAATGGTTCTTCAAATAGTTCATTCAAATTTAAATGATGCTTTATTTGTATGGGGGTTGTTTGTGTCTTGATTTAGGACATTAGGCCAATTTGTATATTTGTGTGTTAGGTTTTATTCCTGCCTGGAAGAACGTTAGCCCTCTTAATTTTGTGTCCAGCATTGAGGGAGTGAGTATTTATGGCTTTATGATAACAGAGGGTTAAAGGAATCACAGAACCACAAAATGACTGAGGTTGGAAGGGACCCATGGAAGTCATGTGGTCCAACTCCCTTGCTCAAGCAGGGCCAGTTGCCCAGGAGGCTTTTGAACATCCCGAAGGATGGAGGCAGGTATGTGATGCTTTTGGAACAGTATTTGTGACTTGGCTTTTGTTCTTAACTTATCCTTACCATGAATTTTCCTTAGATTTAGCAGATGTCAGAATCTTAATTGTCATTTTTCCTAACATCAAAATAGATACCGTAGATACCGCCTCCGGGACACAGAAAATTGCTGGTTTTCTGGGCTCATCTGGACTGGTGGTGTTTTTAAATCTTGACCAAGTCCATTCATTATCACATTCATGTCTGCATTTGCCATAAATGTATCTAAAAAAAGATATGTGTGGTTGATATTCTGTATTTTTTTTGTTGTCCACGATTTTAATGAAATTTTGCGCTATAAAGTTTGGATTGCTTTGTGAAATTCAGCGAAAATAGTTCTCATAATCCATGGATTACCTTGTTGATTGGCAAGCACTTGTGGGGTGTTTTTTCTCTTCAATTTCTTTGTAAAAAGCTTTTGCACTAAAACATTATACAATGTGGTGTATCAGAATAATTAGAATGTAATTATTTTGATAATGTTAATAAAAAAAACTGTCACGACCTTTATTTTAATCTGCAAAATAATCTTGCAGTATTTTAAAGAGTAGTCCACTTACATATGCAATTTATCACTAGACATTAATTTCTTATACTAATCTCTTGTTTCTCCAGAAGTATGAAAGTTCTTCAGTTGTCAATGTAATACATGTATTAATGTTTGAAATCTTGCATCAGCCTGTTTCCTTGGTGTCTAGGAAATCTCAGGTTCTTTGATTTTGAAATGGCGATGGTGATTTTAAAATGAGGTTAATGTCCAGAAAAGATACTAGAAAGGAAACTTTGAAAACAGAAAAAATACTTAATGCAGAAATGCATGATGCCTTGCTCCAGTGAAGTTCTAGTGGAATAATTCTGATTTTCTATTTCTTTTTTTCTTGAATTCTAGATTTATCCATGGCAGTACAAAAATTTTCACAGTCTTTACAAGATTTTCAGTTTGAGTGCATTGGAGATGCTGAAACTGATGATGAAATTAATATTGGTAAGTAGGCTCTTTGCTCTGCTTGCAGTAACATTTTTATAGTTTCTTATATATCTAACGTTATCGGAAATATAGTGGGGCAGTTCACAGTTGTTTTTTAATGGCTCATGTCACAAAAATAGAAAAATTTCAATAAATGGAAACCATGAAAGACTTTAAAAATACATGTCAAAAAAACTATGTCTTCCTGTCAAAAAAGCTATGTCTTCATGGCATAATTTGATTTATTGTAGTGGAAAGTATTCAGCAGTACTTTTGTCAGCTGAGTCAACTGTGAATCCTCTGAATTCTGCTGCTACTTTTACGTGTCAGTATTCAGTGGGTTACTGAAAGGTACACAAGTTTTCTATGATGTAACGTAGGCCTGCAAAAAAACACCTAAGTGCCTAGTAAGACACAGGAAGTATTTAAAGGTCTAAAAAGAGGAATATGTTCATTACAACTTGTGCATTCCTGAGTATATGGTTGTCTGAACTTTTGCCAGTAAAATTTACTAGCTGCTTATTGTTTTGTTTCTGCACACACCCAGAAATTCTGCATTTGCAGAACTGAATAGCTCAACTTGTCTTGAATGTAAGCCTCTTTAATGTCATCAAAATATTCTTCCCCCAGCAGACTAATCCTGGAAATGTTTCCAGGATTCAGAAATTCAACCACTCTTTACTGCAAGGCGTTGCTGCAGTTGTAGTGATGCTTTTTTTGCACAGTAGCACAGCAGCTGGAGTGCTTTAACCCCCACTGGTAAGAAATTTGGATTTTAAGCCATCTTCAGAATGGCTAAATTCAGTATCGTGAGTCTTACATACCACATGGCCCCCATGTGTCTCCTAAAACATCTGAGAGGAAGTAAGATGGTTCTTAAAGAGTAGTGGCTTCTAAAAATAAATAATTTGGCTGTACAAGAGGGAACATAGGACTTGTTGGTATTTTTCTAAAGAAGTTCTACGTAATGTAGAGAGGAAACTCGGATGTAGTCTTTTCCAAGTACATCTATTATTATGATCTATTTTCAAGTCTCCTCTCCCTTCAATTTTTTGTTTTCCTGACTGAGTCATTGGACAGAAGGCCTGAGCTGCTTGTTTTCACTCACAGGGTTTGCCTCATCCTCACCCTACACCATTGTGGTTGTCAGAAAACTGTCATCAAAGATATTTGATGGTATTTGGTCACTGTCCTCCAATAACTTTTGGCACGGGGGGTGGGAAGGGAGGTTTAATTTTACTGACATGTAAAAGTAGGAGAGTGAAATCACTGAGCTGCTGCTACTCAGGTACAAAACTGCATGCATTCTTCAGGTGTATTCAGCTTGGAAAGAGAAATGGTGCGTATGTACTCTTTGGCATGCTACATATTATTTATTGGCTGTTAAAATTATATTGTAGATATATTTATAAACTAAATCTGCAGTGTCTCAGTTATATGTCTTAGATTTGGTCAATAACTTTTTTAAAGGCATACGGTTTTTCATTTAAAATGAGGTGACTGAGAACAAAGACAACATTCATTTTACTTGTAACCTAAACGTAGCAAAGAAAAGGCATTTTATTGTTTGGACATTAAACAGGCATTTAAAACTATTTAGGAAAAAAACAGAGTTCATGAAGCTTGACAGCTGATTTATTTCACTTGAAGCTTCAAAGAAGGGATTTCTAGCTTCTAAAGGACCAATTGCCTGATGGATTGTCATATACATCAAAGAAGCTTGTAAGAGTAAAAGGTAAACTGACAGGAATCAAATTCAAGTCTAACAGAGCTTGAATGATACTGTGTGCTTTTATAGGGTAAGGCTCAATTTTTGATCTCCCTAGAGCAGTGACCTAGAATGTGTCCATATCTTTAACATGCCCCAACAAGATACATGTTTGCTTATCATCAAAGACAGCTTTGTATAGATGAATCCTGCTCTGTGCCTCCTTCTGCCTTCACCTCCTTTTTTTAAGAATGTCTGCAACCGTGCAGGCCAGTGGAAAGTTCTACTTCAGTCTTCAGTGATACTCTGACTTGATAAGATTTGTAAAAACCTACCATATGCATAGGGACTTATTGTAAGGACTACATTTCTATTTCAAGCTTAGCATTGAAAATCTACCCTAAGACACCTTAGCACTGGAAATTCACCTCAAGACAAGACTTCTTCTGTCAGGATGTGATTATTTTTAAAAAAAAAAAGTTTCAGGTTCTTTCAGCATTATATGTGAGTGATTTAAGTGATTTTTTTTCTTTTTTTTCTTACCAGTTAAAAATATTTGGAATTGAGTTGATAGCTCCATTAGCAGTTTTTGAGGCAATACTAGAGTTGAGGGTCTCTCTTTAGTTACTAAGCAAAACACTTTTTTTTGGCTTCTTTTTTGTCCTGTCTGAGACCTAATAAAAGCAGTTTTATTTTCATTTCCTATAACCTGTGCATTTTTACTTGCTCTCAGTATAATTTATCTATTCCAGTAAGCCCATTACATAAAATATGTAAGAAGTAGTAGTAGTTAAGCTTCATGACACTCGACATAAACAGAATTATGGTGGTGTTCTTCATGCTTATTTTAATCCATCTCTTATTTAATCCAGTGATTTATTTGTTTCGGTTGGGTTTCATTTTTTTAAATTCCTGTCTTTGATTTCTAATTCTTCCATAGAAGGGGTGTTCTTCTTTGACTAAAAAATCTTATCTGTGTGACTGTGGCTGTATAATGTATTTTAGATATTTTTTTCATGTTGCTGCAAGTTAGCCAGATTTATCTTCATAGCCACTTTCAGATATACCATGCCTAGTTGAGAGTCATTTTATGCATGAGTTGTAAGCAATTTCTCTGACTTTCTTGGATAAGCAGACTGCTTTGTTCCTCAAATCATCTACAGCTTCTTTTTTGGTTTTGGTTGGTTTTTTAAATGTGAATATCAAAGGATTCAAGCTATAAAAACCTTTTCAGTTTTTAAGCTTTTTGCCAGCAAATTTGGTTTGGAAAACATGGTCTCCAGCTTCACTAGCTTTTCTCATTAAAAAATAAAACAAGCTAGTAACAACTGCTGGTTTTGTCTCTTCCTCTGGTTTGGATTGCTCATGGAAGCATGTGATCTGCAGCAATGCATGGGCTGTACTGTTTGATGGCAGAACATGATTATTAGCTCCAGTTGCATGTGATTCAGCCAAGCTATAATTGTTTTTTGTGTCACTGAAAAGTTTTGCAAAAGTTTTGCAGTTTTTCAATGCAAAAATAGCAAGATGAATGACAGCAAATTAATGCTACTAAAAAGCCATAGTAATGAAGGTTTGATGTAACTTGCCCTTACTCTGAGAAGAGGGTGTTGCTTTCCTAATTTAACAACTGTGCTTTCCTCAGAAATACCAACACTTGATAAGACTTTGCCATTTGCTTTTTAGACGTATCACCCTGCCCTCAGCCCCCTTGGTAAATATCTTGCAAAAAAATGAAATACTTAAGATAGACAGTGAATGTAAGGGAGGTCAGTCATTTGTCATGTCCAGTGGGAGTTCTGTGTAAAAAGGATGCATGATTTTTACGTGTTTCACACCTTATAGGTAACACAGAACGTTACACAGATGGGACAGCTACGTTTTTAATGATCATCTCTATTTTTCCTCAGTATACACTACAGGCATTAATTTTGCTAGGAGAAGGTTTGCCCAGCTCGTTTTTACAAAATCCAACTTGTGTCACCTGGATCTCTCCCCAGGAATTTCTCTGTTTTGATCCTCTTCTATTCTGTTTGTGTTATCTAGTTTATGGCTGCTAGAGATGAAAATAATAAACAGTATTAACTCAATGGAGTTCTGTCCTGTGCTTTTAACAAGTTTGTGTCTATTTTGTATTATGGCTAATTATATATCAGTGAGATCTAATATCTGCAGTGTAAGACCATGCTCTTCAGCATTAAAAAAAAATAAGACAAATAAATACATTCCCATATTCTGGCATTTTATTTTATCTGTTTTGTTTTATCTGTATCTGGTTTTTATTAGCATGTGCTGTTCAGGAAAGTGCACTGAAACACGTATGCGTTTCACTCTGTAACTGCTGGTTTCGAGGTTTGGGGTTTTTTTTCCTGGAGAGAATTATATTATGACAGATGTTTCAGGTAGCATCAGATGTTTAATTTAGGAATGTAATAGGATTATGATGATTTATGAAATCATTATTAATTGAGCCACAAAGAATAGGTCAAGAGTTCTAAAATGCGTTATCTTGTGGGAACTGAATTCTTCTCTTGCCGCTAGCAACTGGGGCTCGTGATCTTTGCTGACTCACACCTCAAGTCATTCATGGGATTATTAAATTGCTAGCAACTAACAATCTACAGAACTGTTAGCTCATACCTGGCAATTATGTTGTTTACAGCAGTTAGTTTCAAGTTGAACTTTGAAAAATCAACTCAAATGTACTGGAGAGAAAGAAGTCAAAACCAACCAAAAAAATGCAGAATGCTAATAGTAGTTGTTTGTTAGAGTCCCCTGCTGTGTTTTGCTTTCTGGTTCTAGTTGAGTAATGATGCCAGAAGCTCAGCCTTCTTTTTCTTCTCTCGTGCTGGGCATCCACATGCACAATGCTTTTCAGTTAGCATTTGCTCTAACCTCTCGGAGAGCTTGTCAGAGGACAAGCATCCTGTAATTCGAAGCAGCAAATAGATCTGTACTGGGAAATTTGTATATAAAACTACCCAAAAAAAGAGGAAAAAAATAATGACGTTTCCTTTTCCCCCATCTCTTGTAACAATGTATAAGTTTAACTGACTTTTAAGAGGTACCAAATTCCATTTTTAATGATACGTACTGTGGATACAATGCTCTATTCAAATAAATAAGTTTAAAACAACAAAAAAATTGTATATGAGCTTTATGCATGCCTACAGTGTGTAGAGACAAATCTTGACAATCAGTCTATGGTCTTGGCAGTCTCCAAGTTAGGACATTATCTTTTGGAGGTTCATCAGGAACCTGAGACAGTAGATGTCAGGTTACTCATGATTTCAAGCCACTGTTGCTTATGGTGTATAATGGCTTCTTGAATTTGCTTGGCTCTTCCTGAATTATTTATTAAATGCAGTTGAGCCACCTACAGTCTGAATCACTTGGATATCTTACAGGTCATCTCCTTAATTACTTGAGGTTAGCTTTCATGTTCAAGAAAGTTCGTTTTGGGGCTAATATTCAACCTACTTTGCACTGAATTCCCATTTGTAACCAGGCTTCCAAATGGAATTACCAAATTCCAAATAAGTCTGAAATTACTTCCAGCATCTCATGTATATTACTGCCTTACCCAAAGCAAAGAAAGAACAGGATCTTGCCGCCACCTTGAGGGCAGAGTTCTGGGGGTGGATTTTTTTAGCATAGGCATCATCCCAATAACTTTTCTAGTTGCTTGAGTTTGTTGGCCTTGTGGAACACATTGGAGACAAATGTATTTACAAAAGGTGGTTTTATTTTAGATGGGTGGGGAAGGGTTGAGTCCTGAATTAGACTAGGAAGCTATTTACAATGGGGAGTGAATTTGCATAGAAAGACTGTGTGCTGCTTTTCCACAGTAATTACCCGCTTAGATTTGCCAGCTCTCTTCCTCCAGCTGAAAGAATGAATTTTAAGATTTAACTTTTTAGATTACTTTCAAAGCAACTTTGCATAAGCTACTTGTAAGATCACAGGACAGGGTTCTTTGGTACTCCTATTTGATTATTTTTATCTACAGAAGTTAAATGGTAGCAATTTATGGGAGGGACTCCGCACAATCAGGATGTGAAATGCCTGAAGTGTTCATTTCAAATCTGTTGATTCTGTTCCTACCATTATTTTTTTATCCCTGTTGCATATTTGACAGTTTAAACAAATGCCACCTGTTTCCGGAATGCTATTGTTTCTTGACTTCAAGAAATGAGTGATTTTATGCTAGTGCTGGGATCCTGTCAAGGCTTCAAAACAACACCTGCCCCAGAAAGTGAGGGTTGCCATTCTGTTGGTCAAGCCCAGAGCTCTTGTCCTTGTTTTGGAAGGTCAAGTGAGGTTGACAAATCAGGAAACAAAATAATGGTGCAGTAGGTTTTTTATCTGTTCAGGAAGAAAAGGTAACATAAGATCAACAACACTCGTTGTCTTTGTTTCTTCTTCTCTTGGCTACCTATCAGAAGGTTGTTAGGATTTGCATGCTTCATTCTTTGTTGACCTTAAGATGAGTATTCCAATGAAAAAATTAGATTGGGGTGGCTGATGCAGTTACTGCCAGTTCTGTCTGTCCTACCTTTCTTCTGTGTCAGGAGTAGCTGACAGTAGGAGCTCTCCTGAGTCCCTGCAGTTGCATCCTGGTGTACTAACAGAAGCTAAAATTCATATTAGTTCATTTTACTGTGTTGGACTGCAGACTGTGGTGTCTTAGATACCACTGGCCTCAGAGCTCCTACTGTGCACAGAAAGAGGTTGAGGCAGGCAATGGACAGGTGGCCAATGGCAGGTCCTGGTGCATTCTGCTAAGGAGTTAAGATGAGTCAGCATTTGATCTGAACGGCTGAGTAGATGAATGGACAAGTCCATGCCACTCACAGATCAAGATGAAGTAGCTTTTGTGGCTCTCATTGATATTTTGATCTTCAGGATTCTTGAAGGTGTATTCTACTTTATTGTCCCCATTCCATGCCTTCAACATACCTCTCTTCCCCTCCTTAGTCACTTAACTTCATTATTTCTGGAGGTGGACATCCCAGTGGAAGTAAGAATGCCTGTGGGGAGACAATCTGAGGACTAGAGAGTTGCTTTATAGGGTTGTTTTGAAAATAACAAATATGTACTGTTGATGCACATAATACACTTCTAGTAAAATGGCATAACATTTTAGAGTTGTCGAGCTAGCATACCTTTTGAGAAATAGGAACTCATTTTCCAAAACAGATAGTGGCTTGATCAACTCAGCTCTTGAGATATTCATCTTCAGGTTTGAGCAAATAAATTGAAGGACTCGTACTTTCAGAAATCAAAATGCGTAGTAGAGATTAGAGTTTTAAGCACAGGAACTTTTTGATCCCTTTGTAGGTCCAAATTCAATAAAGCAGTTATGGCACACCTAACATCTGTTGAAGTGTTTGGTGCTATTTTTTCTAAACTCTTTCACTATTCAAGCAATAAATGCACAAAACTTTAAAAATCAGAAAAACAGTGTTAATGATTCTCAGATGCATTCTGAATATATTACTTTTGCTTTTACTTCCCCTATTTCAGCACCCATAAAGAGCCACACACAAATAAGGTTTGTACAGCTGGGAAGATTAAAATATCAGGGTTTTTTCCTTTAGTTAAAGTATGGATATGCCTCTGAAGAATTGGGGATTGGCAAGCCTAGTCATAATTACTTCTAATTCTTTTGTCTATGGAATGCTATGATTGAAAATTACTTTTGCAATTTAACATGTTGTACATTGCTCAGTGATTGTTTCCTATATTGTCTTGTTATTCGGCTGTTCAAAAAAACTTGAGCTTAAAGTTGCAATTCTTATCTTAGAATGAAAGATTTATATTCCTAGTCAATTTATATCACAGTTCTTTCTAGTGGGATGGGGGGAGGGAGAGCAAGAGAGGATTTTAATCTGATTAAATCAGAATCCATCTTTGAACTTAACTGTTTCTGAATATTCTGTGGGTTTTAGGGCTGTTCTTCCTCCGACATGTGATAGGATATCAGCCAACTCTGGCAGAGTCAGATCTGTTCAAGTCAAAGGTTAATGGTCAATTTAGTTGAGGTAAAGATTGTTGAATTAAATGAACTTTTATGGTATAGCAAGTCATGCTGTTAGTTTTCAATAGGGGCCAATTCAAGCTGCTATTTTTTCAAAGTATGTCTCCAGCAGCACTTTAAGATCACTTCTTACCTGTTAGACAGAATTTGATTTATTGAATATTGTTCCCCACACCTGCTGAGTTGTGCAGCTATGGAGCTCAGCCCCATTGCTGTGCATGTGGCTCCATCAGGTGGAAACAGAGGCTGATTTCTCTTTGACAGGTACGATAATGTAAAACTCCATTTTGTAGTGTGGCATAGAGATGCAGTATTTCTTAATGACCACTTATGCAAACTCTTACTTCTTTATTCTATCAGAACATGGCAGAAATGGTGTATTTGTTGTGACTTGTCCCAAAAGCCTTCACCCCTTCACAGAAGTGTAGAAGAAAGGGGAGAGACAAGAAAAGTGTTACTAGTTTGTAAACAGGTTTTGATGTAGTGCTCTGTGAGAGAGATCCTTCTCATGTTCCTAAGAAAATGGAAGAAATTTTTTAGATGATTTAAAATGTTTTTGCTGGCACTTCAAGATACCATGTTTTGGGAGAGGTGGTATAGACTAGTAGAGTCTAGAATGGGCTTTTTCTACCACATCTCTGCTGTGTTGAAGAATTCATGCTACACAAGAATTTACACAAGGTAAATTTTCCAAATGGCATGATACATTTTCAAAATCTGTAGTGCTTTTATAAATAGAGTAGAACACTAACACAGGGTAGATATGTTGCAGCTGTATTTTTAATAAAGTGTTAAAAAGTGTATGGTGGTAGTGGAATTATTCTTTGGTGTGTGGTTTTGTTTTGTTTTTACAAACATGCTCTGGGATGGATAGCCGTTATGAACTTTAACAATCTTTCAGGACTCTGAGAAGTGTTTTGCTCTTGCTTGCTCTATTTAGAATTTCCTACTTGTATTTGCTTTGTGAGGTTCTGCATGAGTAGGGCATGGCAATTTATGATATTTAGTCAAGTAATTGGATTTATTTAAAGTGTGTAACATTGCATGTCTTCAGGTTATCTCTCCAAGTATTGTGTTTGACAAGTGCTGACAGTAAATCTGGGAATTCTAGATAACCTGACTTTCTTGCAAAATCTTCTTAGTTTGTATATAAATGTGTAGCTTTCTGTTGAAAAGTAGTGGACTGGAAAGTGTAAATGTTATTGGCTCGAAGAATTGGTTTAACTTTTGTACAAGGCTTGTATTTGTGTGTTTAAATATTTGTGACATGATAGCTACTTTTTATAGCAAAGAATTCTCAAATATCATACTGTTTGTAACTGAATTTAGATAGTTACCCTGATGGAGGTTTGTTTCTGTAATGGGGAAAGGATTTTTACTTCTAATAGCTGCCCTGCACTTTATGCTTTACATATGTTTACAAAAAAACTTCAGAAAATACCTTGCTGTATTTGCTCATTAAGTTTTGCAAAGTGAAAATATTTTTGAGTTAAAATTGCCTCATATGGTTTGTACATGTTATACTGTCCTGGCAAATACATTTTGCAGAGCTTTGGGCTTCAGTTAAGATCAGATCTTGGTTTGCTGCCTTTTATGGTTCTCATATTGGCCTGCAGTGTGAGGCACACATGTATGATGCTCAGGCAGGAGGTTCCATTCTTACTGTGGAATCACTGCCTTCTTCTGCTGATTTGTCTCACCTTTATAGTGTGACAAATCCCAAATGCTTCTGCCTGGTATATGGCCAGCAATTAAAGGCCTTTGAAGCTTTGTGGGGACCATACAGGGATCAAATGCTATAAACCAGGGGAGGTCAACTGGGGAGACTGTTGCTGAATATCTGATCGTTTCATTGTAATGGTTTTGTTTTCATGAGGAATTTGGAGCACTTATTACCATCTCTCTGTCCTAATACTGTGAAGAGCCAAAATGCTCCCAATTATGATGAGGAGAAAAAATTATTGCTGAATTTACTCTTGAGTTTACAGTGCCTTAACTCAAATGAAACAGAGAGAGCCCTTGTGGTTTCTTCACTTTTAGTTACATGTATTTGAGTAGCTGTGCCCTGATAAAATTCTCTGCTTGCCGGTATGTAGTGGAAGATGTGATCATATTTGGAGAACAATACATAGACCATGAAGCATAAATTTGGTCATAAAAGGCTTACTTTTGTCATTTTTCTTGCTTATTCATTTTTGTAGTTTCTTTGCAGAAGCTTTAAAACAGGCATTTGTCATCTCTGTCTCTTTGCTGTTATCATACCTTTTTTTCGTAACCTGTAATGATTTTTTTGGCAAATTTGGGTTCACTTATGTGAGGTAGCATAGTTATTTTCAATAATTTAAAAAATTTGGCAAAACATCTTTCCTCACAGTTCAAGGAGGGAATTGCCACAGGAAACAAAATTACCACTGAAACTTGTGCTCCCTAGGAAATGCTTCAAAATCTGAAAGATCATGGTACTTTTCGATCTAAAAAGCATTGGATTAAGCCCTTGCAGAGTTCACGTACCAGACTAATTATGGAGCAAATGGTAAGAATGTTCATTTATTGCATCTGAAATAGCTTCACATTGTCTGCTCTAAGAATGTCTTGATTCTATCACAAGAACAGTACAGACCAGACAGGATTGTCTGTACCTTGGTGTGCCTTCCCATGATGGAAGTCTTCAAGGAAATTTGTAGTTATTTGGGCTGTAATTTAAACCACTGTCTTCTGGCAGAAATCATTGACACTTTGAGAGTGTATTTCCATGCTGGGGTATGTTGATGTAATCTTTAAACCTCTACACTTGAATTTTTGTTTCATCCTATGTCTTTTACTACCCGAAGTGCATTTCATTGTATTATAGGGAGGTACAAATAGCTTTTTTTACTATTCTTGTGGAGGCTGTGGTAAATGTAAACACAGCCAGCAGGAATGCATAAGGTCCTTATTACAGATCTATAAAACCTGATTCCCAGATTAGGGAAGTAAGAGAAACCAAATGGAGAGGATAAGGCAGCACATCCAATAATAATTTTCCAAATTTAAAATGAGATTGAAACCCCATGAAGAAATGAACCATTATCTTGGTATTCTAACTTCTTTTTTCACAATGGAATCTTCTAACATAATTCATCTCTTGACACCAATACTCAGCTTAAAGTATATCTGACATGCTGCAAGCTTGGAAACTGGAATTTACATAAATACCTAACCGATACCACCTTAAACCTTAATAAAAGAAAGCAGTTGCTGCATTTCGTCTGTTGTCTTGGGAATGATACTCAAAAGGGTACAAAATAACTAAGATAAACATTGATTTCAAATTCTGTACTCTTCTCCTATTTTGTCGTCTTTTCTGCTTTCGAAGTAAATACTACTTACGGTACAGAGCTCAGTCTTCCAAGATGAAGTTTCTCCAAAAATGTTGCCACTTGGAAAGTGAGGGAAAACGACCTAAGGTAGAAATAGTGGAAGAAATAGCGGTAGGTAAAGAAAATAGAAAATTTGAGCAATAATTGAGAAGATTTATCAGACATATATCTTCTTGTCCAAATACAGTTTTTCTGAAAATGTGTTTTAAAAATAAAATCAACAACTGTTTTCTGTAGGAAAATGTTGCAGTCATCTTACACTACTGTTTTTTAAGTCATGTTACAAAGGTGCTTCAGCCCAGTCAACATTAGTTATAAAATGCTTTGATGCCAATACTCTACTTGAAGTTTGAGGACACTTGACATTTTTCACAATTTGCATAAATTATTCTTTATTTCTGTTTGTGGATTAAGGTGTTGATCCTTCAGCTTGTTCCCATTGGGCTCAACTGTAATTCCCTTTAAAGCTCTAGGTAATTATACACTTTTAATGTTTTATATGCTTAATTCAGTAGGAAAAACAGGGGCAAAAAAAAGGATCATTAACAAATCAGTCCAGGTCATGACAGTGGTAAAGGAAACCTCTGTTGTATAAGGTAAGGCTCTATTTAAAATCATAGCCAACATATTGAAGGACAAAGAGAATGGCAGGCTTTAGGAGTCTTTTTTTCAAGACAGTCCTCCTCTGCATTTCCATTTTGTTATGTGAAAACTTGCCGTAGTGATATTTTGAGGCATCCAATTTATTTACCTTCTGATAAACACTACAGATCCTCTGTGGCTTTAACGACATCCACAGCTCTTGTTACGTAGAAATTACTGAGAAAGCAGATTGATTGTCTCTTCATACCTGTTGTGGCCTGTCAGTGTTACTCTGAAATGTTTGCTTTTTCTGTCTGAAAGGAAGCCTTCTGTTGCTACTCTTATCTTACCTACTGTACCTCCCCATCACACTGCCTCACATACTTTTTCAATGTCCTAAAGCCATAGAAAGAAGAATGGAAATTTTATTTGCTGTTGTGATTTGTTGAAAAACTGCTTGTTGTGGCTGCAATTAATGTTAATCATTAAAAGCTCTGGAAATACAACTGTGACTTAACAACTGTTTAATAATACATTTACTTTCATTTTAGGATTGGAAAAGAAAGTCTCTTTTCCCAGCCTTCCTGGATCTTACATTTATGCTGCTTTCTCACAGAAGTCTAGTAAACAAGTGTTAATCCTTAGACCAATGGCTCATAAGGAAATTTTCTATCTTGATTCTGGTTCAGTGATGTATTATTTACCGGGAAAAACTCCCTTCTAGACTTTAGCTGAAGTTCGTGCTCAAGCAGGAATTCGGTGCCTGCTATAGCAAGTCTGTGCTAGGTATGACGAGTTCTGGGGGATGTATTTGACTGGCCTTCCTGCCAAAGAGTACTGGGAGCAATGTACAGCACAGTCCTGGCAGTTCCTCAGTCAGATCAGAAAGATATAAGGAAATCTCTGACAATCTTGCTCATTTTTGCCTTTCATACAGCAAGGTGTCATAAGAACACGGTATATATCTGTATGTATTATTTTTTCCATGCTGGCATTGACGTATCTGAAGATGGTGGTGGTATCTGCTCATAAAGCTATAAAATCTTGTTCCGTGTACTTTAGAGTATTTAAAAATTGTCTATGCATCGTTTAAGGCTGCACGTACAAGTGGAAATTAAACCGACAGTCCACAGAAAAGAATGTTCAGTTGTATTGTCTTCCACAGTAGCTTTTCATTTCTGTCTTGGATTGAACATTACCTTCCAAACTTGGCTTTATGTCTTTGAGTTCAGTATTGGTCATGCAAGACTATTATATGTGTCATACACTTTGTTAACCTTTTCTCAGTAAATGCAGATGATGTCATATCTCCTGTGTGACATTTAGCAGGACAGTGTAACCCTGAACTCTTTAATATTAAGCTAAGGTTGATAGAGTAGCTTCAGTAATTTCCACAGACATGCTATTTTGAGGTGATACAGTCTCTGCACAAGTATATAGCAAAAACTTCGTAAGATTTATTATGTGCGTTTTTTTCCTATGAACAACTGGGTTGATTTCAATGCAGTAAACCAGATTTCTAGAGTGTAAATGAGTCATATTTTTAATAATGATTCTATAAATTCACATAAATTAATCTTTATCCTTTTTTACTTCTCCCTCATTCACTTAATTCTACATCAAGATTCAGTTCCCTTTAGATTATGTGTGTAGTTGTTTGTGGAGCTGCACCATGTGTTTGAAATGATAGGGATTTTGGAAAAAAAAGGATGTTACTGATCCACACCATTAATGTTTAAGCTGTTGGTACTGTTAGTTTGTTTCTTTATGAAGCAAATTAATTAAAAGACTTTTCATTTTAAAATAGAGTTGCTTTTTGTAAATGAAATGAAGGGAGCCCTTTCTCCTGAACAAGGGAAATTTTGCACCACATTATTGTTGAGTTGGGAACACTCCAGAGAGAGCAGCTGGCAGCCTGTTGTGATTATGATGAATGAGACCATAAGTGTACATCTGGGTACACATACAATTGTTTTTGCTTCTTGGGCGTTGCTTTTCACAGGCATCATTTCCGTCATGATACCGAATGTATCTTACAAGTCCTTTTGAGTATCCCTTAAATAAAAAGCAGACTATGAAACTGTTGGGATTTTTTAAGTTAATATCGCCTAATGACTTAGAATAAAATATTGAGTCAGTACTTCGTTTTTCTTTAAATGGCCCACCAATAACAGTAATTCTTTATGAAAACAACTAAAAACACCTTTATATTTAATATGTTAGGCTGAATATTGTACTTCCTATTATTGATGTGTTTTCAGAATTTATTTCTTATCAGCATATTCCCATGACATTTCCTCTTGCAAAATACTTGACTCTTCTTCCTCCCACCCCCTTTTGTGTTTACAAAATTCGCTTCAATTCTTCTGTGTCTATTCTGATTAAAAAGAAGTGGTTTTAAAAAAATGTTGTAGCATTACTAAGAAAAGATTGTGAGGCTGGTGTGTAATGCCTGAGTGTCCTGACAGACAGTGGGCTGCATCTGACTCAGATGGGTTGTATTTCTAAATCCTTTGGTTTTTAACTACACAAAAGCACCTTCAGTTGTTATTGTTGGAATATCTGTTTGTTTCCTGTTGAGAGCTGTGAATCCAGAGTTAGATGTGTGTACCCTGTGCCCGGGGTTCATGCTGAGATCTGATGAGGGGACCAGTTGTGGAGGGGAGGGACACCCCTGCCCAGATCTCCAAGGTGCCCAGTGCCCCGTGGGTGGATTGCCTGGGCAGCCTGACCCCCCTCAGTGACCTCTGCCCTCAGCACCCCTCTGTCTGCCCAGCCCCAAAATGAGGTGAGGCAGAGCTGTCACAACCAGAGGGCTCTGTGGGAGAAGAGGAGAGAAAGAAGGAAAAAAGGGTACACTGGGAAAAGAGGAGCAAGGGCTCTCTTTCCTTCCTTTTCCCCTTCCCACTGCAGCTTCCAGCACAGCCAAAGTCCTCTAGGGACCGACCCTGGCCTTTAATGAGGTCACATTGAGCGGGGGTTGTATGGGAAGAAGGGTGTAACAACACGAAAGATCAGAAACACTGCAGTGCTCAGGGGTATTGTAGAGAGCTGGTGTGCGTAAAGCCTTTCTCGATCTATGTGGCGGCATTGCAAGGAGAGAAGAACCACTGCGGTCACCAGAGATGTCCATGTTGCTGAGCTCTGTGTACTGGGTGTGCATCCTTCACTATGCTCTGAATAACACAATGCACGTGTTCTCCCTGTGCACCTCCTGAGCAGGCAAGGACATCCCATGGCTGGATGCGGATCCCCAGGGATGGATGTAGATGTTGGGCAGCGAGCAGCAGAGGTGTAGTCAGTTTTGATGCAAAGGTGTCTTTGCAGTCTCATAAGATCAGGTGATTGGTTTGTCTTAGTGCTGCTGAAGAGTGTACGTTCTGTGTTCTTAGTGAAACTTTGGCCTTTATAATTCCCACAAAGGTGAGCCAGTGGGGAAGAGAAGATGGAGACAGTTTCTCGGTCTTTAGCTGAGGCACTGTACCGGTGACAGACAGTACCTTTATATTAGTGTTAAATATTGAGGAAAATCTTGATTTGCACACTTACAGAACATATTTTATATGCTTTTTTTCCTGTAGCTGACCTGAATTTATTTAAATCCTAAGCAAATGTTTCAACTTTGAAACTAAAAAAACTCTCTGGTTCTGCCTTGAAATTCAGAAGATGAAGCAAAAGCTTCTTGTACTGGTTTTGTGTTCTGGTTTTTTTTTACACCCCCCTTCACCCCCACTCTACCCCCTACTTCCTCATAGTTTAGCCATGTCTGTCTGGCTAATAGTTTATTTAGTTTTTAGCATTTCATATTGGTTATTTAGGTATTCTTGAGTGTAACGCTCTACAGATTCCTAGTCAGGTATAACCAGTCAGTTCATCATCTTATTTCTTTATCTGTTTCTTTTTCATGGGATATTATGAGCTGATTAAGAGATTGAGTTAGTTCAGTGGATATTAAACTAAAATTCTTGATATTGACATAACTGGCAAAATCTTATGGTGCTTGTGTTCTCAGGAAAAAAATATTAAAGGGAAAGACTCAAGGCCCAAGTAGATGGATGTTTAACTTACCAGGTGTATTTGGACTAAACCAAGAGCTCATAATGGGGAAAAAAGAATTTGTCAGCAAAAAATGACTTAGAGGTCAAGATATGCAAGTATAACATCATAGTTGCAGAAAACAGACTATGTAAGTTCTTGCAGAAGAAAATTGGAACAAACAGCAAAGTGCTCTTCAACTTTAAAAGTTAACAGAGAGAAAGGAGAATGCAAGGGGACTTCTGCAAGGTCCAGATGGTATAACGGATAGAAATTATTTGGGAATGGTCCAAAAACTAAGTAGCAGTTCATGAATGCAGACAAGGCAGTTAAGGCAAGCCAGATACTAGTTCCTTCTTAAAGGATCTGTTCCAATACTTTCTAGAAAATGTGCTTATTTCCTTAAATCTTTTAGAGAAGTTGAGAAGGGATAAAGCCATATTACTGGAGACTGAAACAACTCGTAAAAGCATTTAAGAAGGTGAAAAAATAGCTAAGAGGAGGAGTTCCATTAGCATACCCTCAGCACTATATATTGGTTAACTGTGAAGACTTTTTCAATCCTGTTTTTTTGAGAAAATCTGTGGTTTGATTCCATGTTTGTTTTTTATCTCATTAAAAATAATTGAGACTGCCTCAAGTTTAATGTGAGAAGCTGTAGTATTTATCAATATGTATTCTGAGTTCAGAGCTTTAAACCATAAAATTTAACATCCTGTTGTTGGTAGCAATTACTGCTAGTTGTACCAGGAGAAAGTAAAAAGAGGTACTTAGCTCTTTTCACATGATTGTTCTCTGGGATTGTTGCCTGTGGGACTGTGATGCTGAATCTGAATAACGGCTATACTCTTGAGAAAGTAATACAAACAGAAAGAAAGATTTTTTTAGACAGGTTTGCACCACATGCTTAGATGAGAATGAAGTCTTAAGTTTTCAGAATGTTTTCCTCTTTCTTGCCCTCTTTTAGGGGTTAATTCTTGTATTATGTTTCCATTGACTCTGCTTCAGCCCTTTGACTTTTATTTGAAAACAGTTTTGAGCAAAGACTCTGTCACAGTTGTAACAGAATTCAAAGCTTATAAATCAATCATCTGTTTGGGTCACCTGAGACCTTGTTCTCATAAAACATAAAACCAAAGAGCTGTTAAATCTAAACACTATGCATTTCTTCTAAAATGTTGATTTTCAAATATTTACTCAAATATTTTTCACAGTTCATGCAAATACTTGTTCTCCCACCTTAGTGGGAGAAACTCAATTCTTTGCTTCACATTTTCTTTCTGCTCCTAGTATGCTAAAGTGAATTTTGTGGCTGAAAGTAGAATTCTTTTATTTTGAGGCTGATCCTTCCATCTTTCAGGAAATTCAGTTTGCCATATTCAATTTAAAAACCTATTTTTAAAATACATATGACTCTTAAGACTCGGGTTCTTTTTCTTTGCTCTTGACCTGCTGCTTGCTTCAGTCTGCATCTTGTTTAATGGCGACTGATCACATTGCAGTACTGTGTAAGAGCAGTATTCTAGCACTGTAGCTTCGGTCCAGGTAACAGACTCACCTGGTCTTAAAATCTCATTTTAAACAGAATGTTCTTTTTCTTTGTTTTCCATTCAGCCCAGTCATTGAAGGAGTTTGCTCGGCTCCTGATTGCTGTTGAAGAGGAGAGAAGACGACTGGTAAGTTTGTTGGCAGTAATCTTGCATTGGTCCTCTCCATGTATAAAATAGTCCACTTTTTTTCTATACCCTCTCAAGTGATTTTTTAGATTTTATTTGTGTAGTAGAGGTTAAGTATTTCATTCGAATTATTTGGAATTCTTATGCAAAGGCAGAAATGTACTAGCACAAACTACAGCAATTTTTAATAAACTGTTCAACCAAAGACTTTTTTGTCAATTTAAAAATCGTTTTATCTCAATTTCCTACCTCCCTGCTCCCTGACCTAAAATAACCTTTGAATGCTGCTGTACCTTTCCCTTCCTGCAAAGAGCTTATACTGGAGATGTAGATCTATATTTATATTTAATGAAATACTCTTGAGTGTTGTCCAGTGAATGTATGCTGTTAATCCAAGAATATGATAAGAAGAGAATGCAAATTCATCAATCACCTCAGAGAAACTCTTGTAGAATACATGGATCAGACTTGTCAGAGTCATCCATTGATATGGTGTCCTTATGCCATTTGAATCTGCAGTGTGCTTTCATTTTTATATTTCTATTCAAATGTGGCTTTGTTAAAGAAGTTTTAAGTGTATTTTTATGCAACTGTTTAAAAAAAATAGTACCAGGAAAGCAGTGAAGCTATTTTTGTCCTTCTTTGGGAGTCAGTCATGAATAAGTGAGTGAGCTAAGAATTAACATCAGTAGGGGATTTTTAAATATTGTGAAAGTTTAACTAGCTCTAATCCATCCAATGACTGTCTGTCCTGGTTTTCCTTCCTCTTATGGGTACTCAGGGATTGAGGTAGGGCATTGTTTTTTGTTTGACAAATAAATAACCATAGAATTGGTTTCCTACTCTTTCTGTTTAGATAAATATTTTAAAGTGGCTAAGTCATAACATTTATTTATTACAGTTGCATGGTTAGTATCACTTAAATGTGTAAAAGCATAAAATTTTTTTGCTTCATGCTATTTTTTCCTTGGTCGCTGGAAGAATGAGATGATTGTTCTGTACTTACCACCTTAAAAGTTGGTTAGCAGAACACTTATTAATTCCTTAGTTAAACAATGTTTTTAAATTAATAGCTTTCCAGTTTGAGTTAAAGATTGTGATGAGCTAACTATTAGAAAAAGAAAAAGCAATGAATAGGTGAGGGTTTTATTTTTCAAACTCATTAGTCTTTCATAATATGTTCAAATAATTTCCTATTATTTTCTCTCTTTTTTTTTCCCTCTTTTTTTTTTCCCCTCAGAGAAGTCACTACCTTTTTCACTTTTAGAAGTTTACGGCCTGTCTTTGGTTTATAATTTGGTCTTGCCATACAATGTTGTTGTAAAAGATGTAGGAAGGCCATTAGCATAAAATAAGGAAAAGAATATTAATATTGTTAAGCGAAAAAAGACCAGTCAGATGGAATGATAGGTTTTGTTCTATATCAATATGGTTTCTGTGGGAATGCATGGATTGTATAGCTGAGTGTGGTGGGTTGACCCTGGCTGGATTAGAGGTGCCCACCAAAGCTGCTCTGTCACTGCCCTCCTCAGCTGGGCAGGGGAGAGAAAATATAAGGGAAGGCTCATGGGCTGAGATACGGGCAGGGAGAGATCACTCAGCAGTTACTGTCATGAGAAAAACAGACTTGACATGGGGAAATCTGTTTAATTCTATGACAATCAAATCAGAGTAGGGTAATAAAAATCAAAACACAAATCTTAAGGAAATTTCTTCCCACCCCTCCCTTCTTTTGAGGCTTAAATTTAATCCTGGTTCTCTATCTCTTCACTGCCAGTGGCACAGGAGGGCAGGGAACAAGGGCTGCACCTCCTCATGGGGAGGACTCTTCACACTCTTCCGTTGCTCCAATACTGATCTCTCCTTTGGGGAACAGTCCTCCACGAAATTCTCCAACATGAATCCTTCTCATGGGCTGCAGTTCTTCATGACCTACTCCAGCTTGGGTCCTTTCCACAGGATTGAGTCCTTCAGGAATAGGCTGCTCCAGTGTGGGTCCCCACAGGGTCTTCATGTATGGAGAAACTGCTCTTGACGGAAAATCATTTGTAACCAGCTTTTTGCTCAGTTCCGAGTAACCTCATTCTGTTCTCATTCTCTGTCCAGAATGAGAATGTTGAGGACACACAGTTTTCATGGTAGTTATATTTGCATAACAAAATTTATCAAACTTAGAATTTCTCTGGTTTTAAAACGTTTTAGCTGCCTGTTGGTGGAATTTGTTTAATTATTATTGGAATAAAAGTATCATCGTTGTCAAAGATGTGGTTTTTTAATTCTTCAGTCTCTTACTGCAGTTTTCCACATGTCATCATAGAATCCAGAGGTCCCTGTGAGGATCAATGTGCCAAGCACATTCCTATTATAGGTTTTTTGCTTTACTAACTTGTAATTTAACTGCGGAATCTTCAGTCACTTTTGGTTATTTCTGAGGAAGTTTGGAGCATTATGCATACACTTAGTTTTCTCGGCTGGAAGCACTTCGAGTCAGCCAATTTGCAGATTAGTGATGATTTTAAACAGAGTTCTCAGCTGATGGGAAATCTCGAGACATGGCATGCAGGTCTTTAAGAAATTGATTTCCTTCTGCATAAAAAGAGAAAACTTGCGAAAGTTATATAAAAAAGAGCTTTTTCTTTTTGATATTTTGTAGAAGGCTTGGAGAGAAACAGCTAGGCAATATTTTGGCTATTTATAGATACACTTCATCATACCACTTTCTACTTTCCTTTAATTCTTGTAGCATGTGACAGTAAAAGACACTATTGTATCACTGAATGCAGGATGTATGAGAATGTGGAATGACAGATACTAATTTTGCATACCAACTAATGGCCTTGTTTCCCTGCCTTGAACTTTATTTTGTTAAATTATGAGCATACATATCCATACATTAATCAGATTTGAATATGGAAGGTATGTATTCATATAACCAATTTATTTCTCATCTGATGCCTATTAAATTCTTCATAAGTCAAATTATATTTTTGTCTTGGTAAGCACAGTGTTGGAGTGCTTGTCTACTGAATGTATAAATGAAGTGTTTCCAACGGTCAAGGAAGTAGTTCGAGAGGTGTTTAGCAAGTCTTATGTCCTTCTTGCATGAAGAACCAGAAGGAGCTATATTTTTTTTTTTATATAGAAGAAGCTAATGAAACAAGACATTATGGAACAGTATTACTGGGAAAAACACTGAAGTATAAAGTTAAATGAAACTGTGTATCACATAAATATTCTGTTGTGTAAGGCTTTGTAGCCATTATTACTGGCAGAAGTAATAATATGGTGATTATTGCAAGTCAGTTTCTTTTATCCTTGTCTTTTATTTCTTGGTGCTAGAAAATTGACTAGTAGTCAGAAAAGCCAGAGGCCATGCACCACACATTTCCTCTTAAAACGCAAATAAGGGGAAAAGTAATTAATAAGATACCTTCTTTTATGATATACAGGCTTAGGTTTGGTATCTGTCATTTCATGGTGGTGTTAATTTAGTGATGCTGTTGGTAAATGGTGCATTAAAAAAAACCCAACCAAACAGCACTACTCTTGGGCTTCACATGTACTGTAAACAGGCTAAAAAGTCAGATTCCTCCCCACTGCGTTTCCAATGACTTCAGCAGCAAGCCGCCAGGGATGTAGAATAATGACCTATATTTCCTAGTGTTTATTAGGGAACAATAGAGATGCTATAATTTAATCCCATGTGAATGTTTGAACCTTTATCAAGGGAACTTACTTAAGATAATTTCCTTCCTCTTTCACTGAATTTGCATTCTTTCTGTTAAATAAGTGATATATTTTATTTTAAAGATTCATATTTTATTTATGCTTCCTATTCATTTGATATTGTTAGTAAAATTAATAACAAGCAGAAATGATCTGAGAGTAAAATAAAATGCTACTTCCTTTTCCTTTCAGAGGATTATTCTGTGTTGACATAAGTATAGATGAACTGGTTCATGCTACTGGTCCTAGATATCCCCTATGAATTTGAAGCATTGAATGAGTTCTCTTGAGTAGTGTCAGTGTTATCATGCTGGAACTCCCTGATTATTTCTGAGAGTTTACTAAATCCAAGATTGAAATAGGCTCCTAATTCTTTCATTCCCTGCTATTTATGCAAGTTTTCTTGGGTTCTTGGCTGGTGATGAATGGTCCCAGAGCTTTTTCTCTTTGGCATCATGGATCAGTGAGATTCCTGACCAATATTAAATACTCCAGGGGATAGTATAAAAATTCTGAAGTGGATAGTTTTGCACTATGCTCGATGAATTCTTTTATTTATAAAGTCTGCCTTTTTGTGTCTAATAATCTTTGTGCTTCAGACAGTATCTCATTTTTGTGGACTTCTTTTGTATTAACTGGATGTTCTCATTGTGGTTCTGTATTTGCCCTCACACAAGGGGTCTGATGCTATCTGCTTCCAGGGAAAGCATCAAAATATTCAGTTTCAAAAGCTGCACTTGAAGAAAAATAAATGAGCTGTTAAAACCAGCTATCCATGGAATGGTACATAAAATCAGATACTGAAGGGCACAGCATGTTGTTGAGCAGAATTAACCTTTTCTCTATAAGGCAAAGTGTGTTACAGGTTCCATCAGAAGAGTAAGCAGTCTCCTATCCACAGGGGCAGTTTATTACTCAGTTTATACAGGGGAAAAATAACATTGCATATTCTAGCCCCCTGAGACTGCAGAACAAACACTTGGCTTTTTTTTTTTTTGCGTGGTGTCTCTCTCAAATTGCAAAAAAATAGTGTTTGATGGTGTTTTGATCTACTTGGTAACTGATTTCAGTGTTTCTCACCTCTCATACAAGACTCGGCATTTAAATTAATCTCCTTGGTAGGAATCTGCCAGCAAGAACAGTGAAAGCATGTTACTATAAGTGAAGGAAATTACAACAAATAAAAGGACTTCTTTGAAGTTACAACTGTTTTTTTGTTTCTTTATTTTTTTTGTTCCTACTACTCCCTCTCCCCTTACCATGTTTGCTGTTTAATTAAAAGCACATGGTTTTAGTGGGTTTCAGTTTTTTCCTTATACTTAAGATGCCTGTACATCCTGTTGAATCATTATGGTACCGTGGACTGTTTTGTCAACCTAACTTCTTTGGAAAGACTTTCTGAATTTGTTCATCAGATTACTAATTTGGAAATACCTTTTTGAGGTTTCTGTTGAAGAAGGATCAGTAAATCCGTAGTGAATTTTTAAATTTTCTTATAAAAATTATTGTTACCTACATTTATGTATTTATTTTTTCACCTTTTCTTCTTCCAATTTCACTCCAGGTATAGCAGACAACATATTTTATATTAATTACAGAAAAAATCCATGTCTTTGGTAAGGGAAATTCTGCAAGATAGGAAAATACTGATTTCAATGGTTTTGTTAAATTTTTTAATTTTTTTTTTTAACCCTCGGCTTGTTGTCCTCTGACAATCAGGCTAAGTTTTAGAAATCATTGGGAAAATTACTGAAAATAAATCACATGCCTTCATAAATGTTTTTGGGCAGCCCCCATTTTGAATACTTGCTGTATGCAGTTCTTGCCAAAAACCATTATCTAGACTGCAAAAGATACAGAGAAAGGCAACAAGGAAGGCTTAATACCTAGAAGCTGAGGATGAGAAGAGACTGCAAGGAGGTCTCTTTGATTAGCTTCAGTTCAGACAAATCAGATCAGTGTTATTTGGAGGCCTGTGATTCATTAATTGAAATTACATCTTTCAGCTCACTTGAACTAGTCCTCAGAAATAGGTTAACACTTCAGCCCTTTAAATCAGATTTTTTTCCTTTTTTTTTTCCTTGCTGGTACAGTTGTCTGTCTTACTTTGTAAGAATAAACCAGAATGAACATTGCAAAATTACTTGGAGACTATTGCAGAACCACGAGTGTACTCAGTAGCATTGTATGGTTTTCTGCTGCGTTTTAGTTCTGGAATGACTGGAGGAAATCTGCTACAGAGAATTTTATCTAATTAGCAGTTTACAGAACTAGCTTTGCCCCAAATCCCAGTCAGCTGTGTGTTCCATTTTCTTTCACCGTCAAAATTGGGAGGTTACTTAGGTGGAGTTCAGCAACACTTAGAATAATGTTTCTGTATTCATATTAATTGCATATTTGTAGAGTGTTTCTTGAACCTTTTGAGAAAAGGTCTTCCCTGTTGTGCTGGTACAAGTGTTTGAGTGACTTTGTGGTGAACGTAATTGGAGAAGTGATCAAGCTGGAAAAATAATTCCTTTTGCACCAGCTTTCTATTACTTCCTTCCCATCACTTCAGTGCACACAAGGAAAATGCAGACCTTCTGGGCCATAATGACTATCCAGAAGATAGTAATTTCTTTGATGTAATTGCTATCAAAAAGATACTAGAACTGTACCTTTATTTCCATGCAGGTGTTATCTGTGACCATTATAACTCATAAATGAAATCAGGAACGGATAGGCATATTTCATATTTTCATATTTTCATGCAGACTTCCCAGAGAGCAGATCTGTAACGTGATCCTTTGGTGGGTTCTTGTTGAGAGGGAACTCTCAATGCAGGTTTCCCCCTTGCCGTGTCTTGGGCTCAAAGGAATCCTGTTTGCTATCTTTCTCTGTACCACTTAAGTATGAAAGTACAGATGTTCAGTGAATGTTTCATAGCGTTTATGCTCAGTTGAAAAAAAAATACACAGTAGTAGAAGTAAACAGTTCACGTTTGTGGCGGTGGCTCAGGTGCCCTCTGGCCCGGAGCTGGTCTCTTGGGTCCGTTATCCACCAAGAGACAGTGACTGCCTGGATGAAGAATCCATTGGAAGCAGCCCGGGAGCTGCAGAGAGCACATCAGTCACCCCACAGGGACAACCCTAAGGGGCCTGTCAGTTTACCCTAGGCGGNGTTCTGTTATCATTAATGTAGTTTAGCCTATAACACCTGTATGTATTTCTGAACTTTTCCCATATAAAGAACACGTACTAGGCCAAACAATTTGGAGATAAAATTATGGGTGCTATTAGTACAAAACATTAACTGACTCTTCCAAATAATGCTGCATCAGCTTCCATAGCTGTACACTTGGTACATTCCTAATCTGTTTAAATATAGTTCTAATTTCTCCAGTAATTTTCATTATTTAAAATAATTTCTTCCATTATTTTTTGTGGAAATGAAGAAAAAACAGTCATCCTGGGACATTTGATTGTGATAATTTTTTAAAGCTCAAACTGATCTCAATAGAAACTAGTTGCAACTAGTCCCTCTCGCATCCCTGTAACTGCTATCCTCTGGGATTGAAAATACAGGTCCATGTTTTCTCTGACTTTGCAGAAGGTACATCGGGAATCATTATGCTATGACGGAACAATGCTATTAATTCAGAATATGCTCAGAGTTTTATAATCATGAACTCAACAGACAACCTACTGTTCACGTTTTGCTCTGTATTTCTTAGCAGCTTTCTACGTTTTTCTTTCTCTTTTGAAAATGTGAGTTGTTTCCTTTTGATATGAATGTCCGGAGCACAGAGCCATATCTTATGCAGAGCCTTTTGCACCCTATCCTCCTCAGCTTGGGCCTAGATAATTTCATTGCCTTTAAACCTACCTGTTGAGGAGGAAAGCAATTTGACTGATTTTAGAGACAGTCTTTGCTGTATTCCAAGATAGTTGTCATGGAGTTGATTTGTGATAAAGTTATTTTCTTTTAGTAAACAACTTTGTAAGAGGTGTGAAAATGTAGGTCTCCCATGTTGATTTCTGCTGTTGTTTTGACTGGTTAGTTTGCATGAAACAGGGAGCACTTGTCTGTCTTAATGGGGCCAAGAGGCTGTGAGTAAGACAGGAGAGTGGGAATAGGATAATTGTTCAAGAGGAAAGGGGAACAGAGATAAGGGGATTTATAAGATTCATATATGTTCCTTTAGCATCTTACATAAGCAGTGTTCCAAGCCTTAGTAAGAAGGCTTTGATAATTCAGTGTCTGTATAGTATTTGCTCTTCAATTTTCTGCAAAGAATGCAAATTAAGAAAATCCGTTTATTTTTAAAAAACAATATGTGTTGCAGGAGATTAGTGTAATTGGTTGTTAGCAATTACAGTTTCTTCTGCTTTCTCTATTCAAGGTGCGTGTATTTGTATGTGCCTCCATATGGATATACAATTAGAGAATTGTTTGGGTTGGAAGAGATCTTAAAGACCATACTCCAACCCCCCCTGCTGTGTCAGGGAGGCCACCCGTTAGACCAGGTTGCTCAAAGCCCCATCCAGCTTTCAACACTTCTTGGGGTGGGACATCCACGACTTCTCTGGGCAGCCTATGCCAATGTCTCACCACCCTCAAATTAGAGAATTTAAGAAATTAAAGAATTTCTTCCCTATATTTAATCTAAACCTACCCTCTTTCAGTTTAAAGACATTCCCCCTTGTGCTGTCACAACCTGTCCTTGTAAAAAGTCTCTCTCCAAGTTTATCTTGCAGCATTTTTCAATGAGAACATTCACAAAATGAGATTGCTTGCTATTCCCAGTTTTGAAGAGTATCATGGAGAGAGACATGAAATGCTCTCTTCATTAAAAGTACGAAATGAAGGGTTAGTTGGAAAGCCTCTAGCTAGTTCTCAATTTGTAAATCTGATTTGTTCTCAATTCATATGTTCATTCCATGGAAGCATTTCACGTCTTGCAGTGCATGACAGCACTTCCCAAAGTTTTGAGAAGCATTCCGTGAGTAGCGTGGCTGGAAGGAGTTTATTTTAATGATGTTTTAGTCTTCACAGAAATGTGGTAGTTGCAGTTTTGGTTTGTAGATTCTTTTGCTTCCACCACAGTCACTAAGTGTCTCTTCAGATGACTGTTGACAGAGGAAAGAGAAAGGAAGATATTTGCACTTTTAAGTTAGTATTTTAAAGGAACATAGGTTCAGAATCGGCCAAAATTACAGCCTTTAAGTTTGATTAATTTATTTTGTGACTATAGAGGGAGGGAATGGATTTGGTTGTAGAAGTGGTTATGTACTGTACCCATTACTAGCTTGTAATAGTGTCAGAACATGCTGCTACCTGACATGCTACCACTTTCTAAAATTTTTTTAATGGATTCTGAATTTATCTGCCAGTTCTCCTGGAAATATGAGAAAAGGTGCTTCATTCCTACAAACTTGTTATTTAATTTTCCTTCATTTAGTCTGATCTCCGGAATGAAACCCATGTATTTGTTGTTCTTACTTAGTGTCCTGGGAAATGTGATTAAAAACAGAAAACAACACAAGCACTTCATGTACCAAAGGGTGTGTAGAAACAAATATGCCTTTATTTAAACCAAACAAACACCAACCCAAACCCCCACCTTTTCACAAGGAAGCAAAATATTCTCCCTTGAGCAATCTGTGTAATCTGGATGGGCTCATAGCTGTGTTACATACAAAGTTGTTTTATTTAAGTATTCTCTGTTAGGATGTTGTGTTAGTATTTGCAGAACACTTAGGTTGTTTTATTATACTTTTCAAATGTCTGCAGAGGCTTCAGTTATTGTTACTTTGAGAAACTTTCTTGGATATATCTCCCAGAGCAAGTGCTTTTGCTTTGAGCTAAGATTGAAACAGATTACCAGTTGTGTCTAGTTTTTTGGCAGCCATGCCACGGTATTATGTACCCGCTTCACATAACTGACCTGGCTAAAAGCAAAACAAACAAAATATTTACCTGTTACGACAGACTGTTTCAGTGTCACAGCAACAGAGGACAGAAGAAGTCAAAACAGGATGAAGGGGCATTTCAAGATCAGCAAACTGCTTAAACTCGCATAACCACTGAAATGAATGACTACAAATCTACTTCTTGGTGCAATATTTGTTACAGCCCTGCTATTGCAACTGGTTGTGGTCACGGAAAGAGATTATTTTCTGGTGTTGAAAGGAAATTAGAGTAGAAATCTGGAAGCCATGGTCACATGGTCGTGAGGAAAGATTTGAAGGATGGAGTCGCAGAGTCCGGTAGCCTTAAGGATTAAAATATTTTGAGAGCTGCTTCTTTGGATAGCTGTTCTTTAGTAAAAGGCTATTTTTCAAACAATATTGAGTTACGTTTCCTTTCTGGGTTAAATGAAGGTGGCCCATCCACCTTGGTCAAAATTGGTAAAATTTTGCCCTAATTTGCTGTCATGTGATGTCACGACATGATCTCATGGAGCTGAGGTGAAATTCCCACTGAAGTCCAAGTGTCACCGTCAGTATGGAGTGACCTATGGCCAGCCATGGCCTGCAGCAGGGTCTGGCACTGGCCTGAGTCTCCACCTGTCCCACGCCTCTGGGCTGGGGCCAGCGCGGAGCCATGAGGCGGCCGCACGCAGGGGTCAGCCCAGGCCTGCCCGACCGGCACCACTCCCGTGGGCATCCCATCAGTCTTGACAGCACTACCCCCACAGCTGCTGTCAGACTGGACCCAGCATTTCCACCCCGTGGGTAGAGGCCATTTTTTCAGCAGGGATACTATTGAGGGGCAGTGAAGCTGCTTGGTAGGGTGAGACCGTCCATAATTCCCACACTGATTGTCGACTCAGTTTCGCTGATGGGCATCCAGCAGGACCACAGGGAGGTGCGACCCCTGCAGCTGAGCCTACTTAGCAACACAGGATCCCATCTTAATACAGTCACAGTTTAAAGAAACCAGGCTAGCCCTTTCTCTCCCCTAAGCTGCCTCTTAAACTGTATTGAGACCTTTCAACAAGCTAGATGAGATCTTTCTAAATTGACTTGTTAGTCATATTTGCATGAGAGCGGAAAAAAAGGCTAAAAAATCTGAATCTGATACTATTTCTAGACCTTTTGCTCTAAATGTCTTGTCATGGCATGTGTCATGCCATGTCCTGTGTCCCTTTCATAATTTTGTGTGCTGTTCCCAACATATTCATTTTGAGTTTTCACCACTGACAACTGTCAGAACCTTCTAATTTATAGTTATTCAGCATTTGAGCCTTAAATAACATCTGAACATTCTTCAGTGTGTCAGCTGCCAGTAAAACTTCATATGCCAATAGCATGGAGAAATGGAAAGGTTTTCTATGGATCCTATACCTATAAAAGTTCCCTTACCTCTGAGTAGTTTGCATGTTGCTAACCTACGTTTCTTCAGAAAATATCTTAAATGTTCATATACGTGCTTTTGTTTCCTGAAAGGATACATACTTCCAGTTTCAACATAACAGTTCCTGGGCATAGTACCATTACAAACAGCTGAGCTGATTTTGGCTTTATGCCTGGGTATGTCCATTCATGAAGTAGTTGTTAAAGCAAAATACAACTTCTAATTACATTAATCTCTTTGAATAGCTAATTTCCTCAGCATCAACTTTTTCTTGTTTTTTTTTTTAACAATGATTTTTGGGGTTTGGTTTTGTTGGTACTGAAGAGATAACAAATAGTAGATAGAAGAACCATGGCAGCATCCAAACTATCAAGAACAAGACATGTCACAGAAGCAAAGCATTGAACTGTCAGACTGCCTTTCCCAGTGTTTTATTTCACAGCAGCTGTGCAATATAATGCAAAGTGATTCCTAATAGTAACAGATAGTAGACCTATTAACCCCACTTGTGCAGTTACTGGCATTGACCCGTGGAGACCTACAGTGTCTGTGAAGGTGCAAATTAATTTTCATACTGGCAGGCAGCACATGATGGTCACAGATAGTGCAGGGCCAGCTGTATACCAGCACAACTTGGCCTGGCTGTTTGAATTCTCAGCTTCACTGAGAGCTGACAGACAGGTATTATGTGACTCCTTGCACAGTTGCTTAGTCCCCCATAGCCACCACTTAGCCACAGATAAGGCATTTTTTCTTCACACAGAACTGATTGCATGGACTGCTGAAGGAGTAAGTAGGTAGATGAGTAGTTAAGACCCCTTTCAGTTTGAACTGTTTACCTTTTCAAGCTCTCACTCTTTGATTTGAAACTTTTATTTCTTTGTCTGGGAAGTGTGAATGCTGCTTACATCATCTAGCTAAGAAGAGACAATCATCTGACAGGAAGAATTTGGGAGAGAATTTAGGCTGAATATCAGGAAAACTTCCTCATGATGAGCTGCATTGTGAAATACTTTGCCAAAGAAAATGTCTAAGGCACACACTGAGATTAAGCCAAGTGTTGGAAAATGTAATGTAGAAACAAAGTATTTTGTAGTGCTCAATGACCATGCATCCCTCTTAGCCTGGAGCATGGTTAATCAGATTTTCATTAAGTATTGTTCAGTAAGTTATTTCAAAGGTGCCCGTCATGGTAATGGGCTAAGAGTATGCTTATTTCTCAAGAAGACTTCCGCACTCTCTTTTGAGGTAGGGATTATGGGGAAGATGGGAAACAGGCAGAAGTTGGACAACATCTAACAGATCTGCTTTTCCAGTTGAATTTAAGAGCAACGTCTTTATCCATGACATTTTTCCCAAGAAAAAAGAGCATTTTGCGTGAGGCTCTAAAATTGAATTCAGTATTTAGGAGCCTAAATTTCTATGGAGAGTTCTGTAGCTGGCCATTTTTATTGCTTGTTAGTTTGAAGAAAATCATACAAAGGAGCCACTATGTCAAATATAACCATTACTGGCAATTTGAAAAATGTAAAAGAAAATCCTTGCTGTAGTAAACATTTCTGCCAACATCTTGGCTTCCTTGTTGGGTTAGCCATTTGCTTATTTTTGTCCCTCACTGCTAAACTTTCATTTTGTTTATTTGTTTGTTTCAAACTTTAAAATTTGAAGTGTTTGTTCTTACTTTGGACTCAGAAGTTGTTGCTTATGACATCCAGGCAGTCAAACTCTTGATCTCTTAAGAAGTCTGTCATTAAAGAGCAGCTTGTCTGTCTGCCTTAATGTGTCCAGCTTCAGTTTAGGAAGAAGGAACCTGCACTCTGACTTTTTGGTTTTTTTAAGGAAAACATACTTAAAGCCAGTTTCAGGAATTCTGACAAATGAAGCTTTTCAAAATAAATGTTGTGATGAGTCTGGCAGCTCAACATCCCTTAAGGAATAATCTGTGGTAATTAAATAACATTGGTTTTACTTTTCATGGTAAGTTAGAAAGTTCTTACGTTGATTTGTTAAATGTTTATTTATTCTTTAATTGATTTCCAACTTTCCCTTCACATACTAATGGACCTCACAAGGAGGCCTGTTCAGGGTACGTTCACTCCACTCTGGAGAGTTTTTGTTGACATCTGCACAGTGAGGGGAACAGGCCTGGCCGCAAAATTTACAGATCAGGATTTGGAAAAGCAAAGAGAGAAAGTAATAAACATACGGAACTGATTTGGGGTAACTGTTAAGTAGATGTAACAGCCAGATTGAAAATGTCTTGGAAGGTTTAAAATAAGCTCTTTGTAGAGTAAAGCTTTTTGCTTATTTGCTAGGATTTATCTTAATCAGATAATTTCTGTAACTCTTAATGTATTAAACAAAAAAAACTTAATGAAAAATGCCACACAGCTCTCCACAAAAGCAGAGATTCCTTCACTTCTGCACTTCTTAAATTGAAGATTTCCCCCTAGTAGAAGATTTGGTTTTGTTTTCTTTACTTGTTCTTCATGGGAAAAAATATGTTTCATGTGATAAATGTTTAAGAAGTGAAGGATACTTGTAATATCCTAAAATATCTACATTTACCAGAGTACTCAATAGAATAATGTACTATTAAAAATGTTGTGAAGTGTGGTATACTTGAATTCTGGATCAGTTTTTTTCTTAATTAGTTCTGTGGTCCAATTATGCTGTTTCCTGTGTTTATGTAGCCATTTCCCACTTGATAATATGTAATGTAAACATTCAAGCTGAGAAATTTTTTGGTTTGTTTGGAAAGCCATAAAGGGGGGTAAAACCAGAAAAATTTTCTTCTGCTGCCTATCTGAAACTGCATTCTCAAGCGCTCCTTTGCTTTCAGTATGGTTTGAACTCTCAGCCTGGTCAAGAGACATGCACTGTGTGTATTAATGGTAGTGATAAAAAGATAAATGCCCAGACTTGCAAGGACACGACTGAACTGTTTTTCCTTCATTGTGGTTGTGTTTGTGGTTGCTTCATCTTTTACAGTTTTCACTGAGTTACAGTCCATGGAGTAGGCTGTAAAAAGAAATGGTATCTCTTACTGGATGATTAGCTACGTACCATGACAATATCCATTGCTGATTTTGTCTTCTAAGTATTTTCAGGGAATTTCTAAAGAAAAAAGGAAAAAAAACCCAAGCTGTTGTTTTGGTTTGGTTTTTTGGTGGGTTTTTTTGATTGATTGTTTGTTTTTGTTTGGTTGGTTGTTTTGAGGTTTTTTTTCTTTCATTTATCACCAGGTAGGTTTTTTTTTCTCCAGTAGGAGGAAACCTCTAGCTTTCAGTCACCTTGTGATGTAATTATGCATAGATCAGAAAAAATTAAATGCATTCTTTAACACTTTATAAAATGTTCCCCTCTATAGAAAATAATTTTGCTGGTGCAACTAGGCAGCAAGTCTAAGAGACAGGAGAGGCTACGAGAGAGAGGAGGCAGAAGGGGGACATAAGTTTCCAGGTAAGATTGTTAGTGACAGTAGCGACAGAAACCCGGCTGAGCTCTTCCCGCTGAAGGAAAAACAGGGATATAGGGCACAGAGCAATCAGGTCTTTGAAGTGTGTCCTTGTGCAATGAAAGAGTAGGTGGCATGCATGGTCCTTGTTATGTGAAAGGATTTTGAGGGAAAAGAAAGCACTAGCATATACTGAAAAGAAATGAAAGCACAGGAGAAGTTACAAAAGTAGAGCTGAGGTGCAGCATATTTGTCCCAGTATATTATCTTCTAGCAGGCTTTTACAATAAATTACAAAGTATAAAAGTCAATTGGGTCTTCCCCCTTTCCTTTTTAACTTACTGGCCACTGTTTTCTCTTAATCCATTAAAAACTCCTGTAGGGGCAAGATGTGAGTATTTTTTCACGTAAATGAAAAATACTGGAGCACATGCCTCGATGTACAGTACTTTCTGCATTTGAATTTTACCTTACAGTGATCAATGCATGTAGTGTGTGGGTACTCACAAGCAACCAGGCTCTCTGCAGTGTCTACCCACTGCTCCAGCTCTTCTGGGAAGTTGCTGGGTGTCAGTGTGCTCAGTGCCTGCTCGAGAAAATGTGTTTGGTGATGGCTAACATTGCATTAGAGTAAGTCAGTCTACTTAAACCCACACATCAACTAAGTGAGTGAAGAAGAACCGTTTCAGGCCTTTTGGCTTCTAATTTCTGAACACACTGAAAATGATGCACTTCAGTGCTTCTTGCAACTTTTTCATTGAACTTAGGACTTACCTTTTCAGTACCTAGAACAGGAATTTTTCAAAATACATTCATGTGAGAGTTTTCTGGTGGATCAAAACGTCTTAGAGTCTGATTGTAAATGTATTTTACCTTTGTGTTGGCCAAGTTTTTTCTGTCTTCAAGTGATCTCTTTCTTCTGTGTATTGAATGTAACAGTATTGGAGTCGCTCCTCTCAACTGATCAGATTTAAACATCTTGCCCTTCAAATTTTTGACACTGACTCTTTGTAGCTGAGCTGAAGCAGTGATGGCAAGTTCTTCAGTAGACACTGCTCAGGCACATTTGGTATTTTCATAATGAATTCAGGTGTCCCAGTTTTGGTATTATTTTTGAATGCTAGGAATCTTGAGTTCTGCCTTTTGCCTTTAGCACACAGTGGGAGCTGTGTTATTTACAAGAAGGGTAGTCCATGCTGTATGAACCCTCCAGCTGTTAAAGATTACCAAATCATGGAGCTAGATTTGTAGCTTGTTGTTTTTGTTCAAAACTCACTGTTTAGAACTGTGCTATAATGAAAATTTCTTAAAATTGATCTAGACCCAATTTAAGATATGCAGTTGTGGCCTGAAAGCATGAATTAAAGATGGGTTAATAAAGGTAGTGTTACAGGAATTTAGTTTACAATTCTGTTGATCCACAAGTTGCTTGAGGTAGATATGACATTCTTTGTTTTCAGATTGATTCAGTGGTGCTATCAGTAGTAAAACATAAATAATCTATGCTGTCACTAACGTTGTAGTACTCTCAATACCAGCAGAGTTTTCTGAGCAACCCTGAATAATTCTGATACTCTCCTGCACATAACCACTACATTTAAGAATCGCCAACACCTTAAATTTTGCTCGGAAGCTAACAGGGAGCAGGTAAAAACGATTTGAGCATTAATACTCCTTGCATAGCTCTATCATCTCCCAAAGGACATTGCAGAGCCTTGCTAGGAGTTGAGGTCTGAATACTGACTGTGAGCTCCACAGCTGGTAGAAAAGGATGACATCCTGTGCTTCATTATCAGGATGATACATGCATGGATGCTACAAGTTTATTCCTGTGTTGCTGTTAAAGATCCGAGGAGCAGCAGCTGACGCAGTAGGACAAGGCTGGGACTGGCTTGTGCAGACACTGTTAGTAATTCAGCAAAGTACTTTTCTTTGCATGCACTTCAGCAAACCAGATTTCAAGCAGCACTTCCCTCCAAATTTTTATTGCTAATGAGGGCCCTTTATTCAAATCCATTTCTTGGCAAGGCACATTGTGAGAGGAATGAAGTCAATTTTGTTAAAAGTTACTCTGGGAGGGCAGGAGCAGCATTGTTAAACCCATGTCTGGACAATTCCATTGGTACCGTTCTTTGCATCTTAATTTCCCCATGAAGCCTAATTTACAACATGCCAGTATTTACATATTTATTCAGTACTTGTAATACTTGATATAGAGTTTGATATTTGGAATAGAGACTTGACACATGAGAAGAGGTGTGGAATTACTTTCATTATTTTATTCAAGCTACCAAAGGGAAGGGGAGAAGTTAAAATTTAAAATTAATAATTTTTGTATGATATTAATGTTTGAATTTTTACCCTTACCACTTCATTATAAAGAATAACTTTTCTGAATTTTTTGGGCCCCTTTTGTACACAGATGTTTCTTCTGGGGATTATCCAATGTTTCAACAAACACAGGACTCCTTTGCCATTATGTATGCTGTGGGTGGGAGATGACAGACAAGTTATGTGCTTGCTCTGGATGGCTTAAAATCTAAGATCTGATTTCCTTCAATTTAACACATGCAACTAGTGTGTGTTTGTTAATGGTCATAAAACTAACCATGCCCTAGCTTCATTCTTTGTCTTGGTACTGACCTCTGGCATTCAATTTCTTGAGACTGTTATGGATTACTAGCACACTTTCCTTTTTATTTCTCAGAATTCTTATCAGCTGCTGTTTTTTATTTCTCCATTTCCATGTTTGTCTTGTAAAATACTTCATGTTGCTTTTCCTGAAGGCTTTTTGCATTTACATTGGTATTATTTGTAGTTCATAACATGTAAAAGTATTGCAGTTTTTTATGTAGTCTCTTATTTTAAAAGATACTATAAATGTAAATTTTTGTTGGGATTATTTTATTTTAAAAATGAATGTATTTTAAATGTCTGGTAAAAATTAAGACATTTTTGAAGGTTACCATCACATGGTTTTCCTATTGTAATCTAAGTTTACAAAAGTCTGTTAAATATGACGGTAGCAGGAAAAGATACAGTTTGGTCTTATTTGGGTCAAAAATTGAGGTATTTAACTTGTCTCTTCATTCACCTACCTAAAAAAAATTAAATATAGCAGTCTTTTGAGATTTGCAGTAAAATAAAGAATTACGAGAAAATAAGAGAATATCTGACTTCTTACGTGGAGCATAAATTTGGAACGTGACTGTTTTCAGTAATCCAGTTTTTTCGTAAACCTTTGTTTTGTACATCTTGAAGATAAAAACCAGAATTAACGTAAAGGTATTTGTAGCAATTTCACTTCAGCAGTTCCCAGCGCTTGAAAGGAATCTAATATTCCTCCTCAAACAAATCTGCTTTCTGTAGGCAGATGACATTGTATGATACAGTTTAAATAATTTTTAAGGCTGTCCATAAAATGTATTAGACGTCTCACTGCCAGTACGTGTTATCAGAGGCAGTTTTTTCACTGGGCATGTGGCAGGTTTGTAGCCTCTGACTTTACTGCTACTTGGAGTGATTGGTAATATGGATCTTCTGCACTTTCTTAACTCAGCAGGACAATTCGAGCATCAGCTTTTAAAATATAAAGTAAAGTTGGTTTGCCAAACCGAACCATTTAGTGGAAGATGATTATAAATGCAATATCTCTTCCACATACAAGTGGTAGGAATTGAGTAGCTTCTTCTTGGTCATGCTTGAAGTATTAGTGGTCCAACAATGCCCAAGAATCTGGTGTTTATGACCTAAACAGATTAGCATACAAACATTAAAACTTAACTGCTGTAAAATAACAACAGTTCTGGGAGTTTAAATATAATTATATTTTCTCTTCATAAGGCAACAAATATATATTAAACTTACTGAAAATTCTCAAATGTGGAATTTAAAACAGATGGAATGAATATTTAGCTTTTCCCTCCAGAGAAATCACAGGCAATGAATACATTGAGTGAACAAGATAATTAAAAGGAAATAGCATTAAAAAGAAGTATTAAATGAATGTGTTGATAACATACTTTATCTAAACATGCCAAGCACCATTTTTGCATCTTTAAAAACTTTTAATATATGGAAATCTTGTTGCAACCTTTACTTTCTTTTGCCTGCAATGATAAGTTCAGTCATAAGTAACCTACCTTATTATGCAAAACAAGAATTATTGAGATGCATTTGAAACTTGTTGATGTAAATTCATGGTGCGAGTATTCTCATCTAAGTTCTTTTTTTACCCTTCCTTATATGTCTTGTCACTCACTGAGCAATATATACAGAGTCCAGTCTTACAGTCATTGAGAATTGTTTCTTATGGTTGCAGTTCATGGAGAGATGAACAAACCATTAAGAAAAAAAATTTGTAAGATGCTTGAAGTCATTTGTAAGATGTGCTGCATCTTGTATAGTTCTGTTAAATATATGTTCCTTTGGGAATTTCTGGTGTGCTTCTATAAGGTATTGCCAGTGGGTAGCATAAGATGGTTCTGGAGCAGCACCGAGTGACTAGAGGTAGATGGTAGGATCTTCTGGTTTCTCGTGATCAATTTTTTTCTGTTGGTTTCCATGCTCTGCTTCAGTGAGCTCCCTGTGTGAGCCGTGTCTCTGTCAGACACCAATGAGCTGCCGTGTTCTGGAGTCAGCTGGTGAATCTGGTGTCCTAATACCTGTGAATGACAGAAAGTGTGGGTAGTGGAGGCAGCATGCTGCCAGGGGATGGAGGGCAGAATGGTTATTTCTGAGGCTGAATGAAGTCCCTTCTCAAAGAGGAGTGATATGCAATGACCAGTTTGGATTTTGACTGTAAATATAGCCTAGATCAGGTTAGAAGTTTTGATTACATACTTGTTTCAGCACTGCACGTGTAATCAGTTGGTGATAAATGTAATAACTATGCTAGAAATTAATTCAATAAAAGGAAATCAAGAGGTATAAAAATATTATTTCATGTTTAATTAGACTAAGCCATATTTTATATAAACTAATACAAAATCTAACTTATATGATCCCTATTTAGCATGACCATAGAGTTAAAATTTGACTGTTTTTTCTTTAAATTCAGAAGCAAAAGATTTGTTACACTATTTCAGTCGTTGCAGTGCTTTTTAAATTTATTCTTCATCAATTTGGGAGTATGACTGCATTTGTAGTTCCTCTGTTTGGTTACATTAGAAGTGCCATATACCTTTGTAAGTGTTACTTTAGACTGTGAAGTTAATGTAACAGCAACCTTTACTGAATCCTGTAATGTCTATAATGTTTTTGCGATCTCTGTTGAATCCAGCTGCTTTCTGCTGAATGAAAAGCAACTCTTGCCCAGTCCTAGATTTCTTTGGCTTATCACAGCAAACTCTATAAATGGGTTTGCAATATCCCTGAGGGAAAGCAGACTTCAAGCCCAGTGGCCCAGACATTCATTTGCTTTCTTTTGGGAACATGTAAATACTGTTGTATTAAGCCTTTATACATCTACACAGAATCACCTTCATGTAAGCAGATTAGCAAACTTGAGTTTGATTGCAGACAATGTGGCAGTTTCATGATGTGATGCATCTTGTCTGAATAGATCACAGGCATCCTGTGCTTATTTCTCCCCATTGTTTGGGAAGGGAAGCTTATGTGGCTATATCAAGTTCAGAGACTGTGGATATCTAATGTTGAGTGACTGAGTTAATTGCCTGGTAAATCCTTGAGAATCTTTGTATTGGTATTGTTACTGAGGTGATAATGTCCTCTGCTCCGTTGGATCTTGCTGTTGGCATTGCATGAACTGATTCATTAGCGGACATCTGAACTTCCCAGATTTTGTGAGGTAGCTGTTACTTAAACTCAAAAATATTTTTTTTCTTTCTCTATTGTCTTAATGCCAATCCTTAGAGTTAATGCTTCTCTGTTGTTCCTTGGCCCTAAAGCAAGTTATCAAGTCTTAGTACAGCATGGCCACAGAGGTCCAGGCTTTCAGGGTCATTCATAAGGCTTGGCTTCTGGGAGGAAGAGAGGAACTTCTGCTGTTCAGTTGTCGCAGACACGAAGAATATTGATGCCTCCTTCCAAGAGAATCAAGTTGTTGTTTTCATGAAAGGTTGTTCTGGACCTTGGGATCTCTGAGCGCTAAACTACCATAAATAATGTCTTTTGCCACAAAGATTGAGCTACCACAAAAAAGGCAAGATGCTTGAGGGTGATTGGGCTGCATTTGGTAGGTACTTGCTATGTTGTACCCTCATCTAAGATAGCAGAGGTCATTATAACCCTGTTCAGGAGTATGTGGAAACAGCTCAGAAAGTGTACACCTCAACTTTGAGACTGCTGGACTATAAAATTAATGAAGTGTGGCTTATATAAACACTTAATCCGTGTGCTGATGTCATGAAAGTATTTTAAACTTAATTCTTTTTTAATTACATACTGTGTTTAGTAGGATAGTGGGTAACTGAAAAATAGGAAAAAATAAAGAAGATAGTGTGATGGAGTATTTCTAAAGTTATGTGTACTCACTCATTCCTGCCAGCGAGCTCCCAAACTATATTGCTTGCAAATTATAACTATTTTCTTCCTTGGCTGACACTTGGGATCAACAAAGGAAACTACCAAATGGGACAGAGAAAGAGAGCCTGAGAGGACCTCCTGGTGTCTGATATTCTCCCCAACTTACGAGACAAGGTCGCATCTGGTTAATGATCTCCAAGATGAACCTGAAAGGACATAATTTCCCAGATGAAGGGGAAGTTCAGGATCTTCTCCTGATTCATCCAGAAGTGGATACAGCATCTGTACTTTGTCAGTTTTCCATAACCTGGAAATAGAAAGAAGCATTGATGGGAGGAGGCTTGGAGTTAATATTCAAGCATTAAGCTACTATGTCCTCATTAGAGGACACAGAGATAAAAAGGTTGACCCTTATTTCTCTGAGACATTTGTCTCTGAAATATGGGTTCTTCAGATGAAACCCCTATTTTACTTAATCTCTCTGTAACTCACTACTTCTGGAATAGTGGAAAAATACTTCTGAAAGTGGAAAAAAAAAAAGAATCTGATGGCAAATACTTGGAAAGACGAAGCTTTCAAATCTAGTTTGTCCACTCACCCATTTTAAGATGTTCTGATGGGAAAATGTATCAGGAAGCCTTCGTTTACCAAGACCTCTACCGAGTAATTGCGAAGTCAAGATACACAAGACCCTGAAGATTGGCTCAGTTGGTCAAAGCTTGGTGCTGATACCACCAAGGTTATGGGTTCAGTCCCTGGATGGGCCATTCTCTTAAGATTTGGATTTGGTGATCCTTGTGGCTCCCTTCCCACTCAGAATATCAGTAATCTGAAATTATGTTTGCAATGTTAATTTTGAAATATTATATGTACATAATAATATTTTTCTATATATATTTACACCGCATATCAGTGTGTACTTTTTAGAATATAAATGTTATGTTTAAAAAGCAGGTGGTAGATCTGAGTCAGATTCTTTGTGAAGACTGACTTTTTTGAAGGTTGGCTGCTTTTTTATCTGCTTGCTCTGTAATCAGTAAAAAGGATAAAGCTCCTTGAGGAAACCTAACATCTGAGATTCTTCAGCTGTTCTTCAGATGAGTTCTGTTCTTCCTCTAATGTTTTGTTAGGCCTCCATAAGGAGACTGGCCTTCCTGTGCTGAAGGCAGCCTTTGTGCATATTCTCTTGTGTCATTTTTTATTCTTTTAAGAAACACTCACTTCGGGTTTTACACTACAGTAATTTATTTTTAAACATAAACTATATAATATAGAAAATCAAAGTTCACTTGAAAAAGCCTTTTCTAGTGGAAAGCATTGCTGCCCATGACAGGGGGTAGAACCTGATGATCTTTAAGGACCCTTCAACCCAAACCATGCTTTGATTCATACATATAACTACTCCCAGCCTTGACTAGCATGTGATTTATAAGCATCCCCTTGTGGCAATGTATTAACACCACTTGATACGGCTTTAGGTTTTGGTAAGAAGCTGAATGTTGTATTACACATTGTACATGAAGTGTCCAGCCTATGTTATTAATCATCTGTAGATGTTTGTAGTCTTCTGAATCTTCTTTAACATCAGCTTTACTTTAAATAAGTGGCACTGGTAGTGATATTTTTAGGAAATTAACACAAGCTTGGGTATTGTTTGATATCATCTTTTCATCTTTTGTTTTTTTTTGTAAAGGTGAGAGGGATTAAGATAAACTTCAAGTGTATTATTTGGTTTTGTTTTCTAAGTATGTGATTTGTCTGTGTAGAGTTTTCTGTACAAAGCTGTAAAAATATTTGTCTTGCTAAGGTCAAGTAGTTACAGGCACTGAAATTCACAATATTAACTTTGTGTAATATTTACACTTTTTAACTTTTAAAACAGAAACTGTGGACTTAAATACATGAGTAATGTTTTATCATGGCATGTTTATATTCTTTGTAGCATGCAGTTTGAAACATAAGTTATACAAATGCCTGGTTGTCTGTATTTGGTCTCAACTGTTGTATTTGAGGTTGTATTGATTAGGAGCTGTTGATACAGGCCTCAGACTGAAAGAAGTGTTTTTTTGATCAGATGTTAGCAATTGTTAGTAATTGGGGGAAAGATTTAAAATTGAATGTCTTTTTGTCTAGTAGAGCAATATTTTTCTAAATTAGAAATGCATTTCTATGCATATATTAGCAATGAGATTTGTTGCCCCCTTTTAATGGATTTGTGTTTTCTAGAAGCCTTCTATTGGCGTGAGGCAAGTTAGTATTTGTCAGAGTTCGGAATTTGTGAGTCATTTAGTATTTCAGGGTAATGAGTTTTATTTACCATGTGCTAGTGTGATCATTCTATGTTGCCGTGAAAAGTACTTGTAGCAAATTTTGGAACAAAAAAATGTATTTCCAAGATACACTGTATAAACTCAGAAGTTTTTCATAGTTGAAGTGTTCTGGTATCATTCAGGTAAGTTTAATATAATTTCTAATTCTATCACTGCAAATGTGCCTCATTTAATGTTGTTGCCGTCTTTTTCTGGCAATTGGTAAATCTGTTAACTCAGTTCTTTCTGCGACCTACCTAGTCCTTATCCCTACAAATGAAAATACAAAGCTCAAAAGGTGTTGACTGTTCTTGTTACTGCAATTCAACATTGTAGATACTAAGGTGAAGATAAAAGCCTATAAAATGATTCAGGGCTTAAAATTTCTGTGTCTGTATTGTTAGTATTTAAAAATGACTTAGCAGCTGCATCCATGTTTTTAGGTAAATTTCTGTTTATATCCACTGGTTCTACCAAAGTAGAATTATAGATTGTTTTGAGTTGGGAGGGAACCCAAAATCATCCAACTCCTTCCCATGGACAGGGACACCTTCCAATAGATCAGGTTGTTCGAAGCCCCGCCCAACCTGGCCTTGAACACTTCCAGGGATGGGGGGCATCCACAACTTCTCTGGGCAACTGGTGCCAGTGTCTCACCACTCTCGCAGTAAAGAATTTCCTTCTGTATTTAATCTAAACCTACCCACTTTCCATGTAAATCTTTATCTTTCCTCTTTCAGTTTAAGTAAAAGAAGAAGAAGAATGCTGCATGTACAGGCTGTATATCATTCACTCTTCCAGATTCAGAAAAACTAGTAAACAAATTAGAAAACTCATTCAAAAAATTAATGTTGACTTGAATTGAAGAAAATCTAGAAATTGAAATATTCAGATATGTTTGCAATAAATTTATTCTTCCCTTTCTAACATTGTATAATAATGATGATTCTCTTAATGTTCTTCATTCTACTGACTGAAAGTTTCAGTAAAAAAAGAAAAGTTTAAACAATTGCGAGCCCAAAATGTCTCCAAGTATAGATGTGGTGTTTCTCTGTGAAGTGTGAAAACCACAGCTTAATCTCGGTATTGGTGCATAAATTCAAATTCACAGCTAACTTCTGGAGGGAAGGAGGGTGGGTTGGAAAAGTGGATGATCATGAATTGGAAAAGACAACTTAAGTGGCTTCACCATGTTGTGTCAAAGGCTGTCAGAGTGTATTGAAATGTTGCAGTCATGCAAACAGCAATTAACCTCGTAAGTTGTCCAAGCCGCCTTAGAAAAAGTATTTTGAATTTTTAAATGTTTCTTTTTCAAATATATTTTACTAGTTCTGGGTGGTTTTAGTGGTATTTATTCCAATGGTGCTTTTATCAACAAATAGAGTTAACTATAACTAAGTGAAATCCTATATACCAAAGATAAAAATCTGATTTAAGTTTTTTAGTTTAGAAAAATCTGTTTCTTTATTACTGTATCTAATATAACTCTCTCAATTGTCAAAGCAATATTCTTGTATTTTGTCTGCTAATACTTGTCTAACATCTTAATTAAAAAAAGACTGATGAACTGTCAGTAAATTAAAATTGTGTCGTTCTTTTCTTTTTCCTTTTTCTGGAGGAAGACCATTGCTTTTGCCAAACAAGAGAAACAATCACGTAATTTGATCAACTGCCACATATTAACCATGCTGAGCACTGGAACTGTGTAACATTCAGTAACTATTGGATCAAGAAAATGTAACTTCTCTAAAGGTGTAACTAATCTGAATAAACTTGGAAGGACAAGATCTGTATTTTAAACACAATGTGGATTTCTGAAGTTGCTGTTTACAAAAACTGTTACAGTCTTTTTGACATTGTTTGCCTGTTCCAAGTGTCCCTGATTTCAACCTAGCACAATAACTGAGTAGGAGAGGGATTATCATCTTGGCAGGAAAAAAGTTACTCTATTAGGACCACACAGTGAAAATTTCAGATTATCTAAAGCAATCAGATTTCCATAGAAATGGTTGTGGGTGTATTGGATTGCTGTTTTGAAGGGGATGCAGAAGAGTGTGTGTGGGGGGGCCATGTGCTGATTTATAACCCTTAAGAAGGGAACTGTAAGGTAGTTGCAGTGATAGTTATTGACACAGAGAGGAAATTAGTAAGTGAATATGTGAGGCAAAATTTCTGCTTTCTCTATAATTTTCAGTTTCCAAAAGCTAGGCACAGGCTGGTGGAAATTGATGGAAGTCTTTACACAGTGGAGCATTCTGCATCTTGTAATAGTGGCTGTTGAAATGCATCTGCTGGGATTTTCCTTGGTCCTTTGCTGCCACATTCTCCCTACCCAAAGCCAAAGCCTATTTCTTGCCTAGCTCCTAATTTTGCTGGGAGATGAATTGTCAGCATCAGAGCTCTTGTCAGTAGAACCTTTCAGCCCAGGAAAGAATTTGCAGTGTGTTCTGTTGATGTGGCTCAGAAGATCTATTCAGAGGCACAGAGCCTGTCTAGATACAAGCCTGGCAATGCCCACTGTCCATTCCCAGTTCATGTATAACTGTGGGAGTAATAACATTGTGTTTCAGCCCAGCAAAGCCACTTTCTTCTCAGATGAATCCTCTCAGTTCCATATGCTTCCTGTGTGTATGCTCTTCCACGGTGTTTGAAGCAGGATTCTTTTTTTTCCAAGATACTTCATTTGCTTTGCAGCAGCTTTGAGTGACATAGGTAGAGCTGTGTTTCAGCCACTTTAACACTGCCAAGAGGACAATATATGCAGTGAGGTCTGCTGGTGTGGCATGGAGGCTGCATGACCATGGTAGTATGGAATGAAGGGAGGGGTCGTTTGACTCCACATGGGGTTAGTTTGACTGGCAATGACTGGCAACAGGACTAGTAGTGATTGCTGGTATCAGTAGTATCTACTTAATAATATACATACGTCTCACTTAATTGAGCAGTGACATATTTAGCAATGAATCTAAAAGGCAGAGGCAAACATAGTTTGGGATGTGAAAAAAAAACCCAAAAGCATTGCATCGGCATTTCCATAGCAGTGACTCCAGCAATCATTTGTGATTTCTGTGTGTATTGCTAAAAGCCATGTACATGCTCTGTAAGCTCTCAAAATTTCCAGGTGCTGCTTCCAGGTGTATGCACTGCAAGTTTGCTTGGTTGTGGGCAAGTCATTTAAATTTTGCACTGCTATTAATCTGCTTTAGTGATCCTTGGGATTGAAATTATCTTTTGCTAAGTGCATGCACTTCGCCTTGTGAAGTATTGAGTTCCAGTTAGATTGCTGGATGATGGCTGAAAATCTATATATTGTTGGGAAGTGTCCGCTTGGAGAGTAATATAGCTTTGTAGTCTGATCCAGTGGAACTGATAGAGGATGTTGAATGCAATGAAAACACTCCTCCTCATCCTCTGTGCCTGATTTTTGTTTTTAAATGTAGCACTGTTTGATCATGGTATCACTGAGCATTCCAGTGTTGCCATTGCGGTCTTGGACTTCACTTCATAAGGGTGTCAAAGAGAGTCTCAGCTTCTCCTAAAACTTTGCCCTGCTAAGAGATGTGGTGGTTCTGTGGTCTTTTGAATTGTAATGTTAGGTTTGGGAAGAAAGAAAACGTGTTTGATTTCAATGGGTTTATTCTATATGGTTTTTATTACAGCCTTTTGGGAAGTTTTTGTGCTCAACTGACAATGTAGCTTATCAATTACTGTTATGGAAGAACCACAAGAACTGTATTCATTCACATTTGGCTTAGGTACGTGTTAGCTTTGCCCAGACCTCTAAACCTGCCAAAGCCCAAATGATGAGTATTGGTAAAGATTGTACTGGTGAGGAGAAAAAAAGCTGTTTGTGCAGAAAACCCACAGTTTTGACTGTAGTCAGTATAATAGAATATTGTAATGTGTTTTATTGTGCTTTATTTCTGATATGTTGGCAGTTTTTAGTTTCTCTGATTTTCATCAGTAAAGTCAATTTAATTGGTTATTCTTCCTGTCCCTAAAAGGCGCATGGGGAAATTATGCCACCTTTCCTTGGTGAGTGGCATGATGGCTTGGCCGCCATTTGTGTTCTGCTGCATGTGTGTTTCCAGTCCCAAATGACTAGAGACTGCTTTGGGTGGTCGCTGCTGGGAGTGGGTTCCCAGGACTGGATTTACACTAAATAAACAGAGGCCATGAGGGGAAAACTGTGTTTCATTAAGAAGTCTGGTTTAGGTTAAAGGGGTAAAAATAGCTGCAGGACATCTCAAATGAGTTTAAAAACTAGAAAATTGAAGAAACCCAATCTAGAGTATTTTTTAAGTTGCCCACTTACTGTTTTAGAGTTCTCTGCCTCACTCTCTTCTATTCATGTAACTAGGTATAGAATCCAAAGAGATAGCTGGAAAGATTCAGCTGTCAAAGCTTCAGATTCCGTAAACACAGACTTTGTTAGTCAGTGCTTGTCAGTACTTGTGTGTCTTTTTGTTCTGCCAAAACATGTTCCTGAAAGTTGTCGTTTTCTATTCTGGTTTTAGGCAAGATGCAAGAAATGGAAGTAAAGTACCAGAAAACCTTCTACATATTGGAGAGAAAATTACTGCATCTTTCATTACCATTGCTTTAGTTACTCATAAAAACGTTCTGTACTAGACTAGTTTGCATGTGTGTTGTATGCTTTGTGTAAAGAAAACATAATTATTTGCCTTCTACCCAATATGCTCTTACCAGAATATTGCGGACATGCATTTTTTCAGTCTTGCACGTTGGCAGAGTTACAGTGACTTCACTTTCTGCAAGTACTCTGTATTAAAAAGATATGCTTTATGTTTAACTTCGCAGATCCAGAATGCTAATGATGTGCTAATAGCACCGCTGGAGAAGTTTCGAAAAGAGCAAATAGGAGCAGCAAAAGTAAGTGGCTGGGGTTGTTTTTCATTTCATGTTTATTTGAGTTTATCAGTGTGTTTTGAAGGCTGGACTGAAAACAGGCATTTTGTATTCAAACAGACTTGATGCCATCCTCATTAATTTGTTAGTAAATTCTTTGCTGCAGAGAAGGAGACGGTTTAGAAATGGAGCTTAAAGATTGATAATATGCATAGGGCACAGCTCTTGCTACTGTTGCACATTCCTACCATCTGGCACTGTGTTCATCTTCTGATGTCTGCATTTACATTATGCTGCATCTTGGGTTAACCCAGAACCACAGGGAGGATTCAAACAGCTGCTGTGAGTCCCTCAAGTGGACATTGCATAAAGACAGAAGACAATTTGAGCATAATCTCTGCCTCTGCTTTCCCTTTCCTCCTTACATGGCTGATGCAGTGCAGCGGTTAATGTTCATTTTGCCAGAGTATTCATCTTGATATTCTCCAGAGATTTTCCCATGGTGGAAGTGCTCCAGTTGGTAATTTTATCCGGTTCGTTGGTGTTAAGTGTGATATCTGTGTGAGGGAGGCAATGCAGGTTGTCTATACTAGGGTTCAGTAGTCAGCTCAGGAAATCAGATATATTGGGGAAAAATATGTTGGAATGAACTGTTAGTTTAGAAGAGCTGTTTTCAGCCTGATACTGAATTCTTAAGTGGCTATCGGTGACTGCTTTGATCACAGCCTCTGAGATATGCATAGAGGCTGTGGTAGTCAGCTAGAGGTTATGGTTAGTAACAGTTCCTTCTGTCCTCATAAACATACTAGTTCTGAAGCATTTTGCATCTTATATTAGTGCTCATAAAAATTTCTGGGAAATGTTCCGTTTGTGAGGCTAGATGAGTACAAAAAAAAGCTCTCTGATGTTGCAGGTGAGGTTGTGTTTATGCTGTACTCAAAGAAACTCAGAAGTAGAACAGAGCCATTAGAAAAAGACACCAAAGGTTTATACTTCTTGTATTGCTATTGTGAATGTGTGGCAAACACATGGGGCTGCTTCCGCACAGGAACTAAGTAGATGTTTGTGAGGAATTTTTACTGCGAACTTGAGGTTAGATTTCTCTGAAATGAGTGTTCTTTACCCTTTCACTTGATATGTTTTTGTGTACAACTACATTCTTCTCTTGTCCCACCCCTATGCTGCTGTGAGATGCAGGGCTGGGAGTTAATTTACCATGCTGCACGAATCAGAATGTAATTCCAGCACAAAATTATTTTTAGTTTTCAGTAGGTTTTAGTAGTGTCATTCAGTTCTTTGTAGTACTGTTTCATTTCATATTCTCATAGTTTAAGGGATATCACTCTTCAGAGCACCATATTTGAAAGCTCAACCCACCATACTATTGACTGCCTTGCTGCACGACAGCAGCAATCCATAGGTGGTTCACAGGGCTCTCTGCAGAACTCTATAGACACTCAGGTTTCCTTTGGATGTATCACTCAGTAGATGTCAACACATAGACAATGATCTAATTGAAGATGACTCCTTTGGTTTTTTGTATCATCAAGAGCATTAAAGGCAGGGCAAGAACAATAAGACAGGTTGAGTCTTCTCTGTTTGGTATATCACAATGGCTGGTTTCTTTTCCAGATCTCTTCCATATAAATATGGGCATCTGCTCCTTTTTGAGCTGTTGTTTTGACTTGTCTGTGGTTACACTACAGTGTACAGAATGAGTTCGGGAGGGAACCTGGCTCAGCTAACTCTTATTCCAGTGTCTACTGCACTTTAGTGTGCAGTGCTGTGTGTTTTGGAGAGTCCAGGATACTTGGCTTGGCACATGGATACCCTAAAGATAGCTGTCCCAGGTCATTGTTTTATAAAATGTCAAACAAACATATTTTCTAGGACTGCACACGGAGTTCAACTGCCAAACTCAGAAATGAGAGATTGAGAACGCCGTCATAACCAAGTGTGATACATTTGCCTTTGAATTGATTTTTATCAGTGGAAGCAATTACAGTTGGCCTTTAACTAAATGGTATCAACACAAACAAGTCAGAGCTTAATTACATGCAGTATTGTTTTTCTAGTAATTGCAAAATAGCAAAGTATGATCTAGGAATAATGAGACCCATATGAAACAGAGTAGAAATTTGGGCTTTGTGAAACCCATTACTGGTGAAGTGGAGAACATGGTCAGATTGCTTTACCCCTACTTTGGTTCACAGGGATCAGCCCTTGAGCACTTACGAACTCTTATAAATATAGAATGAGTTTAGCTTGCTAGTTATTTATCTGCAGTTAATGAATGTTTGCACAGAGATTTGGCTCTTTGAACTGCACTGGGATGATCTGTGCTGATAATCAAACAAAAGATGTAGGTGTTTTCTTCTTGTTTGGATTTCAGCAGCAAGTTTCACAGAACACTGAGAATATCACTTTTTATTTGTGGTCTTTTCTAGACACATCAGCTGAGTGGACCTTACCAGGTGTGAGCTGTTTTTCTTCTCTGTAGTGTTAATCTACAACAGTGTGTCATATCAAATCCAAACTTACTTCTGTTTCTCTGTCATCCCTCTCCTGCCCAAAACCCCAAAACATTTCTGTGTACATGTTGCTCTCTGAAGAGAAGCCGGAGATGTCCCCCCTGACTGGAAGCTGATGAAAGTTGTCCCAGTTTTCAAGAAGGGCAAGAAGATGGACCCTAGAAACTACAGGCCTGTTAGTCTGACTTTAGTGTCTGGTAAAGTTATGGAGAAGATTATTCTGGGAGGTATTGAAAAACACCTGAAAGACAATGCAGTCATTGGTGACAGCCACCATGGCTTCGTGCGGGGAAAGTCCTGCTTGTCAAACCTGATTTCCATTTATGACAAGCTAACCCACTTAGTTAATCAAGGGAAGCCAGTTGATGTAATCTTCCCACACTGTCCCAGGATCCTTCTGGACAAAATGTCCAGCATTCAGCTGAATAAACACATCATGCTGTGGGTGAGAATTGGCTCACGGGTTGGGAACAAAAGGTTATAGTGAATGGGGTGGCATCAGACTGGTGATCTGTCACTAGTGGGGTTCCACAGAGCTCCATCCTCGGCCCTGTGCTCTTCAACATCTTCATAAATGACTTGGACATAGGACTGGAAGGGATACTAAGCAAGTCTGCAGATGATAAAAAACTGAAGGAGCTGTTGACTCCCTCAAAGACAGGGAGGCCCTGCAGAGAGACCTCAACAAATTAGAGGACTGTGCAGTCATCAACCGTGTGAAGTTCAACAAGGGAAAGTGCTGGATTCTGCACCTAGGATGGAGCAGCCCTGGATGTATGGACAGACTGGGGAAGGAGATGCTGGAGAGCAGCGCCACAGAAAGGCACCTGGGGGCCCTGGTCGATGGCAAGTTGAACACGAGTCAGCAGTGCCCTGGCAGCCAGGAAGGCCAACCCTGTCCTGAGGGCATCAGGCACAGCATCACCNTGAGGGCATCAGGCACAGCATCGCCAGCCGGGCAAGGGAGGGGATTGTCCCGCTCTGCTCTGCACTGGGGCGGCCTCACCTCGAGTGCTGGGGGCAGTTTTGTCCCAGTTTGCCACAGTATAAGAAGGACATTAAGCTATGAGAGAGTGTCCAAAGGAGGGCTATGAAGGTGGTGAAGGGTCTGTGGGGAAAGCTGTATAAGGGGACACTGAGATCATTGGCTTGTTCAGCCTGGGGAAGAGGAGACTGAGGGGAGACTTCATCACGGTCTTCAGCTTCCTCCTGAGGGGAAGCAGAGGGGCAGACGCTGGTCTCTTCTCTGTGGTGACCAGTGACTGTACCCAAAGAAAAGGTCTGAAGCTCAGTCAGGGGAGGTTTAGGTTGGATATTAAAAAAGGTTTCACCAGAGGGTGGTTGTGCACTGGAACAGGCTTCCCAGGGCACCAAGCCTGACAGAGTCCAAGTGTTTGGACAACACTCTCAGGCACATGGTATGACTCTTGGGGGATGGTCCTGTGCAGGGCCAGGAGTTCGACTGGAAGATCTTTGTGGGTCCCTTCCAACTTAGCATATTCTGTGATCTTGTGATTCTGTGGATGGTGCAAACTCCACAGGAGAGCTGATAGATGTTATATTTATAGAGCCATCACTTTACAATTAATTTGCATCATAACATCTTACGGACAAACATTTAAAGAGATTAAGTATAGAAGCCTGAGACTGGTATGCCTTTAGCACTGGCAAAGTTAGCAGTAGCTAGAGATGCAAGCAGCTGTTGGGTGTTGGATTCTGTCTTCTAATCGGACTTTGAAATTATAAATTTTAGTAACCTGTTAAGCTGTGTGTCCAAATTTTGTGAAAGAAAAATATTATTAGATAGCTGTGTTACCAATATATGTAACAGGAAATTATATTAGGTACTACTGTGAGATTTTGCTGGGGGGAAGATTATTTGAGAGAGCACTTAAAAATGCGTCCTGGGCTTTTTTTCTTTCTTTTATAAAACACCAAATAAAATTCAGTTGCAGATAAATACAAGCAAAACACCCCTCCTCCCCTCCAAGGGAAAAAAGGAGAAAATGTTATAAATTATGAGAATCACCATTTTATTTTAATAATAAGTAACTTCGCAAAATTTTTGCCACCATGATGAATATCCTATATATATATTTAATATAGACAATGAGAATATTTCATTTTTTCTTCAAAACTATAATGAGTTTAGGCAAAAAATACGGTTCCAGAAATCAAAGAGAATATGGAGGATAAAATATATCCTGTTGATGTTACAAAGCTATATTTTAAGTACAAGGACAGTATAAACTCAGAGTGCAAAGTTCAAGTGTTTTTGGAACATCACAAGAATAACATTAAAGACCAATTCTTCACATGCACTTCAAAAACCTGAAGGTACCCAACAAATCTGAGAAACATTCCCCATAAAACATTAGTGTTTGTAATCTAACCAGCAATATACAAATCTGCATCACTTGCTCTTCTTGATTTATACTACTCGCTCTTCTGTTTTTATTGCACATACTTCAGTTATTCCTTTTCTGTACACACTCAGTTTAAATAAAGCTGAGTTCTCTCCAGAGACTGCACAAACCCAGCTTTGCATTGGACAGCCTGTTGATTTACTCCATCTGAGTTTAAAAAAATGACCTCTCCAATTATCGTAGCAAGGCAAGCAGAAGCCGGGTGAGGTAACTGGGAAAGGATTCCAGGCACGAAGCCTTTTGCCTTATTTGGTCAATGTGGTTTGCGAGGCCCCAGCTGGTAACTTTGGTGAGCTCATTGTGTGATGTGTTATGGACAATAAAGCCAAACCTTCCTCTTTCTTTTTATCCATTGAGTACAGTATTTAGCAATATTTGTTCCAATGTTCATTGACCTTTAATACAACTTAGATCAAAGACAACAGAAGCAATTTTGGTTTTAAGACTTAAGAGGAGAATTTTATTTCCTCCTTAGAATTCCATCTGTTTGTTTCATAAAACAATTTATTTTGGCCTGGAGGATCATTTTTTATCATTATTTAATTTCATTCATTTATTTAAAGCTGTGAATTCCTTTCTATGTGGGAAACAAATCCATACTCACTGCTGGGATTAATCTTCCTGCATCTTTGCTCACATCTGTCTTCACGTGTAGGCATGCAGGAGGTGGCACGTTCTCTCTGTGTTTAATTTGGATTGTCTGGAAATTGAGGAGCATAAAACAAACAAAACTCCCCATTTTTTAAAGTCTGTCAGAAAGCTGTCAAAGCAGAATTTTAGATAGGTATCTGAGATGGTTAGAAATACCAGAATGCCCATTTGGTGAACCAGTTTCCTCACTATCTGATCAAATCTTAGCACTTGTTGTCCTTTAACTAAGAAAAATGAGTGACCTTGCTGTAGTAGGTAATGGCAGGAGGTGTTTCATTACAAGTAGTGTCTGTCACTCAAGGTTTGGTACTTGCGTCCACTAGATTTGGTGTATTTTAATGGCAGTCTGAAACATGGAGGGAGGAGGACGGGAGAAAAGCACAAAGAGAGGGCAGGCTAGGATAATTGATGGCCAAATGTTTTGAGGTAAAATGCAGCAGTTTCTCGAAAATGGTTACTACCGGTTACCTGATCTCTTTTTTGATAACTTATTCTGTAGGCAAGGAAATGCAGGGGATCAAATCTATTTCTGTTTCAGCCAGGCTTTTACAGCACTCTACATGAGTCTTATAATGTAGTTTAGATGGGGCTTAGTATGAGAAACCCAGTCTGTCAGAGGAACTGGCTTATGGGAAAAGGGCAGTGAGTTTTGTTTATGGGAGAGACTGATTAGGGAGAAGTCATCAGTTAGAAGATCCCATGGGGCAATTTGAGATCAATCTGTTGTTTTATTTTTGGTAATGACCAGGTAAAAAAATTCTGGTGGTATTGCTGTAGGTTACTAAGATAGAGGAGGAGGACTGGAGGATTGGGAATAAAGTGTAAGATGAAATAACTGAGCATGAGGAACTGAGGCTATTCAATGGTCATGAGACAGCTGTATACCAAAAAATCTGCTGTACTGATAAATAACATAAGTGGCAATCTCTTTAGGTATTGCAGATTAATAGGCATCTATCACTGGTAGAGAGAAAAGTACAAATTCTCTTTAGCTTTTCTTTTACTTACATAAATCCTCAAGTTTTGGTTAAAGTTTCTGAACTGTGAAAGTTGTAAATTGCACTTATAAATACATTTCATTCCAAGGTTTTGGTCCTAGAACACTTTTATTTGAGAAATAATTCCATATATGTTGTCTAATCTGGTATTTTACTTAAACTAGTATTAACAAATGCAGGAACTGAGAAATCAGGACTTGCATTTAATGAAAATGTATAGTATAAAATGATTTTTAAAACAGATCAAATGTATTGTCCCTTATTTATTCAAATAAATGTATGGAAATATGAAGCAGTGAAAGACCTTTTTTTTCTGCCACGAACAAAATAATTGTAATGCCACAGTGTGATTAGCCATTGCTTCTTCTACACTTGTGTATGTGAAATATTTGGGCAGTTTCAAAAACAGCAGTGAAGAGCCCAGTATGCATACACTTCATCTTTTCAAGAAGTCTTACTTTCTCCTGTGCAGAGCCAAACTATTAAACTGGGAGATAACACTGGGTGAGCACCTGGACCCAGAGTTTTTTTGAAGTGACTGGTCTTCTTGGGACAGCTCTTGTCCTTATGCAAATGCAACAAAATTATCTTCTCATTGCAGTTTGCTTCAGTTCAATTACTGTTTCATTCAAAGTTGATAAACTTTTAGGAAGTTAACAGAAAAAAAAAAAAAAGACAAGAGTCCTAAAAGCCTGTTTCACTTCTAGTGTATTCTTTTTAAAAATGAGAGTGAAAACTCAAATCTCATGACTAAAAGATTGTGGACACAGTGATTAAAAACTGTTGGTTCAGTCTGTTAACCACAGGTGTTTGTGAGGAAAACAGTTAATGTTACATGCATAATCAGTTTTAATAAATTCTGTTAAATGCAGTCTTTCTGTTATAAGTTAGTGTGATTAACTGGCTCACTGACTAAAACTGGTTTCTGTAGCTGTGCTTTTTCTGCAGTTTAATAAAATTCTAATTTACATCATAAAGAAAACAGTTATAAATTAAGGATAAATAAATTAGTCCCCTGTAGTAAATTGGAAAATAATTTACTCTTCTGCCATAACATTTAAGAATTAAGGCTTAGAATAAATGTGTTAATTGGTGGAATTGCTTAAGTGAGCAGGCAGTGTACCTTTCTTGGCAAAAAGAACCTTTTTTTTTTTTAAATCTACAGTTATAAAACAAAAGAAATTAAAAACCTAGGTAATAAGTATCAATCAGTCTTTTTACTGGAAAATGACAAAAGGACATAAAAATGCAAGAGAACTTTGACATTTTCTAATTAAATTAAGGGGTTTTTTTCCTGCTAATCTGCTGCAGCCTGTTGTAATGTGTGTCACAGGAAGGACTCAGGAAGGTTGCATCCTGACCCTGCACAGCTGCTAGAATCCTGCTGGAGTCCTGAGCTGTGATCAACAGTATGAACAAGGACATTGGTCTTCAAACTTAATATCCAGCTCACAGGGGAACTAAACTTCTGAGTGTTTCAGGGCATGGAGGATTTGGCAAGTAGAGTGCCAGACTTTCTTTCTAGCCTTGCTCTTAGCCACAGCATGGACAGGATCATGTTCCACACCTGAAAAACAGGTCTCACGGTTGTTGATGAGACTTTCAGAGTCTCAAAAAGGATTTAAGAGAAATACAGGTAGTGGCCAATTGCGCAGGCACAGAGCAGGACAGGACTTAAAAAAGCAGAGAGTTTGGTATTCTGCTCCCTGCACAAGGTGTCAATCCCCATTCATCAACTCAAAGGCACCTAGTCCCCTGCTTTCTCCCCTTGTTCAAAATAAGACTCCATCCTGAGTTTTAGCATCCTTTATCAAACCAAGTTCATTATGTTTTGACAAAGGCAGCTGCATTCTCTTGCCCTACAGGGATTACTTCAGAACTGGATGTTGTATAGTGCCACAGCTGTATTGAACACTTAATGCTTTAGTCATGAGGCTTTATACATGAGTATGAATTCATCTGTAATCTTATTCTGTTATGTGTTGGGGTTTTCTTCTGCAGTTTGGGGGAAAATAAGGATCTCTTTCTGCATTGCTTCCCTTTGTTTTGTGGTGTAATTAACAGCATAAAAATAGTTATGGTTATAGTTAGAGTTTGGGTGTTGTTTGGGCATTTCTCAGATGATGTGGGGTCTATGGGTCCCTATTCAATACCTATGGTGAAGTTGCCTTTTTCCATTCTAAATAGAAAATCATTTGATCAGCTCTATCGCCACAGGTTTGCCTTCATCCAGTATCTTGTTCTATCTATGCAGCAGGTTCTACAGGGGCCTGTGAATATACAAATTTGAATCTCCTATGAACATAGCAAGTTTGCTTGTGGTAAAGCAAACTCTGAAATAGCTCTGTTCCGAAGTGGATGATAGTGTCTGGGAAGTATCACTTCTGCACTGTAACAAAAATGGTCATCATTGCTTGAAACATTAATGTGTCTTGGTAGATATGGGAACATCAAGAGATCCATCTTTCCACCAAATAAAGCGGTTTTGTTATTTCAGGACCTGTCAGGTTATAGTAGCTACAATAGAACCATTTGTTCCTGTGGAGTTTGGCAAGAAGGGGTGGTCTCAGATTCTTGTCTTGATGGGAAGATTAAACTCCCACCCCCGAGAAGTAATCTGAGAGCACTGGGTGAGTTCAACAACGCCACTGGGGAGGCATAACTTTTAACCCCAAAGTGATAGTTTGTGTTCCTTTATCAGTGTGGTAAAAGGGACTCTGAAAATAGATACTTACAAAACAAAACAAAACAAAACAAAACAAAATCACTTCTGACATTGACCCCAGACTGTTTCCTTTTTTTTTCCCCCAAATATCTGTAAACAGCACAGTTTCCAGTTGCATGTATTAATCTAAAAAATTTCTCGTAACACGCCTCAAGTTCTTCCTCAGGTCAGCACTGCAGTCCTGTTGCAATGACGTTGGAGGTGCCCTGGGACCATGAGCTGTACTGAATGTGCTGCTGGCATGCTGAGATCAGTGATGTTGGCTGATTGTTTGGCATAGATGGGAGATTCCCAAAGAGTGTTTAAAAAAAGAAATTACTAGTTAAGAAAGAGATATTTTTATCTTCAGCTTTTAAAATAAAGCAGTGAGTATGTGAAGTTATAAGATGGTCTGTCGGAATTGCTTTATTTGAATGACATTTTGTTCTTTGCAGCTTTTTTCTTTATCTTTGCTCCAAGTGCACAAAGCAAAGATGTTGCTAACTGTGCAGATGAAATGGCCTCTTCATGAATTCCTAAAGAACGTGGGTAACTTTCTTCTTGAAATCATTCAAAGTCATAAGCTTTTGTACAGGAACAATACTCTTCCTGTTATGATAAAATATTTTCAACTTCAGAAAGCTGTCCTGAACCTGATGCAGAGAAAAGTTTAAAAAGTCAGTTTCTGCTGTTCTAGGGGGCTTCTCCATATTATTTAGGCAGTAACTTGATAATACTCAAAGTAAGCTATTCCGGCAAAAATACTTCATATTTAGTAGACAGTAAAGTAATAAAACTAGATTACGTGTGTAGACTTACCAGTCCTGCTGTTTGGGCAGGGATTTAGCAGATTCCCAGACATCAAGCAGCTACTCCTGGAATCGGCAAATGCCAAATAAACTCAAGACAGCTCTGCAGCTGAATAACAGGGAGTTTAATATGTCCTGCTTTGTGACCTGACAGTACTGGCAGGTTTGCACGTCTTTGCACAGCAGTGCTGGGTACTTCTAATGTTTTTTTTTCCATTTCAAGGGGAAATTTTTTGGATAGAAACAAATGACATCCTACAAACACGTTTTCTCAGTTAACAGTATCTGCTTTTTAATTTGAAAACATCTGATGGAATTACATAGAGAATTATTAGGAAATGACTGTAGGATTCTCCTCTTCCGGATACACTTTTGAAAGTACCTGATACTTGGATCTCTAGAGGCATTACAGAGGGAAAAGAAAATTTTCTTTACAAGTTTATGAACCTGAAAGTAAATTATCTCTTGCAAGGTTATTCAGTATTTTACACAGATGTGAACTCCAGTTAAACTTAAATTAGTTTTGGGTTGTTTCAAGTATATTTCGGTTTTATGTATTCCTTACCTGATTTTAATTGAGGTTATTTTTTAAACTGCCAGTTTCTAATATCTGTCTTCATAGCTTTAATGCTGCTAAACAGTCTTGTATTCCAAGTTTATTGCCTTGTTATACTCCATAGCTGTAATATGTTCTTTTTATTATGATTATTTGTGTCTTACACTGTATTGTTTTCTGGATCATCATGGTTTGCATATGGTTGTTCTTTTTTAGTAAAGAATTGGTTTTAAGATTTATAGTCATTTGGACATTTAATTTTCTACATGATGCATTCAGCTTCAATTTGGAAGTGTTTTCACTAGCAGTTATGAGGAACATAAGACATAATTCATGACTATATTAACCCTATTTTATGTCGATCAACAAGAATTTCTTTATGAACTATGGTACGACTTTGCTTCGCTTCATATTATTTGCTAACGATACATAAACCATGTCCTTTAACCTTCTAACTTTCTTACGGATTTGGGGAAACCCTATAGCCTAACAATACATTAAATTCTGTTTTGGAGGAAGAGGAGAAGGGAAGGACTTTTATATAACCTTTTCACTTTTTCTTCTGGAAAAAAAAGCTTGTGACTTCTTTCAGCCTTATCTTGAACCCTGAGTGTTCACATAACAAATCAAAATTTCTACCAAAGAGAAATTCTTCCCATCCAGACATCTATTAAAATGCAGCCTGTGGTCTCAGATGCCAATGATAATTTCAATTTTATTAAAACCAACCAAAAGCCAGCAACTCACCGACTACTTCCATGAGAATACTCAACAAAACCTCACGCAACATGAAATGGAAGGTGAATTTATTTTTTTTCTCCTCAAGGGAGAAGTTGTGAGACTGAGACTCCACATTTTCCAAGGAGTCCATAGGATCTTAGCTCAAATCAATCTTTCCAAGACTAAGTTTGGTTTGTTTTCTAGTCTACAGTTCTACTTTTGTTTGTCCTGCTACTTAGTAAGAGATGGTCCCCAAACTTACAACTCCAAACAAAATCCCACTAACTTTATAGAAATACAATTCGAATTTTTGTTTGGGGGGTAATGAAAAAGGTGGCTTTGAAAAAATATATTTGAAGTCAAACATTCTAGCAATGAACCATCTCCAGTCTGTTGTTGCAAAAATTGACGTTTTTGCACTTTTTGTCAAAGAGAAAGAAAAGGGATGCAGCTTTATTGATCTCCTCAGAGTTCACTGTTGCCTTCAGGTTCTTCAACTGACAACTGTGTCTGACTTGATCTATATTCAAGTCTTACTGTTGTGTTTCTGTGCCAGTTTCTACAGTTTCTGCACCTCGGCTTGAGCTGGTGAGAAAAATATGTACTAATTCTCTGTGAGGGGAAGAAAGAAATCATCACGGCCATGTTTCACAATGTTCACTTGCTTTCTAATTCTTTGTATTCTCATCTTTTCAAGGTATTGACATATTTTCTCCAAATAGTTTCTTTACAGTGATTTCTGGTTTAATTTCCTTTCTTGATCATTTTAAAATAATTTCTTGCAAAACATGTTTATTTTATGGTTTCACAAGGATAACGTGTTGCTGCGGTTTTTTAAGAATTAGCATGTAAAAGTATAAAATATGAACTTTGGGACAAAGAGTTAAAAAGATTCTTTATGGACAAATACAAGATGTAGCTATGGTCTGCTAATGGATAAACATACCAGAAGTTACTGCAACTAAAAAAAGGGAAATGAATGAGAAGGATGGCAGAGACTCTTTTTGGAAAAATAAAGAACAATCATTTATGTAATAATTTTGAAGATGCATGTAACAATTTTGACATTAAATACTGTACACAAAGCAGTGGCAGACCATTATAAAAATGCCAGATTTCTTGATGTTCCCTCTGGAAAAGGAAAGTCAGCTTCAAAATGCAACAACTATTTCTGCTTTATTTAGACAGCTAGTGGGTAAAATTTGTAGGAATAGTGCCAGTGATTTGTAGCATGTATATGATTAGTTACAGCATGGAATCAAAATCTTTCCGAACAGGACAAAAACTATCTGACTCAACTGAGTCAGCTTTTTAATAACCTTCTTAATAATTGATGTCTGGTCTTTTCACAGCCATAAATATTTGTAAAATGAGAGGGATACAAGAACATCTTTTGAGTTAAACTTCTAACTAGCATGCCTATAATTAGTAGTATCTCAAGCAAAATTCATTTCTGAAAAGATAATTTTTTTGGAGGTTGTCTAATCAGTTTTGAAATAAAGCTATACAGGAAATCTGAGCAGAGAGAATAAAACCAAGAATTAAACCTGGATCTGGTATTACATGACTTAAGTCTTTCAAGAGGGTACTGGAAGTTAGTAAGGCTCCATTAAATTCTGGAAGTTGAGTGTGTGGTTAAGAGCTTTCCTAATGGGGTTCCTAGAAATTTGAAGCATTTAAAACTATAAATATTTTTGAACTGATTTAAGGCTTGATGCACTGAGAATGGTTAAAAAACTATACAGAGACATTTTCAGTGTTTAGAGTCTGCAGGACTTGGTCTAGACAAAAGGTGTTGATGACTTATACATCAGTGTAAAGCACACTGAGGATTAATGTTATGTAATTTCTCTTTTTCTATGTTTAGATTTTTTTTTTTTATTGCACCCACCTAATTATCTCACATGGATTTGGGATGGGGTTTTTTCGTATGTTCTAGCTGATATTTTGAAAGAAATGGTTGATACTTTTCCAGGGCAAAGAAAAAGGATGAGGTTTACTTTCAGGAAAGATGTGCAAGGATGAAAGAAAGTTGGAATCTGAAGGGCATAAGAGACAGTACAGAGGTCAGGAATAATCTCTTCCTGATGGCCACGTGCCTTAAGCTTTGTGTCATGGCTGGTGCGATCTGTTCTGGTAACAGTGCAGCACGAGCTTTCTTATCCAAGTGCATCTCTTCTCCTTGGGGTTTGATCCAACGTGGAACCTAGGCAAAAGTAATCATCTGTCTCCTAAACTTTGAGGAGATAGTTTTGTGTGGAAACTTTCTTTGAAAACCTCCTAGCATGTGGAAAAGTAGAATTCTCAGTCTTGTGGTCTTGTGGGCACAGATTGCTGGGACCAGGATTCAGGTTATTCGTTTGGGCAGTGGCTGTGTGTAAGTGTTTTGAGGGCTGCAGAAGAACAGGCTAAAGCTGGAATAAGCTGAGTCTGTGACTCCAATTAGGATGCGCCTGTGTGCTGTGAGTCACCGACTGTGTGTGTGAGACAAGAGTTATTTTGGCATAAACCGAAGTGTTTCTTTTCATCCAGAACATGAATCACCTGCTTCTGAGTGTGTCTTTTTTTGTTAATTTTTATTAAGTAAACAGATTTCAGAGGCTTCAGTACATCCAAACATGTGGATTTTACTGGCACAGTGGAGGACCTTCCAAGCAAACAAAACTCACTCACCTGTTGGGGCCAGTTTTTTTTTATACTTTTCCCAGAAACATGTCTGAGTAATCAGAGCAATGCCAGAAACACTGTCCTGCTGCAAACTTATTCCCAGAAGTATCACTGGGTAAAGACACTAGTGCAGTCCAAATTGCTAAGACATCTTTATTTGCAGTTTACTTCTGTTAGTCTTTTTACTTTGTCAACTTCTACCTTTGAAGGAAGAAGGTCTTGTTATGCTAAAATCTGGAAAAGAAGGAAGAAGTTGATCAGATGTGCTGTCTCTGAAAACACTGCACTTGGGCCAGAAGTTGTCCTGGTGATAGGAAACTCCAATTTGTCGTTTTCTCTTTAACTTAACTTGTATAAAAACTATGAAGGCAGTGGCTGAGCAGGTCTGTGGCAGTATAGAGGTGCAGTCTGGGAGGGGGCTTGCAGAAGACCAAGCGAGCCTTCAAATTCCATGTTTCCTTATGGATGGTGCCATGGAGATCTTTATGAAGCTTCACATGAGATAAAATATGCCATAAAACCACAATTACTTTATTTGAACTTGTTTTTTCCTTGTTCTTGGCAGGCAGGGGGGCTTATCTGTTTAGATGTGATCATTTACTTTTTGTGTTTTCCTTTTTACATATAAAGAGCGGATGTGATATGTAATTCACAGGTTTTGTTATAGATCAAGGCAGAAAATAAAAGTGATTGGATTCGGTGCATTGGGAGCCGCATTAGATGTATCAATAGTCCCCTCTTGGCATTGACATATATTTGATGTGCTGTATGGAGGTATTTCAGATGGCAAAGTCCCATTGTCACACCTTTTTCTTTGACTCTCACCAAGCAGCTTAGACTTCAGACTCTTTTACCTCTTGTTATGTTAGTGTCAACATGAGCTCAAGTGGCTGACCAGACTTTGGGTCATTCATTACCTATTGATCAGCTTGGTTCTGAGACAAATAGGTCACAAGGCAAGATGACTACCTACTGTTCTTACCATAAATCTATCAGGGAAGGAAGGAAGGATGGAAGAACTGGCTGGGCTGGGTGATCCCAGTCTGAAGTAGGTAATCCTGCAGGAGCTTTACCCATGGCTCCTTGGGTCATTCCTTTGGTCTGACCTCTGAGACAGCAAAGGCAAGCACAGCATGAAGTCCAAATGTGCAGTATGTGCTATCAGAGCCCAGGCCTCCTCGTCAAAAGCCATGTCAAGTTACCTTCTGATGTAGGTGGTCTAGTGGACAGCGTATCCACCACTGAACTCCAGTGGCTTGTGACCAAAGGCTTAAATATTGCGATCAGGCAGACTCCTTTCTCACTTTTCAGTTATATGGGGGGAAAAAAACCCTAAAAGGTAATTCTCTTGACATTTTTCATTGCATCAAGTTTGCCCTTAACTTGAGTATTTCCTCAAGATGGTGACTTTGACACCTTTGTCGCTTGGATTTTAAAATAATCTTGGTTCATATTTCTAGTCCAGCACATAGCATCATTGTCTCAGAAGATAAGACAGTATGTAACCAACTACACCTTTTATTCAAAAGGTACATGTGTGTTGTGCGTGATCAACTGAAGTCCTGTTTGTGACCAAAGATGCTCTTGAGATACACAGCTTCATACACAGGTTGCTCTTGCTTCATCATGAAGACCTGGCACTTGAATATTCTCCAATAAAACTGTGGCTGCGGAACTGACCTGTGATTTCAGTTCCGCAAAAGTTGGTTTCTTGACTTATTAGTCATTTGTCACAACTCTGGCCTTCTGCCTTCTCTCTTTTAAGAAGGCGTTTGGGAAAGATTTTGGAAGATAATTCTTATAGCTTCTTTTCACTTGCTAAACAAAATAAAATCTTGTATTTTTCCTTTTTTACCTTCTCCTTATATCTGCTTATCTGTAATTAAATATAGAAGGCATTAGTAATTATTCTATATCGTTACTTAATATTTTGTTGGGTCAAGTGCCTTCTTATGGTGTCTTTCGAAGGTATCTCTGTTGTGGAGTAGTGAGAACATTAAATTGTGCATATTTTTCATACTGAAGGAGGTAATGAGAACATTAAATTGTGCATATTTTTCATAGTAAATATGTTTGAACTTTTCTCAGGCTAGAAAGTGTATGATGTGTTTTACAATCTAGTATAATTACTGTTGTAAGCTTTAGTCACTGAAGCTGATCAGTAAGTGGCTTGTTGTTACAGCTGGTTGATAAGTGTTAATTCATGTCATTAAAATCTTCCTCCTATTTCTATTTTTCTGACTGACCTGACTTTCCCATGATATGACTAAGGAGAACAGGGTGGTGCTACAATGCAGGCTAGTTATTTGGTTTTGTATGTAGAAATTTCTAGGGAGAGAGAGGTCAGGAAGAGAATCACTACAGTTCTTAAAATGACCCAATGTTACTGCGTGATGTCCAGTAATTAGTTCTTCTATCATTAATAGCTTTTGCACATGTGTTAGTAGGACTGTTTGTCTTGAAACTTTTTTGTTTTCTCAAAACATTCAACTTGTTAATCATTAGGACTTTAATAAGATTATAAAAATCACCAGCAGAAAGTTGCTCTTATTTGGGGGATATATAATTTTGTAATTAAAAGTTATATTTTTATCATTAATAATACTCTGATAGGATATTGACTTCAATCAGTTCTCCTATTTCTTGAAATTTAGCCCTTCTTTAAAGATAAAGAAGCTTTTTAGAAATCTATCTTTTTCTTAAATTTCAGATTTAAATTTCAGAATAGCAGATTTGAAAGTTTTGAAGTACAAATTCTGAATCTGATTGCAGAAAATAAGATGTTTCTTAATTTACTCAAAGTAGTACCTTTTTCTTGTATTATGTATTAAAGTAGTTTTATGGTAGAAATGTGAGGATTGGCTGCACATGATGGGAAAAACAAAGAGAAGTGGGAAAGGAAAAAGGCAGGATAACTTTTAAGTGAGACAAGCTTAAATATTCAGACACATCGAAATATTATTGGAAACAGACTTTTGGACCAATTTCATTTTGCAACCACACATATACTTTTCCGTCATCCTCATATTTTAAGAGTGTGGGTGGAAAATAAGCATATTGGTTTAAATGCAAAGGATAGGCCTATATCATCACATTTTTTATACTCACCTACCTCCTCCACAGTAGTTTTTTTAGTGGGGTTTTTTTGGGTTGTTTTTGGTTTTTTTCTTTTTTGTAAAGGCAGTGTGGCAGTTAGGTACGCTTAGAAAACTTGGGCAAGATTATTTTGTATTAAGCGTCTGCTTAGAAAGATACTACCCACATAAAATCTCATTTATATTTATTGTGGCAAACCATGTGAGTCTGTTGTATGGGTTTGTTGTTTATGGGGAAATTCCTGCTTACTATTGCTTTTAGTAATTGAAGCAGTTCTCCTAGTATCTTTAGGTCCAATTCAGAATTAAACCCTAAAAATACTGGAACCAACAAAAGTGGTTTTTATAGCGAGGCATATTTTGGCACCTGTTATTTCTTTAAGTTCACTGTATTTAGTCAAATACTTTACTTGGCAATGTTTTGTTTTTCAGGATGGGAAGAAGAAATTTGACAAGGAAAGTGAAAAATACTATTCCATCTTAGAGAAGCACTTGAATTTGTCAGCAAAGAAGAAAGAATCTCATTTGCAAGATGTAAGAACTGAACACACTCTTACCTAGTGTCACATTTGCATAGAAATCATGATAACAAATTGGTTCTCTTCAAGATATGCTGTATTTTATTAATGTGAAATTGTGATGATTTCTGGTAGTCATGCTTGTTGTGTCTATAAATTCTTAGCTGGGATTGATAAGACGCAAATAGGAGTTAAATATTTTAACAATGCAATATTCTGTGTGTGCAACTTTGTGTATTTCAAGTACAGCTAATGTTTATTGATTGCAGCAATGGAATTATACTAGTACAATAAAAGTGTGAGTTTTATAAGCTATGTGTGGAATATTTGAAAGTAAATTAATTGCTTTTGGGTTTGCTATTTAATATATTAACCGATGAAATTGCGCTTCCATTTCACATAAATTTTAATCCAGAAGACTGAACTGAGATCACTTTAGTGATGCTCTTTTCTGCTTCTTTTTTCCTCTTTTTCATCTTATTCTGAGATTGAGGCACCTGAAATTGCCCTGAAATTATATCTATAACTTCAACTTTGAAGAGTCTGTATGGCTAATTCTTTTCTGTTAAAAAAAACAAACCATGAAGACTTCTAGTTTAACAGAAGGATTCCAGGGCTTTTCAGTATGCTGGTAGAAATGAATATGACTTGTCTTTGAAGCAAATTACAATAAACCCAGCAATATGATATCAATGACACTTTGGGAATTGTGCCAAAAGTAGTTTAAAATTATTTTGATGGGATTACTGTTGCCATGGTCACTCTTAAATCACGGGGATTAGTTTAGTGGATGGAATTTTCACCAAAGGCGTGACCATCACTCGATCACATGTCGTAGGATTTTTTTTTCATGTTTACCAATAATATTATAATTCAAATTAAAGAAGAAATTCAAAATTTCTAATAATGTCTATATGCCTGCATTGCTGTTGCTGTATATATAATAATCAGTCTAGATAAGACATTAGTTATGTAGGATTGATTAGTTGTTCCACTTATATGTCAGAGCTCTCACTTTTCCCAAATATCTTATGTATTGATGAAGAAGCAGTTCTGTTAGAGGCTAAGCCCCAGCTGAAAAAAAAAAAAGAAATTCTTACCAAAATGTGGGAAAGTGAACTTAAGCCCTAATTTGCTCTAGAATAGAAACAAAATAAAGTAAATAATGTATTTTACTCTTGAGGCATGAGAATAGTTACAGTCTAAAAGCAGCAACTGAAGTGCAAAGTAACAACTGTGAATCTAATAAACTATGGTAAAATAACAATGGATTTGGCTCACGTCTATGAACTAATGGAAAACCAGAATAATTTTTTCCAGTCTGTCCTTAAGTGACATATCTGGATTTAAAATCTTGTAACTGAGGCTGAGGTTTTCTGCTTTTCTAGATGCCTCCCTTATAAAGGATAAAGGGCATAACTTGGCATTTCTGTCTTCCCGGTATTCTGCAGCTGTAGATGTGCTGAATCAGCAACATAGACCCACTATAAGTAGAAGGTACAATAGCAAATCAGTACCAAAATTGTTAACCAGAGAGACTTTTGACCTGTGTCTGTATTGTAAGTAAAAGGAGGCCAAGCTCCGTTCCTGACCTGAAATCCAAGATAGCTGTTGACTTGCATCCAGAGTGGTTTGGGTGAGCCCCATTTATAGCCCATATGTCCCGTATGGAGTTTGTTGGAGCAGCCCACAGCAGAGCAGGGCATGAGCAAAGAACCGAGCAGTGCTGGCAGCTGGGGCTTTGGAGCCCAGGGCAGGAGATGGGCAGTCTGTGCCTCAAGCCAGTGTCATGCATTCAGGGAGGTGGGAATACCATTTTTTGACTACTACATGGGAAAGATACTGTTTCCTTGAATTGGTGAGTTTTCTCGATACCTCATCACATTATGTGGGTTAAAGAGTACTGGGATTAGCAAAGACCTTGTACTCTGTTGGGTTCTTTCACATACCTCACTTGAGTGCAATTGAGAACACCTTAATTATGCATCTGAAGTTTGATGGTTGGAACATATTCTGTAGAGAGTAGTTTGCATATGTTCACCCAACTGAAATGTGTTGGGTATTTTAAGAGCCTGCAGGACTGCTGGTGCAGTTTACACAGGTGATTGGCTTTTTCCCTTTAGCATCAAAAAGAAACTTTCTAGTAGTGTCTTTTTGCTGCCTAAGGAAGCCCACCGTGGAGGAGAAAATGGGCAGAATTGAGTGATGTGAGAACTCCAATACACTTCTGATTTCATTCCTCTGAAATCTGTTCCAGAATCAGTGTCCAAGCTTATGTGCATTTCTGGTATATATATTGTAGTGATAGCCTACATCAATGAAAATATTACTCACTATGACTATGTATCATACAGGTAGAGACTCAAAATCATATCCATCAGATCTCTTTATTTTTTACATGGAGTTTGAAGTCACAGAAAAACATATGAAGATCCTTTCAGTTTTTGAAACTTTTAAGATCACTTTTCAAAGTGATTCTTACAAATCTGGATCCTCTGGTGTTCACACAAATTCATAAGCTTCTACAGAATATATATTTAGGGAACTCTGATTTAGTCCCTGTTCACTTGTGGTGATTACGACCTTAATCCATATTTGAGGTGGCACTTAGTTGTTGTAAATATCATTACAACTGCAACCTGCTTAAATGCTGTTCAGAATAGAAATGGATTTAATTAGGTGTTTAAGTACTTTTCCTGAGGCAAAGCCTAAAAGAGACAATTTCTAAAACTAGGTTTCATTATTTATGTACAATTAAATGAGAGCTGAGGTCTGTCTCAAGTGCTTATTGATGACATTTGTGTGAGCAAGGGATTGCTGATTCACATCCCAAAGTGGTGGCGACTGCTTCTGTTCAGCTGTGTAGCACTGTCTTTGTGATAGATTTTTTTGTGAAATAAAACTATTAACAGAGTATCAGGGAAAACAGTAGCCAAACACACTATATAAATGGCAAATGGCAGAGTTAATTTTGAGGTAGAGTGGTTCATTATTGGAATTTTGAGTGCTTGGTTTCAGCTTCATATTATTAGTTTACTGAATTTTTGGGTTTTTTTAACAGACACTGGAAGGAAATACTGGTACTGAATAATTTGAAACATATCCTCAAGGCCCATGTGTTGAAGTAGCATTGGAACACTGGGCTAGGGAGGTGGATCGATATCGTTAAGAGCCTGTACAGCCAAAGCACAATAATAGCATGTCCTTGAGTAGAGAAGCAATCTTAATTATATATGGTGCTATTGATGGCCAAGTCCTGCCTGAAGGAAAACACTGACTTTTTGCTTTTGTATTGTTAAAAGTACTAAATCTTTTTTATGATGTGTTCGCTGGTTTAAAGTTTGTTGTCAAGGGAAGACAAGATCAAGCTTTCCCAATTTCCCCGCGTTTGTTATTTTTAGTGCCAGAATTAAACTAGAGAATATACAGAACTATCCTTTTATATTTTAACTGACATACATCAAAAACAGGTGATCTTACTCATGTTGCTGATCAGTGATAATATTTTGATCAAAGAGCAAAATCTAACTAATACAGTGCAGAAGGGATTTGCTTGAGAAAATTATTTGTTATGAAGATGGATGAATTAAAATGGAATCTGCATGTCTTCTTTAAATATTATCTACATGCTACACTGCTCATCTGTTAGTTCCCTCTCCTGTGGCTTGTTTAAATTGAGGATAAAAGCCTATTACTCTTTATCAGCTGATAAGAGTTAATTCTTTAGCTATTTAGGCAGAAGACACTGTTCTGATACTGGATCTCCATGTTGGGTGGTATTAGTCAGGCGCTTCTGACAAGTATTGCCTTGTAGTTCTGTCACTTGAAAATTAAAACTTGAAATATATTTGATTTATGAGGTTAGGGACTTAAATATGTTTACATTCCAAGAACATATGACTCATACTATAAAATAATAGGTTGCAAGATGTCACTGTTAAAGACAGCCTATTTAATAAAGAAAATACCTTCTTGGGAATTTGAACCTGAGAAACAGATATTATTTCAGTGCATATGACACTTAAATAGAATAGAAATAATTATCTTTGTCTGTCCTTGATTCCTACACTGCTCATTTCTATTTCCTTTTCTAAACTTGCATATACCAAGTACCTGCTGCCACCTTTCTTTCCCTCCAGGCTCTCCTAAAAACTAGAATATTAAAGTGCATATAATAAAAAATAAAAGAAAGATGACACCAAAAAAGAGCAGGGAAAAGGCATAGGCTGAAACGTGTGATGTTAGCTTCTTAAACTTGCATTTAGCTTTTTTAAGTAGGTATTCTAATTTTCAGAAAGAAAACTGAACTCTATGAAACTTGTAAAATAATCTCGTGGAAGGTCTGTTTGTAAATGACATAAGCTGTTTTTAAAGCAATAAAAAGACTAAAATAATGTCCATATTTCATTTTGTCTTTTAGGCAGATACACAGATTGACAGAGAACATCAGAACTTTTATGAAGCATCATTAGAATATGTTTTTAAAATTCAAGAAGTACAAGAGAAAAAGAAATTTGAATTTGTAGAACCTGTAAGTTTTGTTTTATTTTTAGAATGCATGCATTTAAAGCTGAAAATTGAATTTAAAGTATGAATTTTTTTGCTCCCTTTTTAAGTTTTGAATGCAGGTTCTTTGTATATAGACAGACATTAAGATCTTGGCTTGGGCACTTTCCATGTTTATTAAAAGATTATGTAAGAGTTTAGTATCTACTGTGAAGTGAAATGTCTGATGACTTGAAGTGTGCGTAACATTTTAATGGGACATCATGTAATGTTGTGTCTGTGCATCACATAATCGATATTTCCTAATACCATGATTTAATGGCTTAAATTTTGAGCCAGTTTTTTAATTTAAATATTTTATGTAGGCTTTGTACACAGACATTGTTCTGAGTTACACATGAAGTAAAGTGAAGAGTCAATTTTTCTGTAGGGTAGGTAAGTTTATCTTTTTGTTGGTGGAGTCATCTGTCTTTAGTTTACTTTGCAAATAAAGTAAAGCATATGTTGACATGCCATTAAAGAGTAAGGTAAAGTTGTGTTTCAATGTCCATATTTAAGTTTGGGATTTCCTTCTGGACTGTGTTTCCATCACCCACTCCTAACTCTCTTCTGGGTCAGTCAGTACCAAAACCAGCTTCAGTATGAGATGCAGGCATATTTCTGTGGCCTAGTAGCAGTGTAACTACTGTTTCATGTCATACAGACAGGACTAGCTTGCCAGGTGCCTGACTTAGCTAGTACCTATAGCCCTTGATAGAGAACTTCCAATGCCATGTGTCCCTTCCTATTAAGCACACTGAGCGCAGCAGAGCACTGGTTGTCAGAGAGGAACATGACGAGTGTAACTTTCTCTGCACACCATCTCCCAGCTTCCTTGTAACTACTGAAGCACGACTCTTGACTGTGAAATGGGTTGAATTACATCTCTAACACCCCGTGTCACCAAGAGCTTCTCAGATGCCTTCTTTCCATGAGATGAGAGTGTATTGTGTAGTGAATGTTTGACATTGATGCAAACTAATGAACCTGGATTCAGCAAGCAGTACTTAGAGAAATCCTATCTTTATGGCATACAGCTGCCAAATCTTGGAGACTAAAACTTTACTCAGATTCCTAAATAAGAACATTTTTCTACCTGTGACAGATTAATCCAGAGTGTGTCTCTCTGTCTCCTTCTGCAAAAACTCTCACATCCTGGAAAAATCTAGCAATCGTGACCTAGCTCTGACCCTAGTAGAGAAGACTTTATGCTCCTTTAATGTAGTAGAAACTTTCTGTATTGAAAAGACCTTGTACATTGGAAAATATTGTGCAACTGCACATAGTTAAAATAGGTAAAATTTACTTCTGAATGTATCTGTTTCCATACTGTCTCAGATCAGTAGACGTTCAGCCCAATATGACATACTTGATGTTCCAGGAGAAGGTACAGGAAATACTCTTGTGACTGGGTAATAATAGCCCTTGCAGGTAATGTCTTCTGACTTCTGGTGTGAATTTATTTATAATCAGTCTGGATATAGATGGAGCTTAAATTATAACATCAGTTACAGAATTTTGAATCTTCAAAATTCTTAATTTTTGTTTGTGGTAGGTTGCATACAACATGCTGAAATAAAAGCATTTGCAAAAGCCCATAAGGCTAAAAATGCCTTATGTAAAAAAAATAAATTAAATACGAATCAGCAATACCATGAGATTAAAAAAGCCAAACTAAACAAACCAAAAAAACCCAAAGACTTCAAAACAGGCTTGCTGAAATTCATGTTTGTGTAAGTGATGTTGGAAGTACGAGCATGTGCTCCTATATGAAATGTCTAGATAAGGACAAAGCCTAACACTTTACAATCAGGTATCAAAAGAATTGTCATATTATTAATTTTCCTCCGTGTGCTCTATGAATGTGTGCATGGCAGAAGATGCCTGGTGATGTGTCTCTATAGACATTCCTCCTCAGGAACTCTGATGATTGTGGGTTATTCTAGTGTATGTGCTGCCTATGCCTCTGATTTGTCAGCACAGTGTCACGTCTTCGTATAATTCTCAGTCTGACATCTTGCTAACAGACTCACTGGAGGAGAGTTTAACAAAATAAATCTGTTAGTGCAGTGAAGGAGGAAACTGTGATGCCCACGTGAAAGAAGAATAAGTTCACGACTTGGGAATAGAACTGAAAAGCAAATGATTTTTTGAACATCCTTTCAAGACCTTCAGTTTTTCCATGCCAAAGGATAAAGACAGTCTGAGAACCAGAGTGGGAGAAGTAGCCTAGCAAAAACTGCCAGGTGGGTTACAGCTAGGGCAGTGGAAGTTGGTAAAAGTGGAGTATCTTCTTTCCTAGAGGAGAGTGGGGAAAGATTTTAAAGTACAGATGCTAATGGCTCATACAGTGAATAGAAGATTGTAGTATTTAGAGTAGACTTTTGCAGCTGCTTCTCAGGCCCTGGGTTTCTCTTTGTTCTCTGCATCTTGATCAAAGTGGTTGCTAGTGTGTACTAGTGTGAGTAACGACATACTTCTATTTGCAATCCTCCTAGATCTTGATTTTTTCCAAGAAAAGAAGGCAGCTCAGGTTTTCGTACAGATCATAAATTTAAGCTTCTTCTGAAGGACAAATTAGTGTTCAAATTTACAGCAAGATTAACAATAAAGCAAAATAAAGTGACAATAATCTGTCTTACTAGCTTTTCTCTTGTGATCCCAAAGAAGCTAGTCCAAGCCAACAGTGCTTTCTGAGGTTGTTACACTTGTTAAAATACTGCAAACACCTTCCTAAAGTTCTGCTTTGTCCTGTGGTGATGCCAGGACTTCCTTGTCCTGTAGAAATCAGGGCACAAAGTTCATAAGCAGTAAACTATCTGAAATGTGAGTGGTGGTCTGTTAAATGTTTATTTAAAGAGAAGAAAAAAAGAACAGCCAACCAAAAAACACTGCCTGTAATTGCATGCATTTCCATGAGACTTCACAGTGGCCATTAAATTTGAATTTCCCTTTCTTGCATTTTCTACATTATTAACTATGTTCTCTTTAATCTGAAGAATGAGTGCTATCTGCTTATAAATAAAATGAAAACAGGGAGACAGGGACTTCTGGCTGATGTGCTGCAGGCCAAAGGTTAAATTCCTCCCCTATCCGAAACCTAAGTACAGTCTTCTTCCTGTGAGAATGAAACGACCAGGCAGTCTTGAGGTCAGCAGCTCTACATAAAAATAAATAAAGTCTCAAGAAGTAGTTGGATTTTGTTTCAGATTCTGTGTTGAAATCCTCATGGCTCTGGTGTGGTGAGTAGCTTTGTATTCTGGAGTTCAGACCTCACTCTTCACTGATGTGACTGATTAGATACTCAGAATGCGATAACTACAAGGCACTTTTTTAAATGAAAAATTGTTGATAGGAAAGCATCAGGCATTGTTTGTGATGTTTGATGAAATAAATTACCTCCTTATATGTGAATACCACCTCAAAATACATTCTGAAAATTTTCTTTGAAAGGAAAAGGTACTGATTTTCTATTCTTGTTTTTAATATTATTTTTAATCTATTTAATATTAATTCCCTTTAAATTATGAGCCTGCCTTTAGCAGCAGTGCCACTTCTAATGCCAGCAACAAGAAAAACCCACTATGAGCATAAGCCTAGGACAAAAGACCTTGACTTTCAAGTTGCTTCCATACAATGCTCTGGCTGTACCTGTCCTGATGGATGTGATTATGGAGATGCCTTAGCAGCACAGGCCCATTGGGTACAGGGTGTTTTCTGATCCCTGTTTTTCCACTGCTAGGGACACGTATGTTGAAGGGAATACCATCCTCAGTGTAGTGTTTCAATGCAGAACTTAAATACGCTGAGCTAGGACTTGCATAATACTTTTCTTTTATTCCTGTTTTTCTAAGTGCATAGAGAGTGTTTAACCAGGAAAACCTCAAGGCCAGATCCTCTGCAATGCACAACTGCCAGAATACCTGAGAAGTACTTTAACTAAAATTAATTCAGATTTTTCTCAGGGTGGTTTTTTTTTGCTGCTGTTGTATTTTTGCTTTCTGATAAATTCAGCTTTGCTGCCATCTTGTGTTAGATATTTTCCTTTGTATTTCTCAGTGTACTCTATAAAAGTGTTTTGTATGATGTAAAATGTTTTTCTTCAAGTATTGGAGCTGAAATGTATACAGTTTATTCTCCTGAAATGCTCTTTAAACTGATCTTTGAAATTGAGGCATAAGCTGACGTACTGAAAGTTTGTCCCACTAGTTCTTTATTGTAATTTTGGTGTGCTTTAGTGTGGTGATCTGGCTGCAGTTTTCCTAATGTTACTCCTGCAGTATTTCTTCAGCTGAAAGGGGTGGATTTAGCAGCAGGCTCCTGCTTACAGGTTATGTTAATCCACACATCCTTTTGACTGGACCAAGTCAGAGTAAGCACAGGAGGAGTTGTGCTGCAGGATGTGAAGGAGCTGTAGCTGGAGACGCTGAATCTAGAATGAGTACAGGCTTCACATAACTGGAGCCAAAGCAGAGCTTTGGTTAAAATTTGCTTATTTTATACTTTATTCATTAAAAGGAAGATTTATTTTCTTTCTTTTCCTTTAAGTAGTTCTTTCCAGAATTATAGAAATTTAGAATTATAGTCTAGAATTATAGAAAATTATAGGACTCTTTCTGTCTATTTGCACAATTGGATGTTTTTAAGACAAACTGTTGTATTTGGACCTTCCTCAGAAACACTTGAATAATCAGTAAGAGATGTCAGGGTCCAGTCCTGAGCTGAGATAATGATTTCAGCTGGACAGATGAATCATGTTAAGCTGAGATGATTTATACAAGATGTGGAGTCCTCCCCTTGAGACTGCATTGCCTTCATTGCTTGATGGTGCAATATGATTCAGGAATTCACATCTACTGTAGAGGCCCCCACAAAAACTTGCTGTTATGTCAAAGGACCTTCTCAGTTCTTCAGGCTCTGTGACTGGCTTACTGGGCAGCCATGGGCTTGCACCATCTTTGCCTGAGGCCAGGGTTTCATCTGATCCTGCAATACCAGTAAAAACCAAGGGCAGAATCCTTTTCCCAGCCATGCTTTGTATTTGTGCCCACACTGACGGTCTGTTCACGTCCAACTGCTTTAAGTTACTAATGCAGCAAAAGAGCAGGCAGATAAACAGGCTCTCAGCAGTTTCATAGAGAGTAATAGGGGAGAGGAGGCAGAACAATTTAGCTACAATTCTTCAAGTAGGGCTGAGACTAAATTTAAAGAAAATATAAGCACAGTAATAACTACACCTTTACGCTGTTCACTTATGGTAATCTATGGTATTGGTAACACAAAGCAAGTGCATTAAATATGAACGATGACATTTTTGTTGCCTGAGTCTAGACTAGTTCAATAGTCAATGAAGAGAGGTAAGTGTTTCCATTGGATCATTCATCCCATCCTGAGAGAGAAGTCTGAAAAAGGGAAAAGAATTATGCTCTGGAGTACCTGTGGTTCTTTACTGAGTTAGGAGACAGCCTGGACAGCCAGTTACTTAGCCCAGATGATAATGGTGTAATATACTAAGGCATATCTTTTTTATTGTTAGAATTTACGTTATTGTAAATCCAAATTAATTTCTTTTTTGTTTTGTTTTGTTTTCTTTACTCTTTTTTTGTAAGCTAAATTAGATATACAAAGAAAGCAGTCCTTGATAAGAAATTAAATGCTTGTTATTTAACAGCAGGTAGGATGACTTACAGCAATGTCGAAACACTTTTCAAATTTTAAAACTAAGAAATGGCAGGAATGCATTAATTCGAGAGCTAAATCTGGTTGTACCTTTTACTACTTGAACATTGTTTTAAAGCAAACTCTAAAAGGACTTTTCAACTGGATGTATACAGACTATGATGGTTCTGTTGGAGTCAATCACAGACATACCAAATAGAGCTTGCATTTTGTTCAGAGCAGGAAGAGATAGTCTGGGTTTCTTGTGTTGTGCTAACCTATCCAAACCATACTTTCTAGAGTCTCATTTGTGGAAAATAGGTCATAGCCCAAGCAATTACTATGAAGAAAGTGAAAAAATATTTTGAAGAAAAAACACTTGAACTCTGAAATTTTAAACTTGGAAAATGCACACCAGCAAAAACTCCAGCTGAAATACTGGATAAAATGACTAGGACAGTGAATTAAATTATTACGGAAATTACAACTTCATGATGCAAAAAAGCATGTGTAACATTTCCCTTTCTTAAGGTCTCACCATGGATTCCTTCTCAGCAAAACTTTGCCTTTGAGCGTAAAAGTGTTCCAGGAGTTAAAAATGTATAATGCTTCTCAATTTTACCTTTTCAGCTCTTGGCCTTTCTTCAAGGATTATTTACATTTTACCATGAAGGATATGAACTGGCTCAGGAGTTTGCACCATACAAACAGCAACTGCAGTTCAATTTGCAGAATGTAAGGATGGTTTGTACTTACATAGTTTTACTTTTTAATTTGCTAATTTCAGTTCAGGATATTAATGTAGACTTATAGCACTTCATTGAAACTCTAAATCTTGCAATGTTTTAGTAAGGTGAGATCAAATTCATATACAAGTAGGTAAAATTATTTTTGTAAGGTTAATATAATTAAGATTCCTGACAACAAATAACTTTAGATAGTTAATTTGTGATTTCCAGATCAACACTTTGGGAGCAAGAACAAGAAAAACGGGACAGCAGCCAAGTTTTTATTTGAAAACACAGTGGTTCAGATAGATTTTAAACTTGTAAAAGCTTTCCTTTCTTGAGAGCGTAGCCTGTCTTCTGGAATAAGTGGAGGTACCAAAAATGCTCCAACTGGTATGGGATGATACAGTTTGTCCTGCTGCCTGCTAACTTCCCACTGTATATAAAGCATACTTGGGAAGTCATTCTCTGGTTGTTCTCTGTACCATTGAAGAATAAGTGGGACTTTCCTCCATGGTGAGCAGCTCTAATGAGAATTAAGTTTCACCGGAAGAAAGGATCTCTTTTTTGCGTAGAGAGTTACTCTCAACTGAGCAGATGGATCTTGTGCTGTAGATTGGTGTGGATTTGGTAGTCAGAGCCATACAAGATCCCATTTTGGTCACCAACTGCCTAAAAATTTCATAGTTATCAAAGATAACTAAAATGCATTTAATCAATATACTTTTTCACTCATCATAACTGCTGTATGCAAGTGTATATTTATGTCACTGTGTAATTCAGATATTACACTTCGAAGGACGAACAAGTAAGTAGGTACAAAATATCTTTACACACTTTGCTTTTAAGCAAAGTTTACGCACTCTGCTTTTAAGGCAAAAATTGAAGTTCAACATGTGGATATTGGGCAAGTCCCACATTTTTCCTGACAAGTAACATCAAAGTCCAGAACAAAATTTTAAAAAGAGTTAAGTCCATTTCGTTCTTTCAAGAAAAGACACATCTGACAATTTTTTGTACCTCCATCTTCGCTTTTATATCTCTTGTTCATATATAGGTATAGATCCCATTTTAAATGCTGCTTGAGGAAATGAGGCTAAACTTCCTAGATGATTAACCTTTTCCTTTTGGATCAAAATGCAAATGGTATCTGTCTGTAAAGCCCCTTGTCTTTTCAAATTTTGTGTTTTCTACTTTGTTTGCTACTAAGATGCTTTCAGATAAAGACACAAGGGGTCAGTGTTGTTGCACACCAGTTTCACTGAAAGGGTGAAAAATGCGCTTCAGTCCAGAGATTTACTTATTTTAATATAGCAGGTTCTGAGAGGAGCATGAGCTCCCAGCACAGACCAAAACTGGCATAGTAAGTAATAATATGTTTCTTCTATGCATGTCTCTACAGAAGCAGAATTATTAAAATATTTTTCAATTTCAGTTTTAATTAAGAAATAGTTAAATTTAATGTTTTCTAAATATTATATCAGCACAGATTGAAGTTGTAAATGGATAACAGAGGTTGAGGCAGATGTGAAGTTAGGCAGAAGGATCAATGTATTATGATTTTTTTTTAAATTATGTATCAGAAAACATGTACATGAAGATACAATGGGGATCAGTACATCACTCACTCCTATTACACAGCAGCATAAATTCTGGTTCCAGATCTAGATACACAACTTCCTTTTAGCCAGCTGGGTTCTCTGTGTACTTGTCATTCAGAGCATCACCCAATATGAGATTGAAGTGAAATAATTTATATAGGTAAAGACAAACTGAAGACAGTGAAAAGCGTGTTCAGCCTGTCAGTAGCTGTCAAAAGTACTCCTCTCCATTGCATTGTGTGCTCAGGTCTTGAAGAATAGTTGACCTGAACTGTTGTTTCTATTCTTAAAAATGTCCTACAGGTTAGAGCAGGAGCAGTAACAGCTGCAGAAGTGTAGTAGCAGACTAACAGCTCCTAACAGGTCACCATATTTTAGCATGACCTGTTGTCACTTTAACTGTCTCAGCTGGCCAGTGGCATACTTTGTGTGTCCATTTGGCTTTGGTTTCTGTAATTTGATTCAAAGACCTGGCTGCTTAAAAGTAGCAATTAAAAACTTAATAGACAGAGATAAGCTCTCAAAATGGGGACATTCCTTCAATGGCATGTCCTTCTTGAAGGACTCTCTTAAGTTTGGTCTGAACTGATGCTTTTTCTGAGGACATAATTGGACAAATTCAGATTAGAATTTTACTTCTCTCTCTAATAACAGTGTTTATCTTCAAGATCAAGATTAAGCATGTATACTCTTATACTATTGTGCCACAAACTACACAAATGGAAAGGGAGAAGTATTCACTGGTGTATAAAGTCCTGAGAGTATCTTTCTGTCCAGTCAGGATTCGAGTCCATAGATGACTTTGTAGAAACATCACAAAAATCATTATTCTTTTCTACGACCTATAGGAACAGAGTGTTCAATATCTGATATTTAATCAAAAGTCTGGCACCTCACAATAATTCTCTTCTACTATCCCATGCTAGGTGCATGGAGAGAAACCCTAGCCTCACTGAATTCCCTAGGAAAGAGTGTCCATTTACATGCATATACGTGTTAGCGAATATGGAAAACCCACCTTAGTACCATAATTGTTTGCTTTAGGTGCCTGGTTACACACATGATATTTAGGACAGACACCCTTCTTCCGTGCTTTTGGCACAGTTCTGCCACTTGTGACCTGTTTCTTACTTCCCATATTTTTGTTATACTGAACTGTGGTGTTTGCATAGTGCTGTCAAAACTTGTTTGTGACAGTGCCAGTAACCTGAGTGTTCTGAGCAGCAGCACCTGTGATATTGCTGCAGATATGGATACACAGAACATCCGTCTCTTCCATGTGTGTAGAAACTGGAGCTGTCTGGATGCATTAGCTTGGCTTGCACCCAAACTAGCATTTTCTGCACTGTATTCTAAGTGCTTCAGTGGGTCTTAATACTTCAGGTTTAGGCCTAAGCTGTCAGCAGCTCCTAGTTTAGCCAGGCTTCTGTCTGAGAATCCCAAAGTATATGGAGAGAAAGCCTGGATCTGTCTGCAAAATACTGTGTAAGCATACCTAAAGATATGAAATGACCTCCTGTCTGAGGTTAGTGACCTGCAGGAAGAGGAATGGTGCTATTCTTGTCTATGCTTTTCTTAGATTTGTGTGCTTAAGTTGAATTCTTCATTACTGTGTTACTCCTAGGCTTCTAGCAGTGAAGAGTATTATTCTTCATTGCATTTTTTTTCTTTTTCCCCCATTTTATGTCTCTGGCAAATGCTTTTGTTGGTCTCCAATACAGTCTCCTTGGCATTATTTGTAACTAGTTGTTCATTGTTATTTTGGTACTTGCATGAGATAATGTGGGGTTTTGTTTGTTTCCTTTTCTGGGTATTAGACTCGGAATAACTTCGAAAGCACTAGGCAGGAAGTGGAGAGACTCATGCAAAGAATGAAATCAGCCAACCAAGATTACAGACCACCAAGTCAATGGACGATGGAAGGCTATCTCTATGTGCAGGAGAAACGTAAGTACGACAGGGGAGCTCCGTGCTGTTGTTTGCCCCAGTGGTTGGCTGGTAGCAAGCTCTGCTCTGGCTGCCTGCCCTGCACCTTGCTGCAAACTCCCGACACTCTGCTTTGGCTCCCTTCTGTTTCCTGTACTTTCCCTGCCTGAACAGGGCCTTTAGTTCAGCCATCAGGAGCACCTTGTACCAGAGACCTGCACTGACCCAGCCACCTTAATGAACATGCACTTAATGGGAATCAAAGATGTAAGAAAAGGTCATCTAAGTACTGTCTTAACCATAGTTCACCATGGCCAGTTTTATCCTCAGTAGCGCTGCAAGTTTTAAGAAGACAGTCTATTTTTTAATTGAGTAATAATCATAAAAGAAATCCATGTTAAGTGGAAATTACACTGAGCCCTGCTAATGGGGGAGGGAGAAAAGGAGTGAAGCACTGGGCACATGCTGTGCTTCGTTAAATAGTGAGAGGCCAACTTGACATCTTCTTACTGAAAAGAAATTTTTATTCTGGAGTAACAGTAACAGGGTCTGTAATCACGGTGTAGTGGAAAAGGTACTAGTTGTATAATTCCTTGTCATGCAAGTTTACTTGCCTGCAACCATTATCCTGTAGGTTCTTGTCAAATTGTGAGCAACTGGGTTAAATCTTTGCTGTTCTTGAGAGTAAGTTCTATATATATTTATTACTGATGTGCATGGCGGTAAATACTGGGTTTTTTTAAAAAAATGGCATTGGGCCATAAATTTTTTTCATTCAGATGGATGGCCTAGAGTAACAAACTTAAAGTTGCAACACAGGTGTCTGGCTACGATTTTTTAATGAAAAAAGGTGACTTCTTAACTCATCTAAAACTGCTTTGAGAGTGCTCATCCTTCTTATAATATGCTAGAAGAGATAATGAATTGCCATCAGAGGAAATATTGATTCAGAATAATTACAGATTTTGTTATGCTAAGTGAAAATAACTTAAAATACAGGAGCAGAACAGCTAACTTCTGAGGGTATGTAACCATTTGAATTTTCAGTTCATGACTTTACTTTCTTCCAAAACACAGGCAATGGGAGAGCTTTCTCAAAGTCAGCATAACAGACCATTTTCACCGTTACTTTTCCGGATTGCCTGACATCCAACTTACAAGACTGATGCAGTCTCTCATATAACCACCACCTTTGTGGGTACATTAAGAAAGCAAAGCCTTTGTATCTATAGTAAAACTACTAGGTTTGTTTTCAACACTTTTTATTTAATTCTTCACATAAAAAAAAATGCTAACGCAAACTCCTTAAAATACTTTTTTTTTTAAAAGTCAGAGTTCTTTCTCTGCCTTGGTTCCCGACAGGACAGGGTTAATTTTTCCAGTAGCCAGGAGCTGGGCATGACTAGGTCCTTATTCAAGACCACCTCTCATCATTTTCTAGGGACGGGGGAAGGGATCCCTTCTGTCTCCCTAAGGTGATGGAGGGAGCGCTCAGCTATTGTCAGGTGTTTCCATGTGGTGAGCACTCACATGTGCTCATTTGCCCCTTGTACACTCTGTTATTAATGTTGTTGCTGCTACTGTTTGTTTTCTTATTTCATTGCTGTCTCCAGTAAATTGTTCTTATCTCAACCTGTGATCTTTACCCTTTATGCCTCCAATTCTTCTCTCCAGCCCACCGCAGGGGAGAGAGGGGAAGGATGGGGGAGGGAATGAGTGGTGCATGGTTTGGTGTGTTTTGGTAGGAACACTAAATTGGGGAATACCATTCCTAAACCACAATACATTTTAAAAAGAATTAATAGGTCCGTACATACTGTAGCTTGAAAAAATCAGTATCATGTTTTTCCCAGAAGTAACTCTCATTGAAGAATCTGGAAACTAGTGTTGCTCTTTGCTACAGTGAACTTCCAGAAAATATGGGAGATCTTCTCTGTACTTGTAGGATGGAAAGAGAGTTCTGAAAATTGTGGGAGAATTCACTCCATGTCCTCACAGCAAAGAACACAGTATAAATGCCTGTATCTAAACTGCATTAGTGTGAACCAAGTTTAAAATACCACTGAGCTTAAGCTCAAGAGGGTTCTGTGTTTAGATTCACTAAAGATTCACAAGAGTGCCCAAATAATCCAGCAATGAAAACATCTGCATCAGAGATCCTATACTTGGAGTGGGATTAAGAGGTAGTATGATGTGACCTCTCCAGGATAAGGCACACATCCACTTACGTGGGGATTGCTGTAGATCTCACCTATAGCTATCCAAATTGAAGAAAAGTGAATTCCTAAGTACAGTACAGTATACTTTGTGAACATGTGCAAGTGTCATTTCGTGGACATGGTCAGTTTTGCACCACTGTTGCAACCACCTCTTCCCCAGCAGGACTCCCTCCAAGGCATAAAAGGCCAATGTTTCTTGCTGAAGGCACTGCCTCTGCCACCCAGCATTTTATTCCTCATCTCAAAACTAATGCGTTTTAGAGTGCACAGTTCCTTTTCTTTTTTTCATAGAAAGAAATCTGTCAGTGTTCAACTACATAGGATTAAATCTCTCTCTGAGCTGGTGCCATTTTACCCACTCCCTTAAGGTAACAGGTAGAAGAACAGCCTTTCTATGATACTACCAAAGCATTTGTTACCTTTGACCAAGAACTCTGAAAGTAAAGGAAAATACAGTCTCATTTTCTGACTTCGTGCAGTTTTCTGCATTTAATACGAGACTTCCAAGTTTCCCTAAGAGAAAGGATCTAATACTGAGTTGTGTTTCCCTTGGGTTGATAAAATCTCAACTGTCTTTTCTAGGCAGAAAAATCCTCAGGTTTTGTTCTAGCCTGTTTCCTGCCTTGTTACCATAATAGGATGCTGTTACCCATCCAGTTGCCAAAGAAAGTCAATCTGCCGGAACTTCGTTGGGCAACCTTATCAAGCTGCACTATTTGAAAATTTTACCTGAACAACATGTTCCGATTAAGTAATAAGGAGTAGGCTGTATGTGGATGCTGCTATCTTTGATTTTTCTACTCTTATCTAATTCCAATTATAATAGTGATAAAATGACAATTACTTTTAATACTATCTCTCTTCGCTCTAGGACCCCTTGGATTTACATGGGTAAAACATTACTGCACTTACGACAAAGGAACAAAAACTTTTACAATGAGTATAGCTGAAACAAAATCTGGTGGAAAAGTGGTGAGTTGCATGTTCATGAACACATACATGAACTGTATATTCCATCTTTTATATTAAGCGTTTAAGAACTGCTGAAAGAAAAAAATGCAAACAGCATAAGACTGTTTTCATTGATTAAGCAGTGCATGTATTATATAGCATGGATAAATATTTAATATTTCTTTTAAAACATATTTAAACCACATATTAAATAAGTATTCTAATGTGGTTATTGTAAACGCATAGGAAATCTATCACGTTTGCATAGAATCATAGAATGGATGAGGTTTGGAAGGGGGCTCTGGAGATCTCTAGTATAAACTCAATGCAGGGTTAACCAGAACAGGTTGGTGAGGTCTGTGTCTGGTCAGATTTTAGATATCTCCAGGGACAGAGCCCTTTATGAGCAACCTGTTCCAGTGTTTGACCACCATAAAAAACCTTTCTCTTAGGTTCAAATGAAATTATGTGTATTTGTGTTTGTGCCCATTGCCTTTGCCCTTCCACTGGGCACCACTGGGAAGAAGCTGACTCAGTCTTCTTTACGCCTTCCCATGAGGTATTCCCTTGAGGATTAGTCACTGATATGATCCCTCTTCTCCAGGTCGAACAGTCCCAGCTCTCTCAGCTTCTCCTTATATGACAGATCTCAGGATCATCAAGGTTGGAGGAGACCTTCAAGAGCATCTGTGCAACTGTCAGTGTAGCACCACCATAATGACCCCTAAACCATATCCCCACGTGCCACATCCAGGCTCCTCTTGGACACTTCCAGAGATGGTGACTGCACCACCTCCCTGGGCAACTTATTCCAATGCCTGACCACTCTTTCAGTGAAAATTTTATTTTTAATATCTAATCTGAACCTCCCCTGGCACAACTTAAGGCTTGTCCCTCATGTCCTTTCACTTAAGACATGGCAGAAGAGGCCACCTCACTAAAGCCTCCTTTCAGGTAATTGTGCTCCAAGCCCTCAATGACCTTGGTAGCCTTTAGCTGGACTTGTTCTAGCACATCACTACTTCTCTTGTACCAGAGAGCCCAGCACTGGACACAGCATTCCAAGTGTGCCTCACCAGTGCTGAATGCAGGGTAAGGATCACCTTCCTCCACTTGCAGGCAGTACTCTGCCTGATGCATCACAGGAGGCTGGTGGTTTGCAGCAAGGTCACATTGCTGGCTCTCAGTCAACTTGTTGCTTGCCAGAACCTGAAATTCCTTTTCTGCCAAGCTGCTCTCCATCCTGTCAGCCTCAGCCTGTCCTGGTGCCTGGGCTTATTCCTATTCATGCTGAGCAGTATTAACCCCTTGGGCATACCACTAGTGCCTGGCTGCAGCTGGGCTTCTGCTGTGAGCTCAGCAGTTCAGGCAGTTCTCAGTCCACCTCACCACATCACCCCTACATCACCTGTACTGGTCTATGAGGATGTAGTAGGATGTAGTGTCGAAAGCCCGGCTAAAGTTGAGATAAACAATATTCATTGTTCTTCCATCATGCACTGAGCCATCCATCACATTATAAAGGGCTGTCAGGTTGATCATGTGTGAGTTTTCCTTTATTAAATTCATGCTGACTGCTTCCAGTCACCTTTCTGCCCTTTAAATGTTTGGAAATGCTTTCCATGATTATTCACTTCATCACCTTCCCAGGGATAAAGGTGATGCAGACTGGCCTATAATTCCCCATAAGATGAGAGGAAATGGCCTCAAGTTGCATCAGGGGAGGTAGATATTACAAAAAGTTTCTTCACCAAAAAGGTTGTCAAGCATTGCCAATCTGCCAGGGTTGTCAATCTGCCAGGGAAGTGGTTGAGTCACCAAGCCTGGAGGTATTTAAAAGATGAGTAGATGGTTTAATTGTGACCTTTTCCAACCTAAATGGTGCTATGATTCTATATCCTTCTCCTAGCTCTCTTTGAAGACAGGAGTGACGTTTGCTTCCTCCCATTCCTCAGAATCCCCAGTTGTGTCAGCCTTGCCAACATTATAGTGAGGTCTCATGATCACGGTGGTCAGAATTAGGAGTTAGATTTATTCTTCAGAAATCTTTTTATCTGCATATGAGAGTGTGCTGGTTTGGCCAAATTTGGAGGAAAATATCCTATGATAGAAGGCAGGTTACAGCTACCCCTCCCCTACGAGGTTCGGGAAAAAAGAAATTTTGGCAGAATTACATGATCTTCATCCTAACATGCATGTGATCAAGTCATATACACAGGTGTTTGTAAGATGTGAATTTAGGGAATTTTCTGAAATATAATGATTAAATAACAGATATATGACAGAAAGCTATTAACTGTAGTCTTAATATACAGAAAAAATATTGTATCTATTCCTAAATAATTTTAAACCCTGTGTTAAGACATGTTCTTTGGACTGTTCATGCAGTTAAATTTAAGATGAAGCCAAGGTGTGTAAGTGTACTGCCTGTGCTAATTTCATTTTGTTTTGTTTTGTAGAATGGCCTTGTCACAAGCTCACCAGAAATGTTCAAGCTGAAATCTTGCATCAGGAGAAAGACAGATTCAATTGACAAACGTTTCTGTTTCGATATTGAAGTATTTGAGAGGTTTGTTTCCATTGAGTTAACAATTTGAAAATAATTGCAACCAATATATGATAATTACTCCTGTAATAGGAACACATGTTTATCAATTTATTTGTATACAGGCAAACTAGGCTTTCAAGACTTTATACTTCTTTCTTCAAACCTGGTTTTCTAATTAAATTGACTACAAAGCGTATGTGTTGTCTTTACTACATTATGTTTGCATTCAGATCCAACGTGGATTCTTATGGAACATGTAGCAAAACTGACTACCCTTTTAGAAACAGATCATAAATATTTTTATAAATACTTGTTAATAAGCATATTCTGTGCAAATCTCTATTGCTTTCAGAAATGTATAGTAGCACGGGGTTTTTTCTACAATTTTTTTCCACTTACTCCTGGATATTATATCAGATACATGAGAATGCCTTTCCTGTATTTAAGGTATAGGTACACAGTACTTCGTGTGAGTATTTTTTCCAAGCTTGGGAATAAAGAGAAATACTGAATTAACTTCTATGTTAAAATATGATAGACTGACTTTTGTAGTTGTTCTCTTTAAAAATGTTTTATGACTGTTAGCAAACTTTCAAAAAACAGACATGTTTTATACCTAGCTCAAAATTATTCTGTTATGTCAGAAGCTATCAACTTTCTCTAACTTCTGTCTGTCTTTTAAATATTCACTTCATGTCACTATGCATTCGGGTTCTGGCTTTGGATACTGTTTGAGAAAAATAGTAACTTCAGTGAATGGTTGTGTTTCTGACAGACCTGGAATCATCACACTACAAGCTTTTTCAGAATCCAACCGAAAACTTTGGCTCGAAGCTATGGATGGAAAGGAACCAGTAAGGATATTTTTAAATTTCTTTTCATTTTACGATTTTCTGGCTCACATATTAAAGAAAGAAGCTAGTATGCATGTCAGATATTCTGTTGCAATACCAACAAATGCAGTTCTTTTCTTTGTGAGACACTGATGCCAGTATATAGTGAAGATAAGTACAAAGTAGAAAAGAAGATCTATTATTTTAAGCCTATGTTTATATATCATTATTTTATGTTAGGATATTTTAAGTAATAATGATTAAAGCAATACGATAGCATATTGTCTAACAGGATTCATGGTTCAGGTAACATATGTGAAGTGGTAGTTATTACAGTGGTAAAGAACAACCGTTTTTGGGCAGTGTCATGGAGTAAACAATTAGTACCATCTCAAAAGGCACTGCAGACAGCAGAAAGATGTGTTGAAAGCTACTGAGAGACAGGCTTGTCTGAGTTTTCTTCCCTACTCTTAAAGTAGTCACTGGAAGAGGATGATGTCAGACCTGTATCTGATAGGAAAAGAATGGTTGATCGGTTTTATGAAATAGATGAGTGTTTTTTCATGCTTCTTGTTTGACTGAACCAGTACAGAAATTATAATCACTAGCTGTTTTGAAATTTAACCCATTGAGACTCAGTAAATCTGATTTCTAATGCATTAGTTGCATTATGGTAGCACAGAGCTGTTAACCCGGCTGTGTGCTGGAGCAGTAAATGGCAAGAGATGGTGGAAGGCAAGGTTGGAATTTCCCTAGCAGCAGTCTGGTACATAGCATGTTACAACTACTAGCAAACGTGGCAATAAAGGATGTAAAGCACAAACATTGTCCTATTGCATTGTTATTGTTTGGTTGTTGTTTTTTTTTTTTTACAGATCTACACGCTGCCAGCCATAATTAGCAAGAAGGAAGAAAGTAAGCTCTTTATGCTGAGTTACCATATGTTGCTAGATTCCTGTAATGTTACAGTTTCTTGATATAAGTGTGGGAGAAAGAGATTATTTTATATTGTATTTCTATTGCTGTGAAATTACATTGTTGGATATCTAAACTTTCCCTGGCACAACTTGAGGCTATTTCCTCTTGTTCTATTGCTGGTTACTTGAGAGAAGAGGCCGACCCCCACTTGGCTACACCCTCCTTTCATGCAATTGCAGAGAGTGATAAGGTTCCCCCTGAGCCTCCTTTTCTCCAGGCTAAACACCCCCAGCTCCCTCAGCTGCTCCTCACAGGACTTGTGCTCCAGACCCTTCCCCAGCTCCGTTGCCCTTCTCTGGACACGCTCCAGCCCCTCAGTGTCTTTCTTGCAGTGAGGGGCCCAGAACTGAGCACAGGATTGGAGGTGTGGCCTCAGCAGTGCTGAGTACAGGGGGATGGTCACTGCCCTGGTCCTGCTGGCCACACCATTGCTGATCCAGGCCAGGATGCCATTGGCCTTCTTGGCCACCTGGGCACTCTGCTGTCTAGCGTTCATCTGCTGCCAAGCAGCACCCCCAGGTCCTTTTCCGCCAGCAAGTTTTCCAGGCCCTGTCCCCAGCCTGTGGCACTGTCTGGGGTTGCTGACCCAAGTGCAGGACCTAGTACTTGGCCTTGTTGAACCTCATACAATTGACCTTGGTCCATCACATCTTTTTAGTTTTAGGTGTATATACACCTGTTAGACATACACTGAGTAACAAAATTACTGTATTTTGAGGTACTGTGAGATTTGTGTGCATAATTATATTAGCACTGTATTAACACGTTGCTTATTAACATCATATAATATTAACACAAATATGTAAAAATCATTTAAATAATATGTCTCAGAGAAAGAGATTTGTAGAATTTGGACATGCATCTTCATTGGAGGTATATTTGAGACTCTGAAAATCTGAAATTTAAGCCACTGTATCTGTTCTTTTATATGATGGTGTTTATTTTAATGGTAACAAATAATGATTAATAACAAATATGCTGTTTAAAGATCTTTAATTAGATAGAGCAGTGGGCATTGAAGATGCAACGTTAATAAGAAATGCATTCACTTGAAATAAGATGACTAATTAAACTCAATAACAAGGATTATTTTCCCACATTACCATTTTATGAGTGATTATGTGCATATGCAAGGAACAAAGAATATTATTGGGTGAAAACCAAGGGATATATTCTGGTCATAATGTAGGTCCTGGACTCTCAAAAGCATTTTGGTCAGCAGCTTCCAACTGTGTTTTTAGAGAGGCTGCTGATTGCCGAGAAAGACAGTAGAATATTAAGCTTCTAGTGGTACAGAATGATTAGAAAGTTGGGTTGTGAATGCTAAGGATACGTGTACAAAGACCCTATTGCACAACAAGTATCATAATGTTATGGATAACCATGTACCAGCCCTCCTTGACTAGTGTGTGAATGTAGCTAAACAGAAGATTTTGTATATTGATGTTGGAAAGTAATTACCCTTTTTTTTATAGTGTTCTTAAATGAAGCAGGTTTCAACTTCGTGAGGAAATGTATTCATGCTGTAGAAACAAGAGGTGTGTATTCAATCACAAATAAGGTATTAGATTGCTATTACTTTTTTTCTAAAATACAACTTTTTTAAACTTTACGTGTTTTACATCTGTGCTTTGAAGGGCATCCATCATTTGGTTTGGACTTTTCACATTTTATCTGTGTACTTTGCACTCAAAATTATTGTTTCCAGTTCCAACAACATTTCTTAACATATAATTTAAATGGGGTTTTTAAACTTTTTCTGTAATTTCTTGTTGATTAGACAGCTTAATACACAAGTGCACACATCTTTAGTCTTTAATTTGTGTGCACTGACTTTTCTTGTGATACAACTGTGGGGAGCCTCAGCTCCCAACTTTGGTTTCAGGTGTGAAACCTGAAGACCCAAAAGTGACATCAACATTCTCTGCTGGTACATCTGGTTTTTTGCAGAGTATAACTCCTATCATTTTATGCACTCATGTTGCACATTGGTTTTGAAGTTTTTTAATATTTAGTAACACTTAACGTTTAGCAACACTCATTTTTGGTAGTGGGAATTTAAAAAAAGGAAGGAATAACCACTCTTCTGACAAGATGGTATCTTACAACTCACAGTAAGTTTTAAATGGAGAGTTATGGCTCTATCATCTCCCAGAAAATAAGATAGCCTTTTCTTGAATTGTCAGTGTGCAGATCTCTTCTAATCCAAATGTGGTCTGTCTGTGCAACTTTGAGCTCAACAAGAATCAGCCAACAACGTTATCATTGTTTCTCAGCCAACAGTGTTATCATTGTTGAATCACTGCTGACTCAGAGCTTGCATTATTTTCTGGGGCAGAGAGGGTTTCAAAACAAAACGCCTAGGTTAGCTGAGTGAGATCAGATTTAGGAATGTTATTTTCAAAGGAAAAGTAGACAATTTTTAAATGGTAAGGCTTGAAGTGGGGAGAATGGAGGACTTTTAAGTCCTGCTGATTTTAAAAGGCAGTTAAAAATAATAAAATAATCATGACTGAAATGATTAAATACCGTATTCTGAATGTCACTCTTGAAACATTATTTGTTATTATTATCTGTGCTATTAAAAAAGGCCTGGCAATTTTTGACTGGCAACACAAATTCTCAACTGATGTGTTACAGCAGTATACAGTATATATTTTTATTTTCAAATAAATGACAGTCACGTCTTATTTGAAAGGGATGATGGTCTAAGCAAACACAGATGCATAGTAATTCCACTGACATCTAGGCAGTATAAACTTGTTGATGTGCGATGTGTTTTAAGACTGGTTTTGGGTCTTATTTTTCACTTTTCCTAGCCATCACCTGGTTGTTTGCTAATATGGGTCATTTCTATGCAGAAGGGTTCTGTTAATGTAAAATTATGTGTAACGTATAGTATGGTGTGGACTCAGTGGAATGAATTTTTTAATATCCCACAAGAGATTGCAGTAGGGTAAAGCAGTACTTCACAATGTAATGCTACAGTCTTCCATAAATACATTTAAATCTTTTGAAAACATACACCAAGGATGCATCAGCATATATTGAAATAACCATATTTTCGTTATTTTAATTTACTTGTTTTCCCAATGTAGGTATTACAATCCTGGGGTTATACAGAATAGGTGGTGTAAATTCCAAGGTGCAAAAGCTAATGAATACCATATTTTGTAAGTATCTCAAGTGAACTTTTGTCAATGTGCAGTGTGTGCTGTGGTCCCTTTTCCCTTAACTGCTGTGCTCAGAAGAGTGTGTCATAATATTCACAGTTTTGTGTGTGCACTTACTGCCGCTAAATTGAGTTTGCACTCTTAAAATGAGGGATCCATCTGTAGTTTCTTTTGTGCATTAGTATTCACTTCTGCATGTTACACATGAGAAAATTACTAATAAAAATGCTTTTCTTCTATCTTTAAAGTTCTATTTATTGACATGTATTTGGCTTGTTCCAGAAGTTCTCCAAAGCTTAGTTCCATAACACATCATGGCTCAGCTTAATAGACTCTTGTTCTAGTCTTTCACTTTTCTTGCTAGTTGAGCTCTCTGATGGCTGTGTTTGCATGTCGAAGACAAATGCATTAGTAATTCTCTGTGGACTTGGGCTTACTTAACCCTTTGATACAGTGCATAAAGTTAATGTTTACAGTTACTAACCATGAGCACTGAATTTATTTTTATTAATACTTTGGCAGAGATGGAAAGATTTAAATTGATCAGATTGGTGGTTAAATAAATAATCAGTTGAGCTAAATGGCTGATCTAGTAGCTTTTGTTTTGCTACTTTTCTGGTTAATGCTTTAGTCAAACTGTAACAAAATCCTAATTCAAATTTCTACCAGCCCCTAAATCTCCTCCTGATATGGATATTGATATGGAACTTTGGGACAATAAAACAATAACAAGTGGACTAAAAAACTACCTCAGGTAAGTATGATCCCACACAGTCTCAGTATTCCTTTTCTGGCCCATTAATCTTTGGCTTGTTGATATAATACTACATTTCTTGTATCCGTTGCTATGGTAATAATTGAGTATTTTATTATCCTGCTTAATATTCCCATGATTATGTATAATAATACACACCTTCTACCTTTTTAAGCTAATCCTGCCTTATATAGCTCTAAATTCAATTAATTGCATGTTTTTATTTAAATTTTTTGTGTTAACCACAAAGCATGTTGTGCTCAGTCTTTTGTTTGCAAATCCATTAAGTTGTATACCATAAGATTTCATGACATAATGGTTGGATAAAAATCCCAGCAAAAGCATGGGTCTTTAACTTATGGTCTTAATATCTTCACAAATAAAACATCCCTCCTGTCATTTTTGCTTATAAGAGACGGAATATTCAGAAATGATGGTACTTCTGTGATAATGCTTTCGGATCTCAATATATAATGCTCAAAAGAGACATAATAAAAAGTGTGCAGCCCAGATGGTGGGTGTTCTGTGCCTTCTAAAAATCTAGATTTCCTAAACAAGTCAACTAACAAAGGGCAGCATCAGAAATCCCTATTAACCTGGAAAACATGCCTAGAGTTTATAGCAGAATGCTCATGTACATTTTCATTGAAAAGACGGGCTTTGATTGAAGAAATTTATAATACATCTTCAGAAGCACAAGTCATTGTAGCTACTATGTTTGTGAAATTAGGACATGAGCTAGCAAGCAGTAGCTGTTTGTTTGTGTCTGTAAGGCAACTCACAGTGTGCCTTTCAGAGGATGACTCTTTAAGATCTCTCGGATCAGAATTTCAGTCCCAAATTTCATCGTATTTTTGCCTTTCTTGGGCAAAAGGTTGCTTCTTCAGCCCACTATACCATGTCTGCAGCTGTATTTATTCCTGTCCTACAATATGAAAGACAGGAAACATTAAGGGTCTGTGCTGAAGTAACATTTTCCTTATTGACTTACATGGTGACACCAGATTCAACTCAAATTGATTTTCAGACTGTGTACATGACTGAGTTGTATATTACTTGTAATCAGTCATCACTGAATTGAATTTCCTAGTACCAGTAGAATATTGTGCAGATGTTGAGGGCTATCATAATCACACTCATAAAACTTATATTTTGATTCTGTTTTAAATATTCGTTTAATTTGTTGGTTTTTTTGCACCCAGATGTCTTTCAGAACCACTGATGACTTTCAAGCTGCACAAAGATTTCATTGTTGCTGTTAGTAAGTAAAAAGTAAAATGATAAATACACTTACATGAAAGTAATACTGTTTCTAACCTCTAATCTCCTCAGTCACTATCTTTACTTTTCTCCTTGCTCTAATATGCAGCAGTACGACCCTCGAAACAGAGAAGTCACACTGGATGAAACTGTTCAGTGGTTTGTTTTGATCTTTTTAGTGGTTCTGTGTGACTGCCTTCTGCATGAAGTTTTGAACCCTCATTTAGATGTTTGCTTGTTTTATATAGGCTGATAATTCTTTTGTAACATTCATCCCTCTCATCCAGGGACCTTTATTTTCCTAGCTTGCCTTGAGAAATCAGAAAGGGCAAAAATGAGCTCCTTTCACAAATGGAGTAATTGGATACAAAGGTAGCAGAGATTGTTTTTCTAATGAGTTCAGTTTAGAATTTGAAGATATTTTCTCCATTTTTTCTTGTCTTGATAAGAATAAAAGACACTAAATAATTTTAGCTATTTTAATCTATATTTCTTAGACTAAATCTTAGACTCCACTGAAGTGACACATCGGGTCAATATTGCCATTAATTTGTTGGCTCCAGTATTGATGGTAATTGCTTTAGGCGATACTTGAAATACCAATTTCACAGTGTAATAAATATAATCAAATTTTCCTGATGATTTGAAAGCTAATTTTGTTTGGCTTCTCTTAATGCATGTTTGTGTTAGCATACAGGCACTGATGCCATTTGTAGTCACTTCTTAGCACATGTTCTGATTTATCAACAATTTGTTTTCTGTTTAATAGAGTCAGACGATCAGAACTACAGAGTTGAGGCAGTGCACGCGCTTGTGCATAAATTACCAGAGAAGAACAGAGAGATGCTGGACATCCTTATTAAGCACTTGGTCAAGTAATTATTTTTTTATTTTTCTCTTTGATATTATTGTAAGATATCATTTCTGTTTTAAATTTGTCAGCGTTGCTTAATCCATTCTCTGTGTTGAAACAATGACACTTGAAATTACATTTGATTTCTAAAATGCTGTTTGACTTATTTGTCGGTGGAATTACTGTTAGGCAAGCATTACTTTCATGACCTCTTTTCCTGGCCTCTTCATTCTCAGTGTGATCTCAGGTGCAATTCCAAAGAAAAGCGTACCTGCAGTATTCCCTTCTTTAATTGTTCTCTTTAACTCTTGCTTTTCTCATCTTTGTTGTGATTCTCATTTCATACAGATGTAATCTTAGTTTTACACTGAATGCCTTCAGTACTTTTCTTTCCAACATTCAATTCACCCCTTCTAGTTTCCATATAATTTGCCAGCTGTTGTTTATGCTAGCAATTCTAATGAGACTGAATTTAAAATTAGTCTCGAGCGTATTAGCCATCTTCCTGCCTCATCTTTTTCCTACCACTGTGTGGCGATTTTTCAAGAAACAAATAAATGGCAGGTCAAGTGCTTAATTTTATGAAAATGGGAAAACTTGGGGAAAAAAATCCAACCTCCTGTTTTCTTCATTCTTTTGTTGAAAGTCCAATTTCAAAGTGCATATTCCTTTCCCTATATTTCTTTTAGCTGTTCAGTTGCTTTATAAGTGCTTTTGCAGCAAAGTAAAAATACTGTAGCTCTGGGTTATAAAATAAGGATAATATTATTTTTTCTTGGTTTAAGTTATAAGGTCTTTACGTCTTTGCCTAGTTTGACTTTTGTGTTACTGTGTAAATTTAAATAGGATCTAGATGATGTGGGATGTAGATGATACTAGAAACAAACAAACCAGCAAAACTGGCAAGTCCTGAAAAGCACCGTGCAGAGAGGTGATACTGCATGGATACATAGTCAGTAGCTAGGCAAACATGGCAAGTTTGGTGTTACTTTCACGAGGGTAACTCATTTTTTGGTTTTTAAACACACCTGGTCAAATTATATCTACTCTAAAGAATGAATCATTCTTTGGTATGATTTAACAACACAATACTTTCCTATGGTATGTAGTTGGGAGTCTGCAGTCTGGCAGTATCACAGATTTGCTGGTGATACATCAAAGAAAGATTCTGAGGAGAAAGCACCAGCACCTCAGTGAATGCCCTACAACTGCCTGAAATGCACAATTACCTTAGCTTGTGTCTGCTGTAGCTAAGCACCAGTAGGAGTAGGTCAGGGGAAAGTGGCTATCAAAATGATCCATTTACAGCCCTGGGTTTTTTCTCTTTTGCAAGAAATCGAGCCTTTGAAATGCTTTGTAGAAACACCTTTCTGGTTGCAGTGTTATTAAATTCACCATTTCTTTTATTAACCAAGCTACCAAATTTGTAACCAAGGAAACCTAAACACCAGACAAACACTACCTTCTCTCTTATGCTATAAGATTATAATGTTTGTGTAACAGACCTCTACAGTTACTGTGCAGAGTAACAATGCAAAGGGAAAGGTTTTTTAAGTTTTTTCTAGCATATCTAGAGCTGAGTTATTCAACATTCCAGTTTCATTAAAATACTAGTGGACTTCCCAAAAGACCCTTAGTCATCTAAGATAAACATAAGATCTGTTTCAGAGAAAGTTAGATTAAGCTAAAAATGTGTTTTAACAAAAGAGTCATTCTCATGATATGACTTCCAAGTAATGATCTGTGCCAATGTGTCTGTCTGAGGTAACATTTTGGAAAGTTTTGAGATAACTTATTGAAGCAATATAAGAAACATGTGAGAAGATAGGCATTTGTTTTCCTGCAGTTTATCATTGTGCTGCCTCCTATATAAAACCCTTTCCTATACTTCTCCTGCTTCTTGATGTAAATAGGGTGGTAAAATCTTCCTGTCCCAAATATGAGGGGAATGTTTTATAGATTTTACTATCTCTTAATTTTAAAAGGTGCAAGAGTTACTTTAATTGTTTAGGAAATGGCTAAAAATGCTCAGCTTGACCATGGTAACAGATGGCAGTGAGAAGGAAGAGGAAAATGTAAAACAGTGCCTCATTAATAAGTTCAATTTGATAACAGATTCAATAAAATTAAGCATTAAAGTGATTATAAAATCTTGACTTGGCATAATATTCCTCAGACATGAGACAATAGGACAGCTGTGACTGGGGAATCACTGGCAGTTGTTTCAAAGGATCTGTGATGATACGGTTTTTATTTGGCAAATCTTAGTAAGGAGAGAAAAGGGGCGTTGAGTATTACTGATTGAGATTCAACTGTCTGATAAATTATAAACTAAGCTTCTAAATTCTACATTAAAAAGGAAAAAAAAGCAGAAAAGGTAAAGTAGGTGATAACAGAATATACAGAAGTAAAAGGTTAATGTATTTTAAAGCTAGATGTCATTATGATCATCTAATGTTATATATTGTACAGAAACAATAATTTCACTGAATCCATTGATCCTGTGTTTTCATCATATTGACAAAGAGATCCTATTGCAAACTGAGTGTTTTCAGTAACTAAGCTTCATTCCTTTACATGAAAACTAAGGTTTATGGTTGACCCCTGTTACCACACAGCATTTTCAGTCAATCCAGTCAAAAGTATTTAAGGTCCTGTATAATCATTTGAGAGAGGTATATGCTTGCCCTAAGACTTTTGGACTTTAGGTGGTCTGAATCTCTCTGTGTAGAACTCCAAATATGGTTGCCTTTCCCTGTCAGGTGTATCAGGAACCAAAATACTACTCTAGGAAGACATACTCATTATCCATTAAGTTACTGCAGGATAAGAGCCTTAATGGAAATATAGTAGTTGTACTGCATTGTGTTTGCACTCTAGTGAAAGTGAAAGGGTTATTAAAACTTATTTAAACGGGAGGCACGAACTTGGGATCTTGTAAAAGTAGTAGTCTTAGCAAGTTTTTGCCTGTTAAAATTGTAGTTTAGCACAGCAATTAAATCACATATTGTTTGTGTTCATTTAAAGGGTATCATTGCACAGTCAGCAAAATCTAATGACTGTATCCAACCTTGGTGTTATCTTTGGACCAACTCTGATGAGAGCACAAGAAGAAACCGTGGCTGCTATGATGAACATTAAGTTTCAGAATATCGTCGTTGAAATTCTGATAGAGCATTATGAAAAGGTAGAAAGAAATTATCTGTTTTGTTATGAAGTGGAACTAAGATCTCATTTTCATTACCATCATTAAGTTCTTAAGAATAAAGAGTCCAACATTTGTAGAAGGTCATTAATAGAATTAGTACCTTCTTCCCACTCCATGCTATGGATCTGTATTCCTTGCAAGTCTTTCGTGGCTGTGCAAGGTACAGATCCAAGACATAATCTCCCATGCTTTGAAGGCATTGCTCTCAATCTTCAGCTGCTTTCTGAAGATTGCTTCCTGAATCTAGAAACAGAAAGAGAAGGTAATAACTTTGCTCCTGGCTGCTCCAGCTCTTTCTTGCTACCATTGTATGAAGGTTCACTCTGGGTGAATGCACAGATTCTCCCCTGAGTGCATCAGGTCAGAGTGGTTTTGACCATTGCTGTCCTTAGGGGACATGTCAGCTGCATAGTGGAGATTAGTCACTAGAAGAGTTGAGAAGCACTTGAGCAGGAAATCTTAAACACTTTCAGTCACCACTGTTGCTGATACCAGCTACACTGAAATGCCTCCTCAGATTTTTTGTTTTAATTTTAAACTATTTAATTTCAGAATTCAGCTGAAGAGTCAAGACCTCATTTACTTGATAGTCAAAAGCAATTTTATTCTGGACATCCTAGTTGAGCTCTGTCATCTCCTCTGATGGCTGACAAAACAAAGTGAAAAAGTTTTAAGTTTCTTTCATTACACATTACTCAGCTAAGGGGCAGTTCCCAGTCAATACCAGGATCCCCTGCACTGGTTGATCAGTAAGTGCTGACCATACAGCTTGGTATCATCAGTTATATTTCATAGGGACTCCTCAAAATGGCTATGATCCTGATAGCCTTCTTGGCTCTGATTACAAAACATATATATATTGCATTTTTCCAACACTAAATTTCCCCTCCAGAAAATTAGAGCTCATTCAGCACAAAGACTATGACTGCAAAACCAAAGTCACCCTTTCTCTATTTCTCTGTCTACAGACATGTTTTTATATTGATATGCTACTTACTAGTGCTTAATACAGTTTTAATGTACCCCGAGAGCATCTCAAGATGTCCACCAAAGTGTTTCCTACTGTGGAAGTACATTTGCTTTCTTCGACTTGTATGAATGGCACGAAGGTGTCTTTTCATGGTTCGCTTCATATTCTTTTGGGAATGCCCTATAGCTAGAGGGCCCAGAAATCCTTTCAGAGATGACTTCTGGCATAGCATGGTAAAAATTAGAGGTTTTTCTGCAGCATGAAGTGGAAAATTGACCAGTGGTGGCAGTGGTATGTAAAAGATAAGAATGAGGAAATGCCTTAAAATGTAAAGTTGTTCCTCATTAAACTTGACTTGTTTGGCCAAATAAAGCTTTCTGAAATCCAAATTTGATTGTAATAAGTTATGACTATGACATATTTCTGTGATACATTAAAAACTTTCACTGGAACACAGACAAAAAAAATCAATCTTGTCATAATATTTAAAAAAATATGTTACTTCTTGGAGAAGAGTAATCAGTGGGCACCTATTTTGTTTTACAATTTCAACTGTTAAGCCCTTCTTAACAAGAGCTAGAAAATAAATCTATTTCAACAAATTAATATAGGTATTAAGTACAGCTCAGTATTGTGCTTCTTGAGTTGTAAAATGAGATCAAAGCAAAGCTTATACTCTGTGACTTTACTCTTTTGTAACGTATGAGACTATTGTAGTGTTAATCTCAAGCACAGTGGTGAGGAAAACAAATGGATTAATAATGAAAGTGTAAGATGTCTGTTGTTTAATGTCATTTTTTCCCTTTTTTTAATCATGCAGATATTTCACACTGCACCAGACCCCAATATTCCTCTTCCCCAGCCTCAGTCCCGATCGAGTTCAAGAAGAACAAGAGCAATTTGTCTCTCCACAGGTTCGCGCAAACCCAAAGGAAGATACACACCGTGTCTAGCAGATCCTGACAGTAAGTTTGTCATTGCATGCTGGTTATCTTCCTTTTTATGTCATCTTTTAACTTTCCCTGAATAATATCCTGTAGGTACTGTATTCCAATGATCATAAGCATCAGCTTTTTGACCTCTGTGAGTCACAGCAGCACTGTTGACTGTCTGCATTCCTCACTTCTCAGATGAGGAAGGATGTTTGGTTATAGGCAAGTCTCACATTGCATACAGTGTTCAATATCATTTAAAGTAGACTTTATATTCTAATCTAAATTTAGTCTACTTTGAAACTCAAAAGTTCATTTTATGAAGTTCATCTTGTTTGCTTGCAAGATGGTTAGTAAGGTTAGGAAACAGTAAATACCGTCTTTTTTCTCCTCCTATAACAAATGTAATTCAGTCAAGGATAGGAGATCGAGACCATCACCTGGCTTTTTTCACATGCATGAAACTATGGTCATTGCTTTAAAGTCAGGCACTGCTTATGCTGCCAAAACCACTGAAACTTTGTTAGGTTTTGTGGAATAGAAACAAACTCTGATATTCCTGGGAGAAGCAGTATACTTACCATATGGCTTACTGTTTAACAGCGGGGAGTTATAGCTATAATTAATTGCTGCTTAGAATGCTTACTCATTTTTATTTAGATGTAATTAAAAAGTTTCACTTCATTCATTCTCATCCATTTGGGCCAGCACTTTTTTACTTATTGCCTGTACCAGTAAGGAGTATTGAAACTTTATAAAAGCTTAAGTCATTAATAGTTCCACTACTTTGACAGACTTCCTTAAGAACTTCTGTGTCCCTTGGTTCCTCAAAAATATTTACATGAGACTGGTTCAGTAATTTAATCCACAGTTAAGGTGCATCTATTCTTGAGGATCTGTAGTAATTCTGAAGTCTGTAATGTTAAGAAATCTATCCTCGATATATTCTTGCACAGATGCTGCATTTTCCATAGGCCTGTTCCTTGTTCCCTGCCAGGGAGGGTTTAAATACTAAATAACAAAAGCTCCCTGCACGTGGATTGCCAGTATGAATGACACAGGATCCTGAGTAGGAAGTTACAGAGGAACAGTCAGTTACACTCACCAGAGGACAAACTGGGCAAGTTTCAGGTGTTTTCACTGTGTAACTGCAATGAATGAATACCAGTATAAAGGTATAAAAAAGGGACATTTCTGTGCAAGTATTTTGCAGACTTATGCAAGCTTCTTCAAGCTTTGTCAGGGGAGGTTCAGGTTGGACGTCAGGAAGAATTTCTTCACTGAAAGGTTTGTGAAGCATTGGAACAGACTTACCAGGGAAGTGGTGGAGTGGCCATCCCTGAAAGTATTTAAGAAATGACATAGCACTTAGTGCTGTGGTTTAGTCGACATGGTGGTGTTTGGTCAAAGGTTGAATTCGATGATCTTGGAGGTCTTTTCCAACCTAAATGATTGTATGACTTCTGTGATGCTACATTTGGTGGCAGTTTGATTGCCACTACGTCTCATCCAACAGCTCTTCACTTGTGTTTCTCTTATTAGCTGAAACTCAGCACTTTTGTCAACAAGTTCCAATTAGTATCTCACTTGTGCCCTGAAAGGCTGAGGTAGAAGCAGAGGTACTCTTCTTACCAAATGTCTCTTGGTATGGTGGGAGACAGATAAGAGGGAGCCAAGGCTTCTGGCAATAACGTTTTCAGAGTACTAGATAGTTTTAAGTCATCATTTAAATGAAGCATGGACACAACTATATTGCAAGAAATAAAAGAAATCTTATATAGCATGAGAAAAGAGATACTGGTTTCAAATGGTAGGGAATCATAGAAAATTACAGAAAATGCATCTGCCAATCTTGAAATTTTCAAGGCACTAATGCTCTGTAAAGGGGCAAGATGAGTCTTCAAGTTGTAAATAAAAAAAAGAGTGACATTCCTTCTACAGGAAACCACAGATTAATGAATTTGATAACAAGTAAGGTACAAAAGAGCTAAAAGTGGCATGAAAGAAATGCACATGATTAGAAAATGCAGATTATTTTTTTCACTCTCTCTCCCTTGCCCTGCCTCCTCCCTAGGTGACTCGTACAGCAGTAGCCCCGACAGCACTCCCATGGGCAGCATTGAATCTCTGTCTTCTCACTCCTCTGAGCAGAACAGCGCCACCAAGTGCACACCCTCACAGCCAAGGGAGAAATCAGGAGGGATTCCATGGATTGCCTCTCCCCCTTCTTCTAATGGCCAGAAAAGTTCAGGCCTGTGGACTACAAGTCCGGAATCCTCATCAAAGGAGGATGCTACCAAAACAGATGTGGAATCAGACTGCCAAAGTGTTGCTTCTGTCACTGGACCAGAAAATGCCTCTCCACCAACAGACCTTACCAAAAAGAGTTCCTACAGTCTGTCTGGGCTGAAAAGGTCTTCAGCATCTTCCCTGAGATCAATTCCATCAGCTGAAGGTAATTTCCAAGGTCTTTTATCACATCAGTGTTAACTAATGCATCAGAAAACAAGAGCTGGGTCTGAAAGCTAATGATACTCATTAGTCTTTTTCGTTTCTTTGTTTGTTTGTTTTTAATTTTTGTGCTATGTTCTTTCAGTTTTCAAGCTGCTTCTGACATATTTCCATTGCTTCTATGTTGCGCAATTCTCACAACGTGAAAGATTTGTTTCTCAGAATTTGGATCACTTTCTATCCTCCTATGATTCATCTATAATTTATGATACAGAATAATACTATGGATTAGAAATATTAGTAATAGAGATACTGTGCTTATATGTTGGGATCAGTGTATTATGACAGCTTTTAAAGCATTATTAAGCATTGGTTTTTCTTTGGCATATGGAAAGAAGCAGATGCAGTTCTTGTCTTGCAAAACATCCATGCAAACAAGGCAGCAGTCCACTGATAGGTCACCTGAAAGGACACATGTGGACATGGCTTATATTCATTAAAAGGATTTATTTCGTGTGGAATACAGTCTGTACATATATAGATTTGCTTTTTCAAGTTACAGTAGCAATTGTTTTAAGGCAAATCATGATCATTTAATTGTAAATGTATTTTTTAAACTGCATGAAGCTTCTGTGGGGAACAAAATGTTAATTCTTACAAATTAATGTGGTCTGATTTCATACTGCTTTGATCAGTTGACTTCCTGAGAACCATTCCTATGTGAATTTTTTTCAACTTTATGCAAAGTGGTTTTATAAATGCTTTTATTGTCACTTTTTAGTGATTGTACAATCTAGCCACATAATTGCAATGTAATTTTTTAGTCTTCTGAATTTCTATATCATTTCCTCTTTCTTTCTGTTGGTTCTTTTCTCCTGTCCTTTTGCCTGAAAGACTGTTTCTTCTTGCTCTTAGTAAGTAGTTTTTCTACCTGTTTTGACTCCTAAAACAAAAGAAAAAAACCCTGAACAAGAACAGCACAACCTTTGCTTTGCACAGTTATACATGCTGTGAAACAACTTCAGATCAGCTTTAACGTTCCCTATGATTTGGTGTTTTCTTTAGGTAACAAAAGCTGCAGTGGATCTATACAGAGCTTATCTTCAACAGATACCAAAGATACACTAAAGGCTCCACCAAACCCTGATTTGCCTCCCAAAATGTGCAGGAGGTTAAGATTAGATACTGCATCAAGTAATGGCTATCAAAGACCAGGATCTGTGTAAGTCATTAAGGCCCTTGGGAGATTTGTGTTGTTACATTATTGTGCGTTATAAAGTGATTCCAGAGAAGTACATAAGTAATTGAAAAAGCATGCATGAGTGCTTGATTTTAATATTTCTGAATTTGTTAATTATTTGTCTAGTTTTGTTAAGACTGTAGACATATGAGATGGCATGAAGTCTGTTTAAGTAAGTTGGAAGACTACCACTGACTTTATTAGACTAGAGATAAGGTAGAAATGTTTCCTAGAAAAACGATTCGTATTATTATCTCTGGTTCTTCTGGAATTTAATGTTTCAAGGAGCAGAAATGCTATTTACTGTCCATGCTGTTATATCAGAAAGATCATTAGATTTTATTTGTGTAAGTCCAAAATTGGAGGAAGGAAGATAAAAACAAAATCAGCCTTCTGTTCTGAAATGTCTTCGGTTGCTGCATGATAAATAGTTGATTTCTAAGTGTTGAGGTTTGGTTTGGTTTGGTTTTGGTTTTATTCCTTTAATGCCGAGAGGAAGATTATTCTAAGCCATAGAGGTTGATTTAGTCTGTTGAGATTTAGGTTAATAATGTTTCTCAGTGCTTTCAGTAGACCTAAAAGTCAGAAGATCTTTCCTGCTCTGGCATTGACCCAGAATATCTCTGTCCCCATGAACAAGTGATTTCCAGACCTGCAGAGCATCAAGAAGTTCTTCAAATACTGTAGGATATCATTCAGCCTCTCCACTTTATAATCTGGAAGGGATCACGGTAGTCTTTTCACAGACTCCTCTGTCTTACTTAAACAGAGAATTCTGCACAGCTCATAGTTCCAGTATGATAGTGACAGACTTTCAGTAATAGCATTTCAAATATATCTATTGGCCATCCATGAATATAGTTTCGAACACAAGATATTGAGGTTTCCATTGGTGACTCAGCGCAGCACTGGAGCGTGTGGAAGTCAGTGGCCCCAATGAGGTTGTGCCCTTAAAAAGTATGTTGAATAGGGATGTAAGTGAATAATTTTAAAAAAAATTTAAATGTGTCCATGTCTTTAGATGGTTAAAAGTGAAACTAGTGTGTGTAGTATAAAGCAAGGTGGTGCATTTATTTTCAGAGTGGCTGCAAGAGCGCAGTTGTTCGAAAGTGCTGGTTCACTTAAACAAGTTTCTTCAGGACGGTAAGTGCTACGTACACTCTGTAAAATCCTTCCTGTTTTGCTGGCTTCAGGGATTGAAATAGAAGTGTTGGAGCTTTGTTCTGTGTCTTTTGGATCGCAGCATGCGGCATGTGAAATTTTTTTGGTTTATTAAGCTCATCCTTTCTTTAAAGGAAAGCTAAATTTCATAGAGAATAACAACCAGTCTGGTTATTCTCTCACCTGGGGGAATAGTGAGAGATGCTCAGGTCAGCTGTTTGCTTAAGGACACAGATACAAGAGAAAATTAACAGTATTTAAATAAGGATGAGGGTGCTGTACTTTCTCCATACAGCTGTTTGTATGGAATGCCTTCAGCAGAGTAGCAAACTTGCTGGTTTATGGTAATTTGCTCATATAGGCAGGTCTGGAATAACATCTACTTTAGAAAGTTCAAGTTTAACTTGATCAGGATTTCTATCTTTACCATCACACCTTCCATGTCTTGGTGTCTGTCTGGAGAAACTGTTGACCTTTCTTCTTGATAGTGTGCAGCAGGAAGTATTGACATTTTCTTCACAATTGGTTGCATTTATTTCATGGATTTCATTAATTTTAATATTAAATTAATTTAGAATGTTCTAGTAAGTGTTTGTCTAGGGAGCAGTATCTTCTGTACATTACTGCTCCCCTTACAAGTAATAGACAAAGCAGATAAATAAATAGATGTGGGAAAACATCTGTCTCTCTTTTCACTGTCCCAACTTCTCACATTCTTTGAGACAGAACACATTTTTTGTCCACCACTTTACTCACTGGTACACCCACAACTTACTAGAACTGTTGAGCAATGGAAAAAAGATGTCAATCCATGAATCCAAAAGTAGTAACCTAAACTAGCACAGATGTGAAGGAAGATGCCAACATGGAGAAACGTGTGGCCACGGAATGTGGCTGTCCTCTCTGGCAGATTTGGCAGGGGAGGGAAAGAAACAGCTCTCCTGCAAAGGCCCACTGATTTTGAGAGAGAAGCAGCTTTCAGGAATCAAGGCTGTTCTTGTTTTGTGTAGTACATGAACTGTAAGATGAACAAAAAGGAGGGTGGCAGGGGAGGAAAGGGGTGTGAAAAGATCAGGGCAATAATTTGAGAAAGAAAAGTATAAATGAAGAGTCTGGAATGTTCTTAAGACAGTGCCGTAAGTTGAAAGCAAGGACTGCTTCACCAGTCCTGCATCATTTCATCTCCAACACTGTTCCTTTTCTTATTTTGTATTACTTCCTTCTTTCAAACTCTCCCCTGTTGTTCCTTCAGAGCCTGTGCTACCTGTATCTGTATATAGAAAGTATGTAAGAAGCAAAAATCTGACAAAGGAAAAAGTAGCAATTTGGTAATGGATGTGGAGAGCGGATAACAAAGCCGAAAACACTGAAAGGCTGAATAGCTCCTCTACTTCAGCCTTCATAAGAAGGCAGAAGAGCAACAGGAGCAAGGAGAATGGAAAATGAGAGGTTAGCAGGCAGAATGAGGAAGAAATCAGAAGTAGCTCAGCTATTCTTACAGTGCTGCTTAAGTCAGAGTACAATTTTGCAATTCAGAGCCAGCTTTTATCTAGCTGCATGTTAAGAACATGAAGGCTGATTTAAAACGTTAGAATAATCTTTTCTTTTTCTTTTTTTTTTGGCTCTGAAATATGTAGAAATCATGGTAATTACATCTTGATCATGCGGTATAAAGGCCTCCTGTGTTCATAACTCTGATAAGCAATGAATATATGCAGGACTGCGTGTAAGACAGAGAAACTATTTTTAAGCTGCCTGGTTTGATACCAGAAATACTCAAGACAGCATTGGACTCTCTGCAGGGGTAATTTACCCTGCTAAGATAAATTTTAAGCTACTGCTTACCTTACGCATTATAGAATGCAAGTAACTTCATCCCTGCTTGAAGCACCTGTTGCCTGTTGTGGTCTTTTGTACAGTAGGCAGATCAAAAGTACCTGTATGGCTTTGCAGTCTCACGTTGTTTTCTGTATTCCAGCAGATAACTCTGCACTTGATACTTCACTTCCACAGTGGTCTGGTCCTACTTAATTCCTTCTTCCATGCAGTCTTTGCAGCCCTGCTTTCTGACTTTGTGGGATGCAGCAGGTCTATAATGAGTGTGTGTGTCTCCTCTTTTTTAATGCATTATTTGACCTGTTTTCTCTCCTTGTATACGAGTACACGCTCCTGTAATACTAAAGGGCTTTTCTAGTCAGAAAGACAAGATACTATAGTACATGTGTTAGGATTGGACAAGGAAGACCAAAATGTTATGCCCTGGCCAGCCTGTGCTCTCTTTTTCCAATTACAGAGTTACTTTGACTTCTGTCTTCCTGTTTCTTGACTTGAAGTTTATTATTCATCAGTCTCCCTCACTGGGGTATTAAGCTAGTGTGTACACTGAGACCAGTCTCTGTTGCTAGTCTAGTATGCACTTGGAAGAGGTGAAGGAGTTTTCTTTTTATTTTCACAAATACTGCAGTTAGATAAGTCTTAGTCAGGCCTGAGGTCTGTTTATTGCAGCTTCTGTATGGAAATGCACCGACCCATAATCCCTGACCCTACATTTTCTTGGCTTTGATTTAGAAGTACACAGAAAGTCAAGTCTCCCAAAGTGAGAAACTGCATTAGAAGAAGAATTTTCATTAGAAAAATGGGAAGGAGTAGGTGACAGCAAGAGGCTCTACCTTTCAGCAGGATCTCTAGGTGCCAGGCTGGGACTTCAATAGGATCAGACTGATGTTTTGAAGCCCTCCAGACCCATGCTCCTTTCCCAACCATATGATTAAATATTCTTTCCCAGTCATTCTTCTGGTTTCATTTTCATGCTATATTTTGCATTTCCTAAAACAGCTGGAATGCCTTGCCCAGACCAGGCCAGTGTGCTTTACTCAGACCTGGTTTTGAGTCTGCCATCTCCAGGGCTCTATAAAAACCTTTCTTCTTCCTGTAGGATAATATTAACTGGTGATTCATCTGAGAGAGATTCATATGTTTTCCCTCATTCATTCCTGTTTTGCCTTTGTCTTGCTAGACTGAAAAGTCATTAGTGCAGGAGCATAGTTTTAAAGCTTGTTTATATCTTTCTAAATAGTTATGATTACTATTATTATTAGAGCCTCAGGTATTGTTGATTGTGCATAGTCAAGCAAAAGAATTTATGATCTGATGAGTACTGATCCTTTGACTGCTAATATATTTATCATTATGGGCTCAAAACAACTATAATAGGAAGTAAAGAAATGGAAAATGCATTTTTCTCATCTGGAATCTATCCAGTAAGGTCATGAAAAGAAGGAACTTCTAGGAAATGTGGGTATCATTTTCTGAAGTTGCTTTTTTTTTTCCTCTGCCCTAAGCAACACAAATCACACTTCTCTCAGGTTATTAGCATCATCTTAAAAGAACTGTGACAGATGATGGTGATGTTATCACATGCTTTTTAACAGCCTTGTTTCTAGGGAAGACAGCATTAACACCATCAGTAAGAATGTCCATTTTTGTAATCACAAACAAAATGCCCAAGAACCTGCAAGCCCATTTCATGATCAGTGCTTCCAGATGAATAGGGTTGAAGTGAGTAAAAACAAATATGAGAACCTAAATAATCAAATCAAGTGTGAAGGCAACAAGCAGGTGCTTGAAAATTGCTCCAGAATTATGGGTAAATATTCTTAAATCTGTCCCTCTTTGTACCATCACAGATGGTTTCTAGATAACTTTGAGGTGTAATTGCTCTCCCTCAGGAGCAAGGTAGTGTGAAGAATCCTGTAATTCATCAGCTTTTGAGAAACTGACTTCGTGTGTTTCTCTGTCTGTGTAAATGTCAAATACTTAAAGCCTTTCTCTTTTTCATTAGGAGATGATTTTAGAGGTCTCTTCCAACCTTAGAATCAATTCTGTGATTCTATAATTCTAAGACAGAGTCCATGTTTTCTTGTCTTTGTTTACTTTTAAGGTAAACATACTTGGATAAAGTAAAACTAGAGGTTGGAAACAGAATCGTTCAATAGACATCAGAGATTATAGGAGAAAATTGCATTAATTTCTTAACTTTTTCTAAGGGCAACAAAAACAACATGTTGTGTTTCAAGAATGACCTAAGAAATTCTGCCTCACATTTAATATTGCCTTAAATGTCTTTTGTCCCGGTGTGATTACTCAAGTGTCCCACTATTAGCATGGACACATGGATTGATAGTCAAATTCTTCAGATTTGAAATAATCCCTGTGCTTTAGTAAATTCACTACCTACTACCTTGTCTCCATTGCAATCTTTAACAGTTACTCTACTGTTTTATGTGTGTAAAATCCATGATTATGCCATGTATTGGGTTTGCATAACAAGGGGTCATGGCTGGGCCAACCCATCCCTACAGGCTGTTTTGTCATAGTGTTACTGATTTGGGTCGGGATAATTAGAACATCTGTAGTGCTCTTTGTTGACTTTGAGGAAAAATGAGATTAAATCATTTTAGTTTATGTGTGACCTTCAGTGAAGTCATCCAATAACCCTCTGTATATATGTTATTTAGATTATTATGTGTAAATTTGTACAGATTATATAGCATATTGAATCTTCACACCTGTCTTGGCAAGTGTGGATGGCAAACTCTTCTCAACAGGAGGCACCAAGGAGTTGTTTTGGAAAAACTCTACTCAGGGCAGTCTATACCAGCCAGAGAGCAAGCTAACATTTAAGAAAACCGAGCAAACAGGGATCCAGTGCTCATCTTGTTTTAGTTAGCTGATGTGATGTAACCAGGATGACAGTATTAAAAATCAGAAATGTTTCCAGCGTCCTGAAAATAAGCTGCCCTTGGATATCGTGGGTGCAGCTCAAAATTCCTGATCTCTTCTGAAAATCTTATCCTGAGAATGTAACCCGTGAGGAGTCATTAGCTTGCTTAAGATGAAGGCAAAATATGCCATTTACTCCAGTCATAAATCAGAGAACCAATAGAAAAGCTTTTTATTCAGAGGGAGAAATCATCTCTGGAAAGCTCTCACATAAAAACTTCAGAATATGTCCATCCACTCTCATACCCTTTTAAAGGTTCAAATGAATGATGATAATGCTTATGATGTGGCACTGTAATCTAACATACAACTCTGTTATCTCACTATTTTGGGAGAAAGGCATGATAGATTACATGCCACTTGCATATACACACTCTCAAAAAGTATGCAGAAAATTTTAAGCTTTGCCACAGGTCACTTATTGGGTCATTGAGATAAATCCTGACTAGAAGGAAACCTCAGTTGGCAATTCCCCATCACATCACACAAAGGTGAAATAATCAACGAGTTCATCTTCACTTAGTATATTGTAGGTTTAAAGAAATGCAGAAAAATTGGTGGCTCATGTAAAATTGTTCTGAGTGTGTAAATTAAAGTCAAGGTATTAGGTAAAGTACAGGAATCTGAAGAGAACTCCTAATTTCCATCTTCATGTGCAAACCCTCATTTTGTACTTCGCAGATTCGTAGTGCCAGAAGCCAAGAGGTGACTTTTTCTGTCCTTCTTCTCTGGGACACAATCATTAGTCCTTTTTGCCTCATGTTTACCTTCTAAGTATTATTTTCCTTTGTAGACCTATTAACAATAGTTTCTCACATGTCAAGTTTTTAGACTTTTAATGACTTGGTGATCACTTTTGAATTTGTCTCCAGGTAATCCATGACTTATTTCAAACAGTATGCTCAGTTCAGTACTTACTTGAATGACGACTTCATTTTAAAAGTTCCAAATCATATTGCTGTTTAAGTATCTAAGTAGGATGTCAGTCTCTTTTCTGCAATAACATGCTTGTTAACTCCAATAAGCTTGAAGTTATTATCTGCTGTAATTCTACTCCTCTGAACTGCTGTGTAACCAGTCATTATCATATTGCACTTGCACAACTACTTCTTATACTTCCCAGGTTTTGATTTAATTTCTTTATAACTTTTTCCTTGTTATCTCATTTATTGCAAGCCTGTATTTTTTTTCTTTCAGACAAGCAAAAGCCATGTATTCCTGTAAGGCTGAGCATAGTCATGAGCTGTCTTTCCCACAGGGGGCAATATTTTCCAATGGTAAGATTTGTTTTACATTGACTTATATATTAAAAAAGAACCTGTAAAAAACTGAACTGTATCCACAAAATGGGGGCATAATTCCATTTTTAGCTCTCAGGTTTTGCCCTGTTTTTCCAATTGCTCTTGAATAAATACCATCTAAATAAATATACATAGCATGTATGAGATTTTTTAACAGTGTTAAAAGTTGTGTATATGTTTTTTTGCAGTGTATCCGTCAGTGGAACCAGGCTGGTTAAAGGCAACTTATGAAGGCAAAACAGGGCTAGTTCCTGAGAATTATGTTGTCTTCCTCTAGTAATCTTTAGTGGACAGCAATATCTTCATGGTATCCATGGTAACAAAAAATAGGCACTATGATTTTTATCTGACACAGATATGGGATCAGCCCGTTAGCTGAGTGGTAGGTTTCCTTCAGATGCTGCAGCTGCAGGTTGCAGAGCTCCCTGCCAACAGAACAGAATGTGATGAAACAGTTAACAGTTTCTGTGCTGAGGACGGTACTCTGTTTAAATAACTTCCATTGTTTGCAGAAGGTTGTTCTGTTCTTCTTTTATGGGTAAGGAACACTAGAGCAATAAAATAAAAAAAAGTTGCTATTTAGCTGCAGACTTTCAGGTCCGAGGATGTTGCTCACACAAGTGTGAAATTCAGAGGCAATGCATTCTATGACATTTCTTGTAATCTGTGTTTTTTAATATGGAAAATCCTGGACTTTTTCATAACATAAGTACTGCTTCTGTTGTGATCAGAATTTTCCCTTAGAAAACTTGATTCTAAAATTAATCCTAATCATTTCAAATAAGAAATGACTTTTCTGTAAATCAGATATTGGAACTTCTGTTGGTCATTGAGTTACAATATGATGTAGAATTTATACAACTGATAATATCAGTTTATACACTGCCTGAGCAGTGAGTGCTCATTCAAAATGTGGTATGTTTAATGAATGTGTCATTCAAATACTTATTAGATTTCTTTCCTTCTTTCTGTATCAGCATAGATAATTTTAACAATTTTTATTTCAATGATAACCATTATCTGGAAGATATTCTCTCTGTGTCCCAGAACAACATCTGTAGAAAACAAGGAGATTGGATCTGGACTGATTGGTAGTCATGTGAAGTGAGCAGTGAAAAAACAGCAGTATGTTTTGAAACCTGAGATAAATTGTAACTCATTCTTTTTCCATTGCAAATAAGACAAATGACCTGTGAACTGGCCAATTTCATAAGCTATGAATGCTAAAAGCTCCATGTAGCAATAAAATTACTTAGTGTTATTTCTTGTGACTTCTGCTAAAATATTTGACAAAGATTCTCTCCTTCCACAGAATAAAAAATCCTTACTTTTCAAAGGTGTTGTAAAGACCTATTGATTGCTCCTGGCAGGACTGAAAAGAAAAAAAAAACCAAAACAAAAACAAAAATAAAACTAAATCAAAGAAAACCCCAGAAACCATAAGTTGCTTTCTCAATCTGAGCATTTTCTTGAACACCTTGAGGGAAAACATGCACTGCTTGCTTGGCTGCTTGCCATTCCTGATTGAAAAACAAGACATTTAACTTCCATATTAGTGTTTCTTCAACATCAGTTCTCCCAAAAGAATTCACTGTTTCATAGAACTATCTAGGCTTACTTTCATAGATCTGTCAAGGCTCAGTTCTTCCTCCAGTAGCAGAAGTCAACATGCAAATCTTCTGTTGATTTCTAAGTTGTACACTACTTCGAGAAAGTTTAAGGAAGAACTGCTGTTAGGACTAAAAATATCAGTAATTTTTTGACTGCTGCCTTTTTCTTTCTGTAGCCTTTTTCTTGTTTAAATTGAAAAGTAAGATTCATTGCCAACAGAAAGAAGCACATTAGAACATACTTTATTTCTATCTTGTGCATGAATTCAGAGCAATTGCTGGAATTCAGGCTGGTGATAGAATCCTGCAGGATCTTTCTCCTCACTAATTCAAGTCTTGAGTGATGATCAGAGAAAGAGAGAGGCTCAAAGAACATCCCTCCAAAAATGGTCTAGCTTTTCATAGGGGGTCTCTGAGCAAGACTGACTGCAGGCAATTGAGGACAGACCCCATGCATTAGTGTCTGAGTGACCTGAGTTCTTTCTTCACCCTAAACAGTTCCAATAAGTCCCAAAACAAGTTTCACTTCATCTTAAATCCAGATTGTTCCCAGTGCATTGATGAAGGGTTGTTCCAGATGGCACTGGCAGTGAAGGCAGACACGTGTGTGCTCATCTAATTTTCCCAGAGGAGATGTGAAAGGAAGTGAAGGTCTTTGCTCAGCCAGTTAAATCTTTCTTCATTTTAAGGCAAGCCAGGTTTTCTTAGTCTGAGATATGCCTGAGATTGCCATTGCCCTAAGACCAACATGGTTTTGGTTGTGTTTTTGCTGTATTTCATAATCTAAAAACTGTAGGCTGTCGAAAGGTTTACCTCTGGTGACCTTCCCAGGGGAAGTGCTGCTGCAGGCAAAAAGGAGCAGAAAGGGAAGCAGAGCTTTGAGCAGTGGCTGGTGGCCCAGCACGTCTCACACAGGCAGAAAAATGCAGTGATCAGGGGAAAAAATCCCAGCTTCTGTCTGTTGCAGGGGGTCAGTGGCAAACCTGTATTGAACATCCTTTGATGACTCCTCATACCTCTTAAGGGCAATTTAATTGTTGTGAAATTCTTGAGGAATTGTGAAATAAAAAACGTAGAAAACATTTTCACTTACTTGCTTTGCTCTAGCCTGATTTAAAAATAAATGGGAAAAAACCCCTAAGCTTAGGTAATTTCACATCCCCTGTATGTGTCTCACAATTCTTCAGTACTGTGTTTTGAAAGCAGCTGATCTGAGTGCAAGCTAGAGAAGTCAAAGATGCCAAGTTCATTAAAAATTTTGTAAAACTGCGAAGTTCAGTTACAGATTGAGCAAGTAGAGCCTGTAAGTGCTGAGGGAAAGGTTGCAGAAAGACCTGGAGGAATCCCTGTGGAGGTGTTTCATGTGTTCCTACACATTCATCTCATAACAGACCAAAATTTGGATTGAAGAAGACAACTTTGTACGAAATTGGATTCCATTCATGTGCTGCTCACATAGTAAATGTGTGTTTTCCTCTGTAATGCTCTGCTGCTTTGTCAGGCCCTTCTTCTGACCTAGCTATAAATAAATTTTAAATGGTTTAGCTTTAAAATGGCATTTCCATCCGACAAAGGTTATGCCCATTCTTACTTACAGTTGACCACTCACTCTGCAGGAGTAGGGGTTTTCATTTTTGGAAATCTTCTATGTTTTTTTTTGTACTCTCCTCTGCAGCACGTAGTAGCACTTTCTGTGTGATCTCACTGCTGGGTTGTGGGTTCCCCAGCTCCTCCTTGCCTTTCAAGAGGGAGTTTGTATCTACGGGAATCTGTGCAGTGAACCAGAAAGTTGAGTAAACGGGGGTGCAAAGCCTGAGCTGAGGGAGGGGGCAGCACCAAAGCTTCTCTAATGATGATACTCTCAGGCCTGACCGAAAATCCTTTCTGATAATAGCAAAGAATCAGAAATCCATATAACATGTAAATGGAGATAGAATATTTGATAATGCCTTGCCAGAAAATTAGGCAATTTGAATTAAATTAGCTCATAGTATTGATTTACTATTCTTTATGGAAGTCAGATTCACTCTACAAGCAAAGGTTAAACAACTTTTTAAATTTATTAATATATCCTTCCTAAAAGGATGCAGCAGGTTTGTTCCAAATAGCACTGTAGAACTCAAGGTAGATGATACATTGTGGTTGTTGTTTGTCTTGTGGAAATAATGTCTGTACCCACAACATATAATTAGCCATGTTTTTTCATTGTTAAACCCTTTGATACATGTTGCAGCACAACATGAATCAAATTAATAGTGTGAAGGACTGATATATTGTATGATAAATATGTAAAGTATATTAATATTCTATATTCACACTTTTTATTAATGATAATAAAGATTGCATTTTTTGTGTGTAATTCCTATGAATTCAGTATTAAAATGTCCTTGCCATATTTTGGCATTTAGAGTTATATGTAACAAAACTGTTAAATTAAACCACAGCTGTCACTTATGTCCCTAACTAATCTATAATGTTCATTGTACAATTATTTCTGGAAAAAAAAGATGCACAGATTTCCTGACCAGCACTATTCTATGATAGTAATAGTAACTTATTTTCCTTTTATATATTTTCTGGTGCTAATCTCTATTCTTTGCCTGTAATTGGATTGAATTGTAATGTGCCTTTAGGAAAGACATGTTAGGAGAGGAAAAGCTGTAAAATTCTGCAGTTCAGAATGGTAATTACAACAACAACAAAAAAACACTGTATGGCAGTAATTGGATTTTTTTTTTTGTTAACTTTTCTCCCCTTGCCTATTTTCTACTTAATAAGATTGCATCAGAATAAGTAATGAAACTAAAAAGCACATTGTTCTTGATACTTCATTCCTAAGGCAGAAGGTTGTGCAATTTTGGATTGAGCAGCAAGAAGAGAAATCCCAGTTGGGGAGCACATCCTCCAGACTGGGATGCATCTTCTCCACTGGTGGAAATTCTCAAAGCTCTAGTGAAGTCAAAGACGGACCTCTGGCAATTTATAGTGAGGGTTTGCTGACCAGAAGCCCCCAGAAAGGAGATGGAATATTCTGCTAATGGGATAATCCCTGATCCAATTTGGCAATGTCTTTTCTTTCAGCAGTGAGTCCTGGATGAATTGCTCAGTGGCCAGAGATCAAAGCTGTAGGCAACCTCAGTCTTTCTGGCTGGTCACAGAGCCCTGAAGCTGCTGCTGGTGCTGCAGCCCATCCAGCTCCTGCTCCTGCTGAAGTCACACTGTCAGTCACGCTGTATCTGTACCCAGTGGGAGGTCTCTTCTTTTTTGGTTTAAGATTTTGCATGGGCTTTGGGAGTTTGCTTTGTTTTGTGTTGGTAAGGTGCTTGGTATCCAAACAGCCACTAATTCAGTCACTGAGGATCATATCGGTTCTTTAATTGTCCTGTGTGTGGCAGTGTTTAATAAGCCATTGGATTATCCTCGTTGTTTTAGGTGTAGAGCACGATGCTTCAACCCTTGGGTGCCTCAGATGAAAGCTGGTTTGCATCTGAGCTTTCTGCAGGTGTTTTATTGGGAATTGTCATCAAAGCTCTGGCACTAAAGATAGCACCATTATCTCTGCAAGAGTTTCTGTTGGAGCAAAGGGCAGAGCAGCTGAACAGGGCACATGGATAGTTTCAATTTTCAATCATATTTATGGCAATTTTGGAGTTATTAGAGTTTATAGGGGTTACTTTAGATACTATATGGTATTTTAATAGGAAAATATATATAATCAATAACTATATCTATTTAATAAAGTCCTACTAAATTATCTTATTGAACTCTCTGTTTATTTTGTAGTGTGGTTTCAATAATTATCTGCACTCTGTATATATCTACGTGTAAATAACTAGTATGACATGCATAAGCTGACTTTGCAGACGTGATTCTATGTTGTATTTTACACTATTTCAAAAATCTGAAAAAATGTTTTTCAAAATAAAAATCCTTTCTACACGAACAGTTTTCTTATTGGTTTTAAATTTGGGCTCTGGTCCAGCCTTTTCTTTTTTCCAAGGAATAACTCTTTGGTTCTACTTCTATCCATACCTGCATTTTAGAGTAACATTTCACCCATGAGGATGCTTTATGTAGATGGGCATATGAATACCAGACAGTAGTCTGTCATCCACTGTCCTGGTCATGTGGAAGTCTCCAAAGATGTGGCTTTTGAGGAAAAGAAATGACAGCTTTGGATGTTAGGTAGCAAGAAGCAGAACACTGGCGTGGCAGAATCTGACTGATGAGGTCTTTGCCTCTGGAGATCAGCAGCTGGATGGGCTCGCGGGAGGGCCTTCCATAGCTCCATTCCAACAGCACTGCCAGGTGGGGAAAGCAACATGAGTGCAGTGGCCTCTGCAAGTTCCCTTGCATGCCCTCCCCAGCATCTCTCCAAGACTTTTTGCCTCAGTTTTTGCAGCCCTCCGTCTGGAATTACAGATGTGCCCGAGGCAAAGGGAGCTGTGAGGTGGCCTGCCTTGCCTTTTCCCTGAAAGAGCTTACCAGAAACTCGTGTTTATTATCCCTGAAACAATCAAGCTTTGTTATGATATAGACTAAAAAACCTGTGTTTTTTACACAAGATTTAACCAGCCAGCCCTCTGTTCACTGTGCTTGGGCTTGGACAGTGCAGAGAACTGCAGGAGGCCAGGGAGGATGGACATCCATGGCTGCTGGCTGCCAGCTCCTGCCCTGGGCACGCACAGGCTGCTGTGGCTGCTGCCTGCCAGCCCTGGGCTGGGCAGCTGCCCTGCCTGCCTCCCTCTGTGCGGGCACCGTGCCCACAGCTCCGCCCCGGGGCACATCAGAGACAGACGGAAACAAAACATCAGTACCGTAAGTGTTGAGGTGAGTAAAAATGAGACTGTTGAGAAGCCAGGCAGCACGGACCCGATGGAGAAAGAGCCTTTCCCTTCCAATGCTTTCTAACAACTCGGAGGTGAAGCCTGTATTTCACAGCTCTCCCTGCTTGAGGATTTGAGAGGTGTGGCCTCTGCGTTCAGGAATCAAAACATCACCTGCAGCCTGTAGTCTCCAAAGTGTCTTACACCTTGCTGAGATCCTGGTATCCTGGGCAGGATACCAGGGGCCTGGGCCAGGGAGTAGGCAAGGTTCCCCTTGGGACCAAGGGATGCAGTTGAGCTGGCAAAGCCACTTCTGTATTAGTTCTGCTGGAAAAGCCTGAGAGGGAGAGGGACTGCAGCAAGGGGTTAGAGCTGAGCTGGGGCTTAGTGCCCTGACTTAAGGTGTAGAGAGCTGCCCCTGAGGTGTGGTGTGGAACAATTGCAATGGAGGCTGTCACCATCATTCCCTGCAACACGGCTGGGCACCAGGGGGGTTTTTGGGAAGAAGGGAAGTGCAGAGGCAGATGCCTTGAGACACCTGCCCTGCCCTGCCCTGCTGGTCTTTGTGCCTGATGAGCTGGGCCTGTGCCTGTGCCTGTACCGGCACTGCCACAGCTCCCTCTGGGACCAGCACTTGGCAGCTGGATTCCCCTCCACTCCTGCTGGGGGCCATGAAAGCAGGAATGGTAGGAGCTGCCATGGGTGCCCAGCTCTGCACGGTGAGTAGACACAAGAGGAAATGCAGAAAATCTGCATTTTGGTAGTTCATCAAAAATGACAGTTCACTAACGATTTTATGTTAAAAATCTGAAATAAAATGGTTGTATTTTCTGTTAGAGTTTTCTGCTCTTTTCCACAGGGATGAAGGCTTCTTGGCTTTAGATCCGCTGATCTGCAGGAGTGAATGCACACTGGTTTGGGGTCTAGACTAAGCTCTAAAATAGTTCTCATCACTCATTTTCCCAGTATCCCATTTTACTTGGCATCAGGGAATAACTAAGATTTTTTTTTTTAATTTCTGGGAAAACCATGTTCTGTCTGGCATGCTATATTTTGACATTTCAGTGAGCATTTAAATGTAAAAATACTTCAATTGCTGTTGAATCAACACAATTGTGTTGAATTACCACATTAACACCAAATTTAAAACTCTGAAGGCATGAGGCATCTTGCTCTTACCAGAGAGGGTGAAGATGCATTTCATTACTTGGTTGCATTAAAGGGGCATGCATACAGGGCATGATTCTTATGTGTTTGGAAAAATGAATATTTATGGCTTTATTATTGGTGTGGCTTCAATATCAGCTATGGAGAAAGTGATGTGTGGAATTGCTTTGGTATAGAATGTGTGCTGAGATGAGCCAGGCTGGCCACAGCCTCCTGCCTAAAGAGGAGAAACTTCAGTGATCCAAGGAAACAGCACAGGTGTAAACTGAGCAGGTGGCAAAGTCAGTTCAGGTCCTGGTTCGAAACACTTTCTCATGATTTGGGCATGATCCATTCCTTCAAAACCGACCTTTCTAATGCAAACACTGCTTATTAAATATGGTCAACAAGGTGTCTGCACTTTCATCTTTTAAAGTTTTATTTCACCTTTGTAAAACTTTTCCTGTGTCATTTGGATTAATCGCTGATACGGAAACAAAGTACTGAGAGATATTCTTGGCTTCTTTTGCAATGGTTGGCTGCTTTTCTATTGTATTTATGGCAACAAGCTCAAAAGCTGAACTAACCTAGAGCAAGTGCCTTTGCCAAAGATCATGGTGTGCTTTTTTAATGTAAACATGCAGGGATTCATGGGAACATTGAGTGACCTCCACAGCCGGTACAGAAAGGAGTCTTAATTCACATGAAAGTACTTTGGTAATTGGAATACATCTTTCTGCCAGTCTAATTGTGGAACTGATTAGTTAGACCCAGCACAGGTGTATTTCATTTAAAATTACTGTTAATGGCTCTTGGGTGCCCTTAGAAGGGATTAGAGTCCCATCTGAATGAAAAACATCAGCGATTTAGTTTTGTTGATGGTCATTGCTGTTGTATTCCTACAAAAAAAAACATAGTCAAAGGGAAACATGCAGCACATCTGGATTTGGGGTGTTTTCAAAACCAGGGTTGCAATGCCATGCTTTGGCTACGGCAGCAGGTGGGGAGGCTGAGAGGGTGGGCTTGGGGCAGGGTGGGGTATGGAAGGTGTCCCACGTGTCACAACACAGCAGAGCTCGGAGCAGGAGTGATGGGCTCCAGCCAAGCTCAGCTGGGGTCTCCGTGTTCCAGACATGCCGTACACTCACAACATCCCTGGGGAAATATCGCCATAGTGCACTAGCAGGTGAGACAGCTGCACACTGGGAAGCCCCATGAGAAGCCTTCCAGAGGACAATTCCCAAACCCAGGCAGAAGGAAGATAAGAAACCTGAGCTTGACCAATCCACAGAGTGTTCCTCCAAATAAATTAACTGGCATACGGGATACAGCTGGTTCCTAGAATAGAACATGTGCCGTTTGCAAGGGCCTCACAAGAAGATAGCAGGGTTAGGGTTTCAGTGCACCTGAGCTGGGAGGCTGAGCACAAAGCGCTGGAAACAGAGACCCTGAAAGTAGTGACAACTGTGGGTCCTGAATTACCACAAAACATGCAGGATGCCTATCAGCAGTGAAAATCCACAAGAAAAAAAGACCACACTGGGGGGCCCTGGTGCACCCTTCCAGGGACATCTAAAGGAAGCAGGTAGGTAGCAGAGACCTCAGAGACATTTAGGTGCAAACAAATTGTGCTGGGCAGCTGTGATGCAAATATAACCTTAGATAAAACTTCGTCATAAATAGTAATTTTAAGTTTGTTCTTTCCTGCTATTGCTGTTGGTCGAGGGATGCTTTTGTTTGGTCCTGTGAAGTGCTGTTCTTTTCTGTAATTAGGACAAATTGCCTGCCTTGGATGGGAAAAATGGCCATTTTGCATAATGTCCTGCTCCTCAGACCTTCCCTGAGAAATCTGCAGTGAATGCCATAGGAGTGTGTCACCAGCTTCCAGATGTGATTTGTAACACTGTTTTGTTTCCAGATGGGCCCTTCTCCCTGCCCTCCCCATCCCCCTGAAGTTCAGACAATGCAGAACAAACCAGCACAATTATTTTTACCCTCAGAGCAACACAGAACCAAGTTTTATGAAGAGGTTCAGGTTCTGTCCCTGCCAAACCCCTGCCTTAATAATTTTTCCTCATCTTTGTTTAAATGATGCCTTGCAATATTTCCTTAATGAACTGGGAAACCAAATGTAAGCATGATCACAATAATGATGTCTGTTAAGCACAACAGCATGAGAAACCCAGGTGAATATTCTGGCTTTTTAGCTAATTAGCTTTGCTGGATAGTTTATATCCAGAAGGGGAATCAAGACAGTGTTTATCATGGTGTTATTTGTGTGAATCTCTCACAAACAGCTCCTCTCCTGAAGGCAGAAGGAGCAAACACAGCTCTTCACTTCTCACTTTCCCTGGCACACGTTTGGGTCAGCCTTCCCTGCAGGAGCACCTGAGTGAAACAGTGGTAACACGAAGCCCAGGGGGTGATTTAGGACGCTGGGCCTCCTCATAGCATCACCTGAGCCTTGGCTCAGTTTGGTGCCTTCTCCAGTGCTACAGCGCCTTTGTTACTGACACACAGGAAAGCAAATGATGGTTTCACCTAAATTCCTGCACGGCAGGATCTCTGACACCACTTGTTTCTTTCTTTTAGGTAATCACAAAGTAGCAGCACTGCCTTCCCTGTGAGCAGCCAGTGATTATTGCTTAACTCATTAGTAGGTTTAAGAGGAAGCTCACCTATGCTATGCAGAGATGAGTCAGGCTCGAGAGCATCTGCATCATTGGGGAGTCTGAGATTTCACAATAAAGAAAACCATCTTGTTTAGGGGGACTGTTATTTGCCAAAGGTTAAGGCAAAAACTTCTATCTCAAAGGGTTTAGACACCCTGTGTCAAATGATGAGTAACCTTATTTTATTCTTTATGTCCTTCTATTACTATATCTGTTAAAAAGAACAAAACCCAGGAGAGCAAAAGAGGTGTGCATTGAGGCTGAATTTGGACAGAGCAGACATACATATACAAAGCTATTCCACTCAATCCTGAGGAGCAACGTTGTGTAAATAAATAATTGGCGCCTAAATAAAGGTACCAATGCAGATATGCTCAACTGAATGCACATTTAAGTAGGACCACATTCTTTGACACCTTGTAGTTCGAGAATCTCAAGGACTTTATTTTCTTCTGTGTGCTAGCTGCTAATAGAACTTCCACTTGAATTCATGTATTTTTGTACTTACTAAATGCCTTCCCCAGTTGTTTTATACTGCATGGAATGCTTGAAACTAAATTAATTAGGAAAATGAATCATCTGTGTGCTAAGTCCCAGCCCTGTCAAACTGTCTGTGATGGGCACATGGAGCACTGGTAACATTGAAGACATCAATTCCCGAGAACAAGGACATTCAGAAATGGAACTGCAACATCACTTTCATGATGTTCTGTATTATGTGGAAATTATGTCCGTAAGAATTGGTGTGGTTGGCATGACTAATGCTTCTCTTAGGGCACACTAATACTGCAGCACATCCGTAGAAAGGGGTGACATCTGAACCAGCAGTCCAGTTTTTTGCCAGTGCCTGTTAGAACAGGAAAGGAGCAGGGTGGTCTCCCCTGTTGATGGAGGACACATGGCCTTTCCCAGCCATTCTGCCTGTGCCCCTCACCAGGCTGTAGGTCCCACTCCTTGCCTGTTGCAGACCACGTCAGAAGGCAGGGGGGTGGGAAGTGGGACACGTTAAGGATGACGGAAGGATCCCCTGAGCGCTGAGATCAGTTCAAGCCGGGGTGACGTGCCCTGTTGGTGCAGCCAAGGAAAGGCTGCACCAGTCCAGGTCAGTGACCAGCAACAAGAAAAGCTCCTTCTCTCCCATGACTGGAGATCCCAGGGTGGGTGGATGGTGGATGGATGCATCCTGCGTCTTGCACCTCAGAGGGCAGATCTGGCACTGACCAATTTTGGCAGCAGAAAGCTCCAGTTCTTGGTGTGGACACGGCAGTGAGCTCAGGCACCGCCTCTGTAAAGTCTGGGGAAAATTTACTCTGAAACCCTGGCTTTTAAATACTTACAAATAAACGATTACCCAGGGTGTAGGCTGCTGTGCTAATTGTGTCTCTGCTCAGGTGTATTCTTGCTGATCTGGGCCAGCAGCACCATGCCAGCACGTCTGCTCCCACAGTGCCACAGCCTCTGCTCCCACATCAGCACCTCTTGCTAGTGCTGCTGTGCACGGACCTTCTGCCCTGCAGGGAAGGCTTTTTAATTAACTTTCCCTTTGTACACCAGGAGATCAGGAATGCATTGTAACTTATTTTGATGCTTTTATAGGATGGCAGTTTGACAGTTGCAGTTTTGATTAAAGTCACTACCTTCCACGTAAGAATAAATAAATAAATACGCAAGATTTTATTGTATCCTGTTCTTTGACTCTTGTAGAGGGTTTGAATTGCAAACAAAATGGAAAACAATTTTTCCCCCCACCCCGTCCCAGCCTTATGAGTTTAAATTCGGTAAACAAGCAGTGTCTGTTTTCTCTAACCTGAAGCTGCCAAAGTATCACACTCCGAATCAGCCTCCCAGCAGCTGCTCTGTGGGACTGCAGCACAAGTGGCTCCACCAGCCTGGTTCTGGCAGCTGCAGCCCCACCTCCAGTGACAACAGTGTCATTCTGCAGCTTTGCCTTCCACTCAGTCTAGTGGATGTTTGTACGTCTGCTGAAGAGTTAAACACTTCTCATACTACTACAAAGCAAGCACATCCCCAGTTTATTGGACATGACACAGTGTAGCTAGACAACACCTTTACAAAAATACTTGAAGCTATTATTTCAGATCTACAAATATATAGATGAAGGCTCCTCTTCTCAAAGGAAAATACAGAAATCTTATACAAATCTCTTCTTTTTTTCCAAAAATAAAAACAACAGCAGCAAAGCATAAATTATATCTATCATCATCCTGAATGTTAAATACAGAGAAATATAAACATGAGTCGAAAGATGTCTCAAAGTTAAGCATTATTTGTCTTTCTACAGAATTTTTCCATTGAGGATTACAAGGACTACAAAGTGTTAATGTATTACACATCCAAGTAACCCATTGGGAAAAGAAGGTGTGTTGAAGGCATAGGAAGGGGGGGAGAATAAATGTTTGACAAATATGCGAACTGGGATTTAAAGGCTGCATGAAATTCAGAAACTTCAACAGATCATGCATTGCAGGCGTGCCCCAGCTTTGGGTTGTGCTTTTCTCTATCACATAGTTTTTCTTAAAAGTAATGTCTGTTTTCAGGGAAGGCTTTAAGGAAAGCTTTAAGTGGAAAACTTAATGAAGTAATATTTTCAAAATTTCAGATGTTTGGAGTTTTTGAGTTTTCCTTTTTTTTTTAATGGCAGATTTGTGCAACCTTTTGGCTGTGGGCAGCCAAATAGACACATGATCTGTATTTTGAAGCATGAGAAAGGGAAGCAGTTTCTGTCTCCCAGTAAAATCTAGGCTGGCTGTAGCCATCACTAGGAACTGCTTGTAACAGCAATTGGGGGTGTGATTGTGTAAAATTATTGTAAGAAGTGGACTGGCCAGTGCAGTGTGACTATATTGTAAGCTGAGCTTTAGGATACCAAACTTCTAAATTTTTAACTGAAAAGCCTTGTCATCCTCAGCTGACCAGTTCTTGTTGTGTGGTGATGACTCCCAAAAGATGATATTCTCATCCGTTGTGTGTAATGCCCCACAGGCAGGCTGGGGGCCTGTCCTCACAGCATCATGTCACAGCTTTTTCTATGTAACAGTGGACAGTGTTTGTCAAGTGTGTTGTCCTTTGTCTACAACAGAATATGCTTACATGGGCCATCAAAATCCATGTTTTACTCTTAGGGATGTTGCTGGGATCTGGGGAAACGGTTGGGAACACATTAATTGCAGGTGGCTGGGTGTTTCTTTTTAAAATAATCTCAGTAAGACCACATGCATACTTTGTGGATTCATACTGCCATGCATATGTTGGTTTGGTGCTTCCCTTATTCATGGTCCATAGAGCCAAGACAGGCCTGCCAGAATAAATCAGTTTCTTTGAGCAGCACCGTGATGAGAACATTGTTCTCAACTGGAGATGTGGCAGATTAGAGTCTCAGACTGGACATCACCCAACAATACAGGGATGAAGTGTAAGAGCATTGCTCTATTCCCATCTATTCCCTGTTTTTCCATATATGAAAAATAGGCCTCTGTGAGAACTGTACGTCCATGGAATGAGCAGCTTATGGCAATGCTCATACAAATCCCACCCGTATAAAAAAGGTCTCTGTACTGCTCTGCCCAGTTATTTCTGATGTGATGCCAAAGGTACTTATTGTGCTCACTACCTTCTTTTCGTCCAATCTAGCCCCTTGTTTGAAGCTCACTGATGCAGTGTTCTGAATTCCTGACAATGATTTATTTCTTTTTTTTCCCTCCACACAGCAAAAAGAGATTTTAGTTATGAACTGGCTGGGTAGGTATTTAAATTGAGTGTGGGAAAATGCAATAGAGTGAGACTACTTAAATGACATTGTGAGAACTTCCTCACTGATATGCCTGAATGCTAAATTGGTGGAGCTATTGTACCCATAGAGGTGAAAAGGTAACTTAGTTTTCATGGTCAGAAAAACATAATCCATCACTAAAAGGCTTGTGATAGTATTTTCATAATGAGCCCACCTCACAACAGCAAGAAATTGAAATGCTGCTAGTTTTAAAGGATATACTAGAATTAAATGAAAACTCACTACTATTTGATGTCCTCTATATATGCTTTAAATGCCTCATACAGAGCACTGTGGGCTCAACCCAGGGAAAAAAATTTCTAAATGTGAGTGAAAAAATACATCAAGGGAGCAGCACTGCTCACGTATTTGAAGTTATGCAACTGCTGCATTAGTTCCAACAGCACTGAAGGACTATTTTCTGAGGGTTGTTTTCTCTTTAAGGTAAACAGACAGATAAATTTTAATTTAGCTATTAATATCCATGCAGTCACCTTTTACTGCATGTTTCTGTCCAAGCATCTGAGAAGCTACAGTACCATTCTGCATGCAAATAACGTCAATCTAATAAATTAATAGCGTTCATTGAAAAAAAAACCACATAAATTTTAAAACAAAAAATACCTAAAATATTAGAGTTTTTTTTTCCTTTTCATCTTCCAAGGGAAAAAGAGAACTAAACTAAAAGCAAATCTCTGTTCAAGTCAGGTCACCATGACACAAAGCAGTACAAACCAATAAATCCAGCAGTGCTGACAGTCCAGCCTGGCAGTATGCTCACAGGCTTCTGAGCCATGGAAAGTTGGGAGGGCTTTGGATATTATCTCCGTGGCTGCAGGCTGACTTCTGCTCAGAAGGAAAGAAAGGTCAGCCTACCATAAACAGCATGTAAGGCAAGAAATGCATGCTTGGAGTTGCACTGCACGAGTGGAGTGCAGCCCCATCCTCTCCTGCTCTGCAGATGAGCCAACCTTAAGTGTGGGGGGCAGGTAGGAGAGGACAGGAAGGAAGGATCTCTGCAGGATCCCTGCTGTTCATGCTACAGATACATCACTGTAACTGAGACGAGTATTTGGGTGTAGGTAGGAACACAGGAAAGCAGCTCACCTTCCCAATAAAGACAATGGAGACAGACCTATTACTCTACTTGAAAAGAAAGAGAAAACACTAACAAGTACTATCAAGGCATTGACTGTCAGAAAATACAAATTTAGGTCTCACTTTCTCTGTTGCAGATATAGCATGAGAAAGCATAACCGCAGTGCAGCTGAAGGAACAGCTGCAGATCAGAAATAACTACATGTGTTTATTATGCACACATATAACCAGGCCATTCCAAAGGGCCATGAAATCAACTGAAAGCTTCCCAGACTGCATTTCCCTCTGTCATGGACTAGGTGTTAAGGGACGCTCATCCCCCCATTCCTAAAGGCTGGTCCAAACTGTAGATCCAGCTGAGATCTTTGAAAACATGAGCCAAGTGTTGGATCTTTTGTGTTTCTTGGACCACAGAGATCACAACTGCCGAGCAGCTCGTAGACAAAGAGAACACCTCCCAGGGCTGGAGGTCTCAGCTCTCCAAAAACGGGTGGGCTGCCATGGCCAGGCACTTCAACTTCCAAAACATTATTTAAATACTATAAATATGATACCTGTACAGAAAGGAATCACAGCAGCAGAGCTCAAAGGAAGCAGATGACTTCATGGGTTGGTTTGCTTCACTCAAGCACCAGCAGAAGGTAGTGCTGAAGGGCTTGGGTCAAAAATACCTCAACTGTACAGAACAGGAAAGGCTTAGCCTGCATTATTTAGTGTATGAAGAACTTTTAGTAACAGCGGGAAACAAAAACCTGTAGAAGATGGCTGGCAAGCTTTCTAATTAGTACAACAGGTTTCACATCTTTAAAATGTAATCAGGCACATCATAAATGTCAGAAAACAAGAAAAATCCATCTGCTGAAACCTCTTATTTCTAATCTTTAATGCAACGTAAGAAGATCCAGAACTCTTGCCTTGTTCAATACATTGAGAAGCACAAGATGTTTATTTAGACCTATTTGTAGAGCTTAGGTCAAAAATGCTTTGATCTTTTAAAAAGTATTAATGGACAGAAACACAACTATAAAACCTTGTACCTTGTAATGGCTCTCTGAACATTGCTGCAGGGTTGAAAAGTCATAATACACAAGATTTCTGTAGGGAAGGAAGAAATCAGGTGTTTTGATCAGTGTTCATAGAATCAGAATCATTTAGGTTGGAAAAGACCTCCAAGATCATTGAGTCCAAGCTTTGACTGATCCCCACCTTGTCAACCAAACCATGGAACTAAGTCCAGTCATTTCTTAAACTTCCAGTGATGGTGACTCCACCACTTCCCTGGGCAGCCCCTTCCAATGCTTAACGACCTTTTCAATGAAGAAATTCTTCCTGATGTCCAAACTGAACTTCCTCCAGAACAGCTTGAGGCCATGTCCTCTCCTCCTGTCAGTTGTTAACTAAGAGGAGAGGCCAACCCCCACTTGGCTACACCCTCCTTTCAGGCAGCTGTAGAGAGTGATAAGGTTCCCCCTGAGTCTCCTTTTCCCCAGGCTAAACACCCCCAGCTCCCTCAGCTGCTCCTCACAGGACTTGTGCTCCAGACCCTTCCCCAGCTCCGCTGCCCTTCTCTGGACACGCTCCAGCCCCTCAGTGTCTTTCTTGCAGTGAGGGGCCCAGAACTGAGCACAGGATTGGAGGTGTGGCCTCAGCAGTGCCGAGTACAGGGGGACGGTCACTGCCCTGGTCCTGCTGGCCACACCATTGCTGATCCAGGCCAGGATGCCACTGGCCTTCTTGGACACCTGGGCACAGCTGGATCATGTTCAGCTGCTGTTGACCAGCACCCCCAGGGCCTTTTCCACTGCTCGTGGTGCCTGTGTAACCCAGAGCAAATGACAATATCAAAATGGACACTAAAGGCCATTTTATGAACTGGGCTTATAGCTGGAAGTACTCATTTTTTTCAAACTTCAGACAATCATATAATGATCACAGGACCTTCAGACTCCTACAGCAGACACAATCAGCCAATCATTCTCTTTTGTGTAGTGCATTTATCATGGCCATGCAGTTCTGGGAATTTTTCTCTGAGCTAGAGATCTTTAAGAAACAGAATTTGAAAATGTTTTTAACCTTTGTTATTTATTCCTAAAAGGTATATTTTCTCCCTTTTTGATTATGCCTTTGAGACAAATATAGTGCATTTCAAACTAATCTGCCATGTTTATGGGGCATGGTGACCTGTCAGCCACTTAAGGATTGAGTAAAAGGCAGATTTAGGCAGATCCATGCATTCCTAAGGCAAACATACTGCCTGCTCTGTCATCTAATTTCAGAATTAGGGTCGTGAGGAGTAATTTTTAGTGTGGGAAGTTTCTGTTATCAGTTTAATCTAAACAGTAACATAGACGGTCGGCTTACTCAGTGGTAAATCATGTGGCAATACTTAAATTCCAAAAGAATGCATGGAAGTACTGTTGTTACATGAAAGTGGAATGGATGAAATGGGCTTCTTTACTGAGCACCACATTTACTAAATGCAAACCCAAAATAAAGAAAATAAAACTTCAGGATGTAGAAATAAAGAATTTTGTGCTATTTATTAAAACATAATTGCTTTAAGGATCACAGTTAAAAGTCAGACTGTATTGAATATGAAAGACATTGCTTGCCTGGGCAGTTAGAAATGACAAACCTAGTCAACTAACACAAAGGTCTGTCTATACCGCTTTTCTAGGGTCACATATTTGCACCAGCTCTAGTGGGTTTTGTACTACTATGTGGGGATCTCAAAAATATTTTTATTCTCAGTTGTAATGTAGCTTCTTCTTGGTTGGCTTTAGGAAATTATGACCAATAAGGACACCTTTAGACATACCTATACTTGTCAGTTGTCCACAATTTTTTCAAGAACCAAGATGTAATTTTTACTGATAAGCAACATCACTTACCCTTTTAATGAGGGGCACCCTGATTTAGACGGGGATACTGAACTTACATCCCAGGGGCCTTTGTTCATGTGACAAGGATATGTCTGTACAGACCAAGCTACACACCACCAGCAGGATGCAGGCACACAGCGGGGGCATCTAACAAGTCATGGGCAAAAGCAAAAGTGTAAGGCCAGAAGTACCCAAACAAGACTCACCATTTCCTACGTTTAAGTATCATTTCTAGCAACTGGCAAAATTTGTCGGATTTTAATACTCATAAATTCTTCTTAAGGTTTATCTGTTTCTCTGGTGTTTGAATAAATCTACAATTTGTTGCCTTACATGCATGAGTTCCTTCATAACCATATCAAAGGAACAAACAACACCACATTATAATTTTTCAGTGGAATATTCATTTCTATGAAAAAACATATCATTCTTCTTGAATGTATAAAACTAATTTAGGCCAATTCCTTTTTGCAGTTACCTCAATTATAATGGTATGCTTTTAAAACACAAAATATGTAGCTCCACTAAATTGTACTGAAATGAGTCTGATGTGTATCAAAATGTTTGCAGTCATATTTTCCATTTCTTTTTGCATCTAATGTCACTATAATTTGATGCTAATGGCTGATTGAGTGTTCAGCATTGGAATTCAAAACATCAAGATTATTAAGAGTTGCAGTCAGTGAAAACATCTCTATTTAAAGCTTCTGAAACACAGAATGTAAGAGTTGATGAATTTAAGATTACAGCTAAGTGATTTAGCTTTAGTAAGTGCTGAACTTTTAAGGAAAAATAACAAAAACCAAAGCTTAGTGGGTTTGCATACACATCACTTCTGGTGTAATACACACTGAAATTTTCCTCAACTTTCTGATGTTTGAAGAAGAGCTCCACCAAATGCTGCAGAAAACAGTATGCTGGACTTAGAGTTTCAATGCAACATGACACAGATGAGATTATGTATGTATACTGTATGCCTGGCACTTTAGTTATTCATGATGGCATTGCAGTAATAAAAAGTGAAATATCCATAAGAAAATGTGGGCAATATTTATTTTAATTCCTCCAAAATCTTATATTATGCACATGCCCACATGTACCCATGCACACAATGTACTAAAGTAAAAATTTTGCACCATGTCATACCAGAAATTCAAGAGCGTGCAACGTGTAAGAAAAATGTGTAACTGTTGTTAGAAATCTGGGAAGTCTATTCATTGTCATTCATATGCATATCTAAAAAGCAGCTTAGACAAGTTTACAAAACATTTCGTATGACTGTTGTGATTTTTGCAGTTAAGGAATCAGGAACTCACAATATGTACATCAAGCTTGAATGGCTTGTGTATGTTACAGGTATAAAGCAGTCGGCAGAGTAAGTATGTCAAATATGCTGAAGTCCTGACATTGCAAAATCTTGACCAAAATAAACAAACAAAAAATGATGCAGACATCATCTCTATGATAAGAGAAAACACATTTCACTTCTTGTGAAAGAGAAGAGGTTTCACCATCCCTGCTAGAATCTTGGGTAGCTGGGCAGCAATCACCTCTGACATCATCTCAGGGAATTCAACGCTCAGTGCACGAGACTGGAGAAATGTGTTCAAACAGAAGAGATGGAGCTGTTTCACCAGCTGGATTTAATAAAATAGAAACATCACCAATCAGGCTAACAGTAATGCAGCCACAGAAACATGCTGTCAATCATTACATGCTGTCAATACATTCATCAGCTGACATCATTCTATACCTTACCCTGTCATTTCTTGAATCAATAATGAGGGTACTTGTCATTCCCTATTAATGGCAAAAATCATACACATACCTATGGCATGTTATATAAAACCACTGTTTCACTAATATTACGAAGTAGTATCACCCTCACTCATGAGATATGCAATGAACAATGGCAACTGCTTAGCAAGCATTCAACCTTTCATCTTATTCTCCCTCTCAAGACACAAGTCAGTGCTTTGGTCACTACATGCTGCTTAAACAGTGCTCTGAGGGACAGCATTTACTGCTCACCTGTGAGCTTTGACATGGTTTTCATTATGATCATATCCCTGTATGCTGCTAACACTGAACTCCACAGACTCTCATTCCTTGAAAGCAGCTGCTCAACATGTGACTATTACATGTCTTCTAGACTCTCTGAGAGGTTCCAATTTTTATTTCAGACCAGTGACCATTATGTTGTCAAACATTGTACTCTTTCTGTTACCCTAGCCTTTAACATCACAGAATCTTTCCAGTGTGATGATTTTTCTTTCCCTTGCATCTCCCATCACTTTATCAGCCTGACCTGCAACAGGACTTGAATGAAGATACTCTATGCACCAAATATTACTTTGCTATTTTGCAGCAAGCCTCTCGCCCTCTTTCTCTCCCTCACAGATTATTTTACTGTATGCATTTGATGTGAAGAGATTGAATTAAAATAAAATGCAGATTTGCTGAGTTCTGAAGAATATAAAGATGCAATGATCCTGTCCACCTTGAACTCCCTGCAAGCTCTTCACAACCAACATTGAGCTCAAAATTGCCCAGGGCTTGGTATCTAGAATTATAAAATATCACTCAATATTGATGCTGAATATATAGCTATAGATTCACACAAATAAACACAATAAAGGAAAAATGTTTCATTGTTTTCTTCTGCTGTTTAGCAATGCTGACTACTCCCTTCCATAAAATTAATTTTAAGAAATACCAGTTCCTTCTTACAAAAAAAGCAAAACACATTAACAAATAAACTTACATCATGCATGGAATCCATCAGTTTTGTAAGCTGATAGAAACGCTGTGAGTTGGCCACAACACCTTTCTGGCGCAAACCAATTGCCTTCACCAGTTCTCTGATGTAACTGGTTCTCATCTCATCAAATTGGCTTTGACTTCTTAGACCTTCCAAAGGAACTAAAAAAAAAACCCAGTTGGGCTACAATTTACTCTGAAGGCAATGAGATTTAAAGTACAGGAAAAATTTACAGTATTTCATGCTGTACAGTGCAATTCATTATTATGTGCCAGGTACTTCTTCCATTCAAGAGTTACTCCAGAAAGAGAGATACAATTAGTTAAAAGGATAGTCCAGGAACACTCAGTTCATTTTGCTAATTGCCTATGTGTAGAAATATCCCTAAGCTTCAGCTACATGTGTTTACTGGGAAAAAAAAAATATGGCTAAAAGAACCACTCCTGCCTGTGAGGAAATATGTTACGGACTGATTTATGGACTGCTGAGGATCTGCCTTCTTCACATCAAATTTATGGTGGAGAGATCTAGCTGGAGTGCTTCTAAATGGAGTCAAAGAATGAAATAACGACTCTAAAGTAGAGCAGACAGTAAAGCTGCCAGTGCTCAGGCCTCCTGTTTGAACCTCTTTCACTTAGCAGAACAGATCAGTCTTAAAGGTGAACAGCTTTTTAGAAATATTAGCAAGGAGGAGAAATTGGTTGACCTCTTTCTTCTCTTAGAGGTCAGGTGTGAGGATCAAAATGAGCACATGGAACGAACATCAAGAAATGAACCTGTAAGTGTCTGCTAGTGATAAGATAGTGTCATGGAAAAAGAATATCTTTATTTTCAAAGCCTGTGTGGTTTTGGACATTTCTTAACAGCAGCTTTATAGAGAACTAAGGAATGTTTTCATATAAAGTGACTCTGATGGAGTTTATGGTTAGATGACTTACATCTCTAAACCAGCAATTAAGTCTTTATACTTCCCCTGAAAATTAATTTAAAAGGTATCTTCCATCACTGAATGGCCTGTTTCCTCTGAATTGTGCAAAAAGACAGTTACATTCCTGCCTAACAACAAAAAGTTCCTCTAAGCTATCTATTTGAGTGAAAACTTACAATGTCTTGCATGGACAAATACAACTTAAACAGCTGTTCCCTTTCCCTGAACATATGTAAAGAATGAGGATGTTTTTAGTCAGTGGCACGAACTGAACCAAAATCTTATGCAACAAGATTTAGAAATTCCTTTAAATCAGAAGTCTGGAAAGCCAGGCATTTAAGCCTCAGCCAACTCAAAGAAAAAACCATAAAATCAAATATAATGTTAAAACTTAGGCTGGGGGTCCATTCAGAGTTAGAAATGTATTGAGACTGACACTCAGTTTAATATAAATTACTGTTTCTTTGCAGTTATCTAAAAAAGTCAAGAACAGTTCATCTAAATAATAAATTGAACAGAAGACACAGTGAGAAACTAAAGGATTAGACATGATTTTCTGTTAGTATACAAAAGCCTGAAATGGCTGTACTTTCACATTTGAAGAGGATTAAGATGAATATCATGACTAAAATAAAAGTAGCCTTAAAAAAACTACTTTAGAACAACAATGAGGTTATATGGCTTTTTGAAAATACTTTCATGGAATTATATTTATACAGTACCAAACGTTTACTAAATGTCTCAGCAACAACTGTTAGGTGTGTTCCTTTTCCCAAAGATCTAACAAATTGTTTTTTCCTATAAGACAATAAATGCAGGAGAGAACAAAAAGCAAAATTCATCAGAACAGGTAGAAATTCTTTCTTTTTTTGAAAAGTAATTTCTTGCATATATATAAACATGTCATCTTAAAAAATAGTTTCTGAGTGCAACGCAGTTGATAAAGAATGGAAACTTGTTTCTGTTAAATTGATGCACTCAGAAATGAGGAGGATTGGACCAACAATTGTAATGCTTTTTTGAATTTAATATGAACTTTCTGGAATAGAGATAGCTGAAATATCACAGTTTTGTCTAAATTTAACTGAAATTTCAGGAGATAGGCAAGGGAGTTTATTTATGATGAAAACAAGATGGAAAACATTTAAAATAGGAATACATACTTATTCTAATGAAGCAACTGAAGTCATATCAGAGAAGGATTTTTATCTACATTACCTTTACTGGTTCAGCAGAGTGTATTGTATTTTGCTATTTTTTTAGCAATTTCTATGTTCATATGAGCTAAATTTAATATTTTTAAACTTATCCTCTGCTGAGACCAGCTTCTTTTTTAAGAATGGGTTTATGCAAATACCAGCCAAGTACAGATTGAGAGGGATTAAATTTTAATTCCGTATCAATTACTTAAACTCTGTAAAACCAAGAAGCAGGTTATGTAGGATTTGCACATCTCTCCTCTGACTCCATTGTGTGTTGAGAACCAAATTTTTACATTCTTTCAACTGTATTTTTCAAAAGTGCTAATTCTAATTTCTAGCAGCATCTGTATAATTTTAAAACTTTCCATTGAGATTCATAACTACAAATTATGGCCTCAGCAGATGTAAATTTTGGTATTTCAAAGAAGGTTTTGGAAGATAAGTTCATCAGCTACCACATTTCCTACATAAAGTGGAATGCAGCTGCATGCTGCATTCTTTAAAAGATGCGTATGATTAAAAGTGACCACAGGTTTTGTTTCCAGAGAAACAAACCAAAGAAAAATGTTCCCATTTGTTTATATCTGTGCTAAATTTCACCTATTTATAACTATAAAAAGTTGAATAAATGCTAGTATTGTTTGTCATGTCCACTTCCCTAATTCTTTTGAGCAAATGTGCTTTAAGATCTTGGTCAAGATAAAGCCCTCAGTCTTGATAATTTATTAAATATTTTTAAATACACTCTAATACTTTTTAGGTTGTTTTGATCCAGTTGGGGATTTTTAAATCTGTGTAGAGTCACTTGAACTGATGCTCCCAGGCAGAAACACTGCACAGTTGTTTTGAAAATGTGTAACACAGTATAGCCATATGTCAAAAGGGATCCAACATTTTCCCAGTGTCTTTATACACAATAAAATCAACAATGAATCACAGATTCTTTGTTCTTTATAAACATTTGAAAAAAAATATTTTTAAGACTTGGAGTATTAACATTCGTCCTAGGACATATCCATTTGTTAAGCCAGAGAGTTTAGTGATTGTCAAGTTAAACAACATGGTTTAAAACTCTTTTAGCAGTGATGTGTTACAAAGAAACAAAAGAACCTACTTGTGTTGAGAAGTAACAGTGCTTTCATACATAGGAACTCTTCTTGGCTAACTTGAAGTCTGACAAATTCCTGTGGGAGTTGCCACATGGATAGACACAGGGAATAGAATGATGATTCTTTCATCCTCTGTCTTACACCCAGAAAAGGTAAAAAAAAATACATTAAAAAACATGAAAACACAGACAAAGAATGGCTCCAGTCTTGACTGCTTGAAAGAAAGGTCTTGTTAGCAGTTTAATTATAACATTACAAAAATTAAAGATGAGATGATACACATAAACAATTTTCTGAATTTTTTGTTCCTATGTTAGTTTATTTAATTGCAATGAATGTGCTATTATGTTGGATGTTTAATCTGTTACTGCTGCCCACAAAAAAACCAAAACTTGGAGACTATCAAAGCTGAATGCTAACCACCAAAAGTACAGGGAGTGTGTTAATTAAAAATACCCTAATGATTAATGTGAAGCACTATTTTATTTTAAATGTTGATGGATTCTTGCATATTTGTAAAGATTTCAAAGCATAGAACTGAAGATAAACCTGAAAGTCTATAGAAAACTTGTTGTCAGCTTTTGCAAAAATGTCTTCATCAAAATACTTTGTAGCAACTCTAGTCTGGTACTTCTAGTAGTAATGATATTGTTTTGTAGCATGCCATGACATTAGAGAAACTGTTAAAAATGTTACATGCCAAGTAAACATTAGTACAACCTCTCCTAAACTCCCACAGAAGTAAATAGAACAAATCACACAGGAAATACATAAAACTGCAGGGGTTTTTTGCAGCACTTCAATACTGCTTTTCTCTTTGGGATATTGGTATACTGAGTACATATTATTGCATATATTTATTAGGAGAGTAATTTTCAACTGAAATGACTGTAAGAATAGCATTAAAAAATTTCTAAACCAGACTGAATTCACTCTACATCAACCAGATGATCCAGTAACTTGGACTGATTTTAAAAGGTTGCTTCCCAATCCTGATGAATTAGGTACAATAACAATGGGAATATTAAGTTTTCCTCCTCTGCCTGCTATGGGGTTCAGATCAGCATTACAACCTGACTGCAGATAGTAACCTCAGCAATCAAAACAGAAGATATTTTCCATTAAAAAAAAGACTTCTTTCAATGCATTAATTTTGTTATTGTTATTGTTGTTATTTAAAGCATTACTGCTATTTTGAATGAAAATAATTTCACTGTTGTTCAATATCTGATATCTTGTACCATCTCTTAAATGACATAAACACAGAAATTTAATCTGTTAGACCTGAATGGGCTTGTTTCTACATCTACTTTAAACCTCCCTTTCTAATACTTTCCTTTAGCATCTCTTCCTAATTATTATCTACAAAGAGCAATAGCAGCTTTCAGGGTTAGCAGCTTAAATGCTGTTCCTACTCACGTTTTTAGACACTGCGAAGCACAAGTAACAGTAAGTCCTTGTAGGGTGTTAACACTATGAAATCTTTGTCAAACAAACACTCCCAGCTTTCTTGGTCTGAAACTGATGCTACCAAACATGTCCTTCCTGAGAAGTGTAACAACACAGTTCACTAAATGATAGCTTGGCAGTGACTCAAGCTTTGGATTATGGTTCCATGGTAATTATGAAACAACTATGGTGTGTGATGACCCTGCAGAAGGAATTTCCATTATCTCTTTCTACCTCTAGGCACACACCCCTGTGATTCTGGCATTAGAGCCTGCACTCCTATGTGGTGAGTCACGTCAGGGATCACCACCACCTGATAATGAATGGCTTTTTCTGGGGTACTTCTCAGGCATATAAACTCCTTATCTGTTAGACAGTGTAGCCAGAGAGTGTTTGGTCCATCTTAGCTAAAGTCATGGGGTTGCATGACCAGGACAGTCAACTTTTTTGGCAGGGTTCAACAGTTACATTTGCTTAAAGTGAACATGAAAGTACAAGCTTACACATCATCGTAGACAGCAAAGTTGTTTACATTTTACTTATCTAAAAGCTAATTTATTTCCCAATAAATTGTTGCAGCTATGATTCAGTGCATCAGTCACCTTTTATATCTCTTTGTTTATAACATCTCTAGTATGACCCCGAGGAGAAGTTCTATAACCAAGAGAGGAATATGTTGTCAGCACCCAGTGTAGATGTTCTTGAGCTGACAATAAGAAGCTGTTCCTGGTGGATTATAATCAGGGTTCATAAATCTTAACCCTATTCTCAAAGAAAGTACTTAAAGTCTTCTTCACAAGGTGTCAGCAGTGGTCCACAAGCGGGGTGATACTCTAAGACATGACATTACTGCATAAAGGCATCTCACTCTGTGTTTCTTCTGAATGTAACCATAAAATGTATCAGACTATGCTGGGACTACAAGACAGTCAGAACTTCTTTCAACCTCATCACTTCTAAGTATTTCAATTTGTACAGTACAACTAATACAAATGGGAGAGGAGAGAATTCATTATTCACAGTGATTTCACAATCATCTGGAAGAGAAAAGGTCAGGAGCTACAGGGCCAGCTCCACTGAATATTTTCTATAAAGAACTTCACTAGGAAGATCTTGCATGTCTATAGATTTTAAAATCAGGTGTCTAAATCTTCTGCAAATCCACCTCTTAATCCTTAAACAGTATGTCTTAAAAAACACCTGTTTTACTTTCAACTTGCTTCATAGCAGTTCTTTTCGTATTTTAAGAAAAAAAAACCTAAGAAAAATGTATTATGGAAAAATAAATATAGGGCTTAAATTAAGTTTTACTGTTCCTAGCAACCTGCCATGTACTACAACCAAAGAATATAAAATTACAAGTCTGACAATACTAATTTGCAGAGCTGGAAAACTGACAAAGACTGAAAGGATGATTTCCTAAATTAAACAGCATAGTGAAGAGAAATCGAAGCCAAAAAGCCCCTTCCTCTCCCCAGCAGAAAAGAGCAGTTTCATGTAATTTTTCCTTGATGCTGAAATTCCTTCTTGGTGAAAATGTTTTTACAATTTTCTAGCAACACATGCACTTTTCTAACAAGAAACGCACTTCAGAAAATAATTTTTATCAAAAAGTGTCAAAAATGAGCATTTAGGTTATATGCAAGCTATTTGTGAAAACCACCCAAAAAAAACCACCCCAAAAAAATCACACTCATTTCCATTTAGCAAATATTAACCTGTGTACTATTCAGTTGAATTGAAGTAAATCTTCTGACAGCATAATTATTTTATTTACTATTATTATTATTGTCTTGGATAATTAAAATACTATCTGAACTGCTTTTGCTTGACAGTGTACACAGAATAGTTGGAGTTCCCACAAAACCCTTCCCAAAGTTACTGAACTGTGATATGGTCAGAGGACTCTGCTGTTAATATTGAAACAGAACAAGTAAAGAATGAAATCTGGGCTTCAACGGAGTCACATTCCCATTGGCACATAAAAGTTCAAAACATTATTCATATAATGCAAGAGCATTCTACTTACTCATTTAGAATCAGATCTGGTGCAAAATACAACATCTGACCACTGACATGTTTGTATGATCTCCACCCCATTGCAAAAACCATTAGACTCATCCAGGAATACTGGATAAGAGTTATCTGATCATCGATATGCAAATTCCGAAAACCTGGAAATGAAATTAAAGATAAAATATTTCATAATTTTCATTTACACAGCAGCTAAAGTAAGTGTTTTGAGATTACAAATCTGAGCTACCAAACAGAGAACAGCTAGGAAAAAAAGAGGTTTTGGGGATGTAGCTCTCTGATATCTAGGTAATAACTGCCTATCTCGCTTTGATAGTTAACCTCTTGTCTTTTTGTTCTCATCCAGTATTTCAAAATGTTCAAACCACAATTTATTTTTGCAAAAATGGCTGTTTCAAAGAATAGGGGTGCATCTCATTTTCCATTGGTAAAAATATGACAGTTTGTAACATGATCACTGCAACCATCTCTCATTTAATACCAATAGCTTGAACATCCCTGTTCTTAACATAAGATGCAGCCGTCATACAAAAACATCCTTATATTAATTCCTTTCTTGCATTCAGCTAAAGAGAACCATATTCAGTTGTGTGCTTGTGTTTGATAACTTTTGGTGTTTGATAAATTTAAAGATTGCCACAAATTATCTGAGTCAAGCTAACAGCTTCCTGCCACTGAAAGCAGTGCTCCTGTTCTTCATCACGAGGTCCTGTTACCTCCTTCAAGCAAGCTTTGGCACTCACATTACTCCTCAGTGAACTGGTTCAGTTCATGAAGACATCAGAAAACTACAAAGGGTTAAAAAAAAAGGTTTCTTTTCTTCCCATTTAATGAGATGAATCAATTCACCCAAGGGGTCTGGTAAGTGCCAACTGCAATGGGAAGAAGAGTGATAGAGACTATTGCTTCCTGCAGCAGCGAAGTGTCACACTAAGCTCACATGAAACTGTATTTTCCAGGCTTTCTGCTCAGTATTTTGATTTTTTTATATCCCAGGGTGACCATGATGATCCCTATCACCATAAGCATGCATACATACATAACATGGATTTTTTTTTTAATCCAGTCATGGATCTTCATAAATTCAGTTACTTTTCATTAGCAGTGTTTGTGAGCTGCTTAGTCCTAATTGACACTATTTGTTAAAATTTTTCTTTGTTGCTTTTGAGACTTCATTTTAGTAATAATAAGAATAAATCAGAAGCAGAAATACAACCTTTTTTATATCTGAGAGAACCAGAGTCAAAGAGCCACATTAATAAATGAATAAATAACAGAGTAAGAAAGGTTGGGGTAGAAAGGCTGCTATAACAATCACATATAGGAACTCTCTGAGCTCTTGTGTTTTCTGCAGTAAATCTAAATATGAGGATGGATTCCTTCAAATGTGCCTCCCTATTAAAATATATGTGATTAGTTATCTGATAAGTGGAGGTTTAATAATTTTGGAATTTGTAAAGAATTAATTAACAGGCAGTCAATAATATTCTCTTTAGACTGCTCCTCCCATGAAATATTTGCTTAACTAGAAATCACTACATACAAGAAATGGTATTACCTGGTAGCAATTTAGACCACTTGACTACACAAAGAAGTTGCCTCTCACAAAGATGATTCAGACTGGTCAGCAAGGAACTTGGTGTTTCAGGTTTTGTATTGTCATAACCAGCATAGACAACTTCTGGCTCAATGCCTCGTAAAACACTTATCATTGGGGGAACAAACTGTATTTCTTGATTTGGAGAAAAGGACAGCCTTTGGGTTAGAGACTGGCTCTCATCCTGAAGGGTTGCTGGCTGCTGGAGTGCAGCATCTAATGTTCTCACAACCTTAATTTTGTTAAACTTTTTCAATTTTCGACCTGAAAAAGAAAATTGTTGATCTGTTAAAAAGAATTAACCAGTAATATTAGTATTTTCCACTAGTGTTGGATTACACTTTTAATCTATACAAGGAAACAAGAACTGTCTTCAAAATAAGTTTTCTATTTTTTGACTATTTATGTAATTGAGAAATAATCATGGAAAATTCTTAAGACCATCTCCCTCTGTATCCTACTCCCTTTCACTAAGGGATGAACAGCACCCAACCATTAAAATTATTGCCACGAATTCTAGGTTACAGTAACCTCATAAAGCGTTTTCTGGTTCAATTCCCACTGTTCTGTCATACGCCAACAACTGAGCCAGCTGGCTTTACAATTCAGTTTCTATTTAATGTCAACTAAGGATACTGTTTCTTTTACTCCCTAATATCCAAAACCAAAAATGTTAGTAATTAATTACTACACACAGAAACTCCTTTCCTCCAGTTCCCTAAAAGCATTTAATCTCACGTCTGAATCCTGTTTTGATGGCCAGGGGATGAGTGAAAGACCCACAAATACTGTAAAACCACATCAACTCTTAGAAAACACTTCACTTTCTAGAGCATAATTTCCCTTTCTCAGAATTTGCAATTGTTATTTCCATACTGCAGTGGTATGAACAACACTGACTGAAACAAATTAATGGCTGAACTGCCTTCCCAAAATAAGCACAGATACATGTGGTATGGCTATGGAAATGTATACAGCTCTAGTTAGCAACTCTTCAAATTTCTTTCATGGAAACAGTCTGGCAGAGCACCCTATAGACACAGAAAAACAAACCTTCAGAGGTTCAAAGACAATAACCCTCAGTGACATACTACAAGTCCCAATGAAAAGGCATATCCGTGTAGAAGTGACTACATGGAATATACTTGTTTTAAATAGATCCTCAAAGGTGATGTAAACCCTGCTAGATCATTAGTTCTGCCAAACAAGTTTGGTGTGGGGAAAAAAGGTCCAGAAAATGCAATAAAGATACTGATACTTATGATCTGATTTACATGACAGTGGGACAGAAAGAGACATGGAGGTGATGGCAAAAATAGTAACACTCATCATGCAGTGAGATCAGGGGTCATATTCCCATAACTTAACCGTGGGTTTAATTAGTTTAGTGTCAACTGCCCCAACAATCATATGCTCATTTTATCACTTGTGGTATGAACAAAAATATTTCTGATTAGAGATTTCTTAGTAAAGAACCAAACACAAAGTTACATCTTATGTTACAGCTGAATCAAGAAAAAAAAAAAAAGCAAAACAAAAAACTACAAAAGAATAGACAATTTATTATACCGAAAGACCCAGAGCCAATTTCTGTCATAACAAAACTATACATAGTCGTAGACATGCTGGGAATTTCCCACTAAGTATTGTGTAGGCATGAAGGAAAACAGAAGGAACAATGCATTTGATAGTTCATAAATAATGATTTCAGGTATTTTCAGAAATAATGGCTTCAGATACTTTTACAGTTCAGAGAACAAGTAAAGAAAGAAACCAAACAGAATACTTATCACATGGAAATGTTAGTAGTTAATAAGTACCCATGTTTCCAAGTGACTAAATGTATCAGAATTAATGTCACACTGGTTTGCAGAATTGCTTATGTGTTATTGCTAATTATGTTGCTTAACAGCCACCAGCAGAACAAGTCCACTTGTTACCTATCTACTGGAGAGGTGACTATTAATAACTCACAGTAAACTTTCCCATCTACAACAAGAAGACCATGTCAAATTAATAAAAACCCTTAAGGACATAAGGAAAACAAGAGAGATTTGACAACAGCTTAGTTTTTCATTTGCTGTTTACAAAATACCCAGGTAAGTTTGTGCTGTAAGATAAATAAATGTCTCCACTTAGTCCCATAATGGGTAAATAATACTAATCCACTCTGACAACTACTTTTCTTAATACTATAACCTGTCTGTGCATATTTAGACAGCAGACACTTTTTTTGGTAACATTTTCATTATTTCATTTTAAGACAGCCAACCACTCAAGCAGTTTCTTAGGACACACTGTTCCCCTACCCTTGATTACTCTGAATGTAATATGAACACTATGTTTATAGTGTTTGTGTTCTATATGTAACTAGAAAACATAAAAAAATAAAATCTATTTAATCTCACTATCAAATATATTATGATTTTCTCCTTACTACCTAATTCTGTAATTTAATATTTTTTAAGTGGGTATGCAGAATCATGCTGACAATCAAACATTACTGATGGAAGATATTTTATATTAAAAGGGCTGGGTTTCTAGTAGAAGTCTAACATCTCACTACCCTTCTCCTTAGCCTGTAATGAGGTGAAAAGCATTGATGATGTATTATTCTTGACAGAACACTAGGGCCCTTATTTTAAGGTCACTATGCTCTTAGGTTTTGTGTAGAAAAACAAGCAATGCACACCTTAGTGGGGGTGTATAACATAAAGAAACAAAGCAGCAAGGCAGAAGTAATACATCTCGATTTTAATAAACTCTTTGATCCTACCTCAGAAAATATTACCTGGAAAATTAATTCACCCTTTTCTGCATGTAATCACTGCACTGCGGACTGAAAGCTGACTGAAACAATGAAGAACACAATAATTTAGCAATACAGCTGAACAAGGAATCTGTGATAATCAGCCTGGGAAAATTACAGATTCACTCATAATAAATAAAAGAGTTGAGTACTCGTTTATGCCAGGACCTGATCCAGCTACCTGCTATCCTATTAGGTGTAAGATTAGAAAGGTGATAGATTAATGTCTCAAGTTATGAGGTTATAATACTCAAAGACAATTAACACTTTCACAGAGAATGACAAATATGGTACTATGAAATGCATGTTTTTATTGATACTTTCCTCCTAAAGACTGAGAAAGAAGAAATAGTCCACACAGGGAAGTAAATTTCTGAAGCAATTTGTCATTATTCTATAATTTACTTACAACCAATTTACAATTTCTTTTAAAACATTTCAGGAGTTTGAAATTGCTTTGAATTTAGGGTTGAAAAATGGAACCGTTGTCTGTGTAATGAAATATTACACTCTTACCTATATGGTTGCCACATTCAATGGAAGATAGGTGTACTTCTCTAAGAAGTAAGCTTAATTTAATCAACATAGTAATTTTTGGAATCTTATCATTAATATCTTGTAAAATCATAGTTTCTCATGTTAATTAAGCAAAATAGCAGCTCTGCATTTAACTCAAGGCCACATTACGAAACTAAGTATCAGAGGTAAAAGAAGAAAAATATATCTATGTTAAGTTCTAAGTGGCAGAAATCACAAAATGCACAAAAAATCTTCACCTATACAGGCCATAAACACAAGACGAGATTTAAAGTATTGCTGATTCCGATTCATTTAAAATACTCAAGGATGTCTCTAAGTATGTAATTTATTCCAAGAATTGGAAATTTGCGTATGGACATTTCTCACAGAATCACAGAATTCCAGGATGGAAAGGACCTCAAGGACTATCCAGTCCAACCTTCCTTGGCAAAAGCACAGTCTAGACAAGATGACCTAGCACCTTGTCCTGCTGAATTTTAAAAGTGTTCAACAGTGGGGAGTCCCCCAATTCTCTTGGGAGATAATGACAATGGCTAATTTTTCTCATTGCGAAATATTTTCCTCTTGTGTCTAATCAGAATCTCCTCAGGAGTAACCTGTACTCATTATCCCTTGCCTTTTTTGTGTGACTGCTTGTAAAAAGGGAGTTTCCATCTTCTTTGCAGCCATCCTTTAAATAGTGGAACACGGTGATAAGGTGTCCCCTAGGCCTTCTTTTCTCAAGGCTGGACAAATCCAGCTCACAGAATCAGAGAATCACAGAATCACTTAGGTTGGAAAAGACCTCCAACACCATAGAGTCCAAACTTTGACGCATCACCACTTTGTCAACTAGAGCACTAAGTGCCACATCCAGCTTTTCTTTAAACACCTCCAGGGATGGTGACTATCACCTCTCTGGGCAGCCCATTCCAAAGTTTAACAACCCCATCTGTGAAGAATTTCCCTCTGATGTCCAAGCTGAAATTCCCTTGGCACAGCTTGAAGCTATGTTGTCTCATCCTGTTACACATTCCCTGGGAGAAGATGTCGACCCCCATCTTGCTACAACCTTCTTTCAGGGAGTTGTAGAGATTAAGAAGGTCCCTCCTGAGCCTCCTTTTCTCCAGGCTAAACAACCCTGGCTCCTTCAGCTGCTCCTTATAGAATTTATGTTCAAGACCCTTCCCCCGCTCTGTTGCCCTTCTCTGGACATGCTTCAGCACCTCAATGTCCTTCTTGAAGTGAGGGGCCCAGAACTGGACATGGGACTCAAGATGTGGCCTCACCAGTGCCGACTACAGAGGAATGATCAATCACTGCCCTAATCCTGGCTGCAACACTATTCTTGATACAAACCAGGATGTCATTGGCCTTCTTGGCCACCTGGGCACACCGCTGGCTCATGTTTAGCCTTTCCTCATATGGCAGGCTTCACAGCCCTTTGATCACTTTGGAAAATTATCCAAGCCCTGCAGCACCCCATGTATGAATCATACTGTGTTGATCAGCACATCAAGTCATGGGTAGGAAACATTGCTCATGTGATACAAGCAAAGGAATAATAAGAAATGGCAGACGAGCAAAAGGAAGAAGGGTAGCAATAACCATAGATTGTTATGATTAACAGTCTACCTTGAGATTTTGTTTGTAGTTTGAATTTTAAATCCTCATTTACTAATTAATAGTATATTTCCACTCCAGTTTTCTCCATTTTTGGTCTACATTTGTCTTTTCTTCTTCTTTCAGTATTAAGCACTCAATTTCAGCCTGCATAAAACAATTAGCTTCCTAATCTCCCCAGAACTCTTGACATCACTAAGAGCCCCAGAAATACTACACTTAACCCTAGGCAGCTGACAAAAAAAAAAATAGAGATGCCACAGTCACAGCTCCACTCAACATTTCCTTTTTCCATTGCCCAGCTGTTCTCTTCTACTTTCTAATTGCTGCCAGATTACTTCTTTCCAGAAGGTGGTCTGGGTGGGGATATCAGGGCAGAGATCTGATGAGATGCCATGTCCGTCTAAGAACTAGAGAAACTAGACTGCACAGGCTTCTCAAAAAATGGGAGACAGCTTTGATTAGGTACACTTAGGAGAAGACTGAGCAACACAAAAAACTAGCTAGATAAAACAATCTGGCATAAATTACAAAGAAAATATTTACGCTTGCTTTATAATAGCTGAGAAAAAAAGATGATTGAAAAAGATGGTGAGAAAGATGAAGATTTTACTCTATTCATACCTGATAGGAATAAAATAAAATTCAGAGTACCTTTATCCTCAGGTTTTGTAGGAGGACATAACATCTTGATAAGAGGATACACTAATGAGGACCTACCACCTCACCAATATTGCTGGTAAAAGTGTCCAACTTTTTCTGTTTCTAGTACCTACACCCAGAGCAAAATGTATCTATTAAAAAACCCTAGGAAAACTAGCATCCATAAATGCACACAGAATGTAGAATGAAGTCAAGCATGCTGGTGAGTTTTCCTATGCAGCGTTACTATGCAAAACAATGCTGAAGCAAAAGGACTAGACACTGATAGTGAGTCACCTCATACTCTTCTGCTTGTTGAAACTGCTGCCTGTGATGTTGAAACACGTGGGGTTTAGTTGTTGGTGTTATGCAGGGTATCATAAATGAAAATTCAGGTTAGATCATCATCAAAGTCTCAGCTGTGCAAAATTCACAGCCAGGAATGAATTTTTATCTGTATTAATTTGCACCCATTAGAATCATAGAATGGTTTAGATTGGAAGGGATCTAAAGATCACCTAGTCTAAGCCCCCTGCCTTAGGCAAGTACGTATTTTAGAGATCAAGTTGATGAAACCTTGCATGTTCTCCCAAATTTTGAAAGGCAGGCACTACATCTGTCAACTCCCCTTTTCCTGAGCCTTCATTCTTACTCTGTATTTTCCACAGCCTACTCTGGACCTCTGCCTCCTTGGCTTTCTCCTCTTCCAAAGTCGGGCAAACAATGCTTTATGTTCTGCCTTTGCAGTAGTACTGTTTCTCTACTGCACTGCTACTGCAGCTTTAAAACACCACTTAAATCTGAGAAGGATCCAAAGGACATGCTCTCCTTTTGGCCCTCTCCCCTCAGCCCGGTGGCACCAACGTGCTCGTCAGCTCCACTTTTTTTTTTTACTGAGAGGNGAGCAAAATGTATCTATTAAAAAACCCTAGGAAAACTAGCATCCATAAATGCACACAGAATGTAGAATGAAGTCAAGCATGCTGGTGAGTTTTCCTATGCAGCGTTACTATGCAAAACAATGCTGAAGCAAAAGGACTAGACACTGATAGTGAGTCACCTCATACTCTTCTGCTTGTTGAAACTGCTGCCTGTGATGTTGAAACACGTGGGGTTTAGTTGTTGGTGTTATGCAGGGTATCATAAATGAAAATTCAGGTTAGATCATCATCAAAGTCTCAGCTGTGCAAAATTCACAGCCAGGAATGAATTTTTATCTGTATTAATTTGCACCCATTAGAATCATAGAATGGTTTAGATTGGAAGGGATCTAAAGATCACCTAGTCTAAGCCCCCTGCCTTAGGCAAGTACGTATTTTAGAGATCAAGTTGATGAAACCTTGCATGTTCTCCCAAATTTTGAAAGGCAGGCACTACATCTGTCAACTCCCCTTTTCCTGAGCCTTCATTCTTACTCTGTATTTTCCACAGCCTACTCTGGACCTCTGCCTCCTTGGCTTTCTCCTCTTCCAAAGTCGGGCAAACAATGCTTTATGTTCTGCCTTTGCAGTAGTACTGTTTCTCTACTGCACTGCTACTCCAGCTTTAAAACACCACTTAAATCTGAGAAGGATCCAAAGGACATGCTCTCCTTTTGGCCCTCTCCCCTCAGCCCGGTGGCACCAACGTGCTCGTCAGCTCCACTTTTTTTTTTTACTGAGAGGTGGCACTGACTGACCATGTAAGAATGACACAATAGCCATGTGTGTGGAACACTCCAGCTCCATGGAGCTTGCATTCAGCTTACAGCAGCTGGAAACACAGAGCTGTGCAATCAAACTATCAGTCTGAAAACTATATATATGTTTTAAATTATGAATGAATGCTGATCAGCAAGATAAGGAAATGATGAACAGTATATAGTGCCAGCTCTTCCTTCAGGCAGAAAAAAACAATACTTAAATGTGGGGGAGGGAACGCAGGGGAGAGGGGGGAGAGAAGCAGACAGACACACAGAGGGCTTTGATGTGCTAAAATAGATTGTATTGGAAATAAAGCAGCTTTTTGTCCTTCCCTTTTTATTTTTTTTTAACTCCCTTTAGGAACATATTCTTTCTATCATTTTTATATAGCCATTTTTTATAGTCTTAGCCATGTGTTTTCAAGCTACGTGCTGATCCAAAATATTTAAAAAAATAAGGAAATATAAACATCATTCCTGCCTGTTAGCACAGCAAAATTTGCTATGTGACTACCTGATCATACACCATTTTCTCCCTGTGGGTTTTCAAAGGCACAGTGCTCAATTTCATTTAATGATACATAAAAAAACCCTAAATCTGTTACAGAAAGAACTAATACAAAGATGGGATTTCCCAGCATCTGGTATGCAAAGTCTGTAGTATTGGTGCAACCACTGCCTGGCCCTCTCTTGTGGAACAGAGGGATACAATTTTGACATGTACTCAAAGCAAGGATGGAGGGCATAACAGAAAAGAGAAGGGAACAGTACTGAGTCCTGATTTTAGTGTCAATTTCAATCTGTTGCTTTATTTTTTATCTAAATCAAATTATCTGATCCAAAATTATTAATAAATACACACCAAAGACATAATTCCTTTTTCTTCAAGAAAATGAGTGCAAGGATACACAGAAATTTCTACAGAAAGGTATTTTTGTTTCAGGGTTTCCAGACTCACTAAAGAAAAATTCTAAGAAATTATAAAACATTAGGTAATTCTTCCAAAAATAACATTCGAATGTGGTTCTTTGCTTTACAGTATAAAAGTTGTTGTTTAAGCTCAACAGACTAAAGGTAGTGTACTTCACTGCCTATTTGTATAAAGCCACTTGAAAAACAGCTCACCTCCCAGGACCATACCAGCTTGACAGCACTTCCTCAAGCGACACGCTGGGCAGTTCTTCCTACGGATTTTATCGACTATGCAGTCATTTCTTCCAGCACATAAATAGTTGTGCTGCCCTGCAGGCAGGAGAAAAACAGGATGAATACTACGTTTTCTAACATGACAAAATTATTTCTGTGTACAAATGTTTCAAAAATAACTGAAGATTCAAAAAAGGGTACTTGAACCATTAAATGAAAACTCTTTCATTTTGTACTACCTTTTGGCTAATCATGTTACTATTTGAATATAATGTTTCATTTGTCCTGCTTAAGGGTGAAACTCCCCATCTATGAAATTCCAAAATAACTAGCAGGCGGCATGAACTGCTTAAATTATTGCACTAACAATATTTCTTAAGAAAATCAAGCATGAGGACAGACCATTTGTTTCTTTAAAACTTCTTTTTCTTTGAAGTTATTGATTCTGTTTTCAAAGAACATAAGTAAGTTGTGCTTGGATTGATGTGGAGTTTCTGACAGAAAAACAGAATGAAGAAGTTGGGACAGTGCAAAAAAAAAAGTCCCTTAAGCAGAGTAAGTGACCTCTGATGGAGAAGCAGTTCTGTACCAAGCCTGCTGAAATACCAGCTGAGCAGGTGCAGCCAGCACAGCCAAAAAGGACAAATAGAAGGAGGCTGTAACTCTGTGGTTTAGGTTAGCTTAGTTTATTGTTTAATTCTGAATTACTTTGTTAGAAAGAGCCTGGCATTACTATATTGAAATGGAATCCTTTCAATGAAATCAGCTTTCAGCAAAGCAAAAGATGAAATGGAATATTGTGGATATGGACCTCCAAATATAACAGAACTCAGTACCAAACCTTTTAAGTTTTCAGATTTCTATACCTAGAAAAGAGTTAGCGCTGAACCATGTGAAACATGGTTGCTTCTGTACTAACATTTTTTAAGATAATTATTTACTTCTTAACCATAACTTTAAAAACAACCTGTTTGTTTTTAGTGAAAGAAACCCAATTGTCTGAAATTCATTTTCATAACGATTTCTTTTTTTTTTTTTTAGAAAACTACAGCTAAACAAAAACAGTTGCCTCACACATTGCCTGGCAACAAAAAAGTCCTTAGTAATGTTTTAATCAGAAGAAATTCCCATTTACTTTCTCCCATTAATTCTAATCCTGGACTCCCTCTTACAGGAAACATTAGCAAAAGTAGACGAATGAATAAAAATCTGTCTTGTTATTGGCAGCAGACCAGTAAGCAAAACACTTATTTTGAACAATTCTTTCTTGGGATTACTTGCAGTTTTTCCTCTTCCTTCTTTGCCTTTATAAACTACAAAAAGCATTCAGTCTTTTTATAAGTGACAACTATTTTAAAACAGTATTAGTTTAATTAAAATCCATGAAGATTATCTCAGCTCTTTGGCAGTCTAGTGCTTTAATGCACACCTAATTTATGAAGGAATGCTTAAGTATAGTTAAAGTTTTGTTTGTTCTTGTCTTGTTTTGGGGGTTTTCTTTGGTTCCCTGAAAGAGGATTTCTTCTGGACCTCTTTCACAGGGAATTGTTGAAGTTTACACAAGATGATCTGAATCCATATAAACCTTTTCCTGCTTATTATAAATCTAAGACTGAACAACACTTTCACATTTATAAAACAAATCATAATTGAATTACAGTTATGAAAACTACACTTCCATGTTCATATGTTCTAAAGTTTCAGATTAGACAGGATTAAATAGTGTCTCTGCCCAGTGTATACCAGCATAGAAATGAAATCTGTTACTAGAATTTAGGCACAGTAAAATTTGCTTAAAAGCCAAAACACTGACAACCCAACCCTCCCAGGGGATTATGGTTACAAAATCTCAGGCACTTCTTGAAGTTCACTGTTAACAACTTCGTTGTTTTCAAGACTATTAAGAAACCACAGTCATATCCTGCCCTTGACTTACACCTTCATGTGAGTTTTCTACTCCATACATCTCTATCCCACCTCTCCCTGACACCTTCTGTCCCAAGATGTATTCCACTCATTTTGATTCAGCTGCAACTTATTTGGAAAACATGTAAGGTTCAATTGTTTGGTATTTTTCAGTTTCATCTGTAAAGGATTTTTTCTTTATTATCATGGTCACCTGAGTGGATCTCATACCAGTTGATTAATCTGAGTAAATGTTCCCATTTGAAATCACTTCTACCATTGTGCAAAGCTGGATTCTCAGAAATTGTTACTTGCTTGATATTAATACTTTAGGAGCAGCAGCCATCTGAAGGAGAGATTGTGCAATAAATGCACATATGCCAGATATTTACCTAATTTCAAAATTATAGGACAATATTTAGTTAGATGAAGATGTCTGGAAGGTTTTTCTGGGATGATAAAATAATTATTGGAAAATATATTTGCTACAGTTCAGTCTTCAGGATCATTTAGATTTGAACTAATTGTCTTCAATATGGGACCATCGCAGTTATACCGAAAGCATGTATTAACGAAGTACCCAAAACATCCTGACAAGATAAAATCACCATTCAATTAGTAACTTGATGTTCAGCATCTTCTCTATGACTACTATCCTTATAACCACGAAAACAACAAAAAAATCCCCAAATAACTAAATACGCAGAAAAAAACCCAGGACAGTAGTAGTATAGTCACCAGAGCACAAGTTTGAAAGTTAAGGTTGGTATTAGCATTTCTTACAAAAATATGAACCTGGGAACTTTCTGGCAATTACCCCATCTTCAGAAAGCTTCACCCAATGTTAAGTTTCTTATGCATGTTTACGTTTCACTATTTTTTGAAAGTGCACATTGAGGGTCACTCTCAATGTGCTGGCTCATGACCAACTTGATTTAGAAAATACAGAGATGATTTTATCTGTCACTGAAATGTTCCAGATTCTTAACTGGAATGTTCCATTTTCTTAACTTCCATCAAAATCCATTTGTGTTAGCAAAGGTGCAAGTTCTAATGTAGGCAGGCAAACACAGTTTTGAGTCCTGTAATGACTACTGCTATACTGGGAGGTTTTTAATCCAAACAGTGCTGGAAGTAGCACATACAATATCTTTACGAACTGCACTATTAACTTAGCTCACTGACATGCTGTAAGTCACTTACAATCACTCCAGTAAACTCATGAGCTGCAGAGACTTTCCAGATGTACAAAACACAGAAAACATAAAGCTTTATCTGCACCTGGGGTATCAGACGCAGCAATCAGTTATTTGGGTAAGTGCATCTGTGCTGAACTGCTGCCACCCTGCACAGAAGCAAAGCACTTGTTTGCAAACTCTCACTTCCTTCTATCTGCAAAGAAGAGTACTATCTCCACTCTTTTTTTCTCTCTCCCAAATGTGATTCTGCCTCCTTGTATCTCTCTTAACTGCCAGTGCTTCTGTATAAAACCATCAACCTCTGGAGGACTGTTTTTTGCAGAACACATCATGGTGTTTTATTTAGCCTGGTTTTAGATTTCTGTCTAAAGCTTGCAGATATCTATTGCTTCTCTCTGCAAATTACTTTACTGCCAAATGTCTCCCAATATCAACTTTTTGCTTCCTGAAGGCTAGCCTCAAGGTTTTGCTCAATAATTTTCTAACAGTATGTTTTACCTCTTCAAAAGTACCTATTAAATCAAAAAAACAAAACAACACAAAAACCACAATGGAATTGTGGAAGCTGACAATAAACATGGGTTTAAAATTTAAAAAATGGAAAATAAGTTCATCTGTATATCTAAACTAAACATAATGGTGCAGATGTAGCTTTTGAGTAAAAATCTGACGTCTGGAAGCTAGGACAATAGACTAGGCTAGTCCTTAGCTTGTGGAAAACCTGACTTGTCAGAGCAAATACAGGGTAGTTCTTACCCTGAACATGCTCTGACGAGACAGGTTTTCCATAGCTAGGCAAACAGTCTGGCCTAGTTCATCCTTGGTAAAATGGCAAATACAACTATATTGACTTCATCCCAGATCTAAATGTAACACTCTTCTATTTACACTGTTTCAATGTGCAAAACAGCAAGTGTGGGTTGAATTTTATCTCTCAGGATGAGGTTTTATGAGATTTGGTCTTGGAGAACTAGGAATCTGTACTACACAGTCTCCATGTCCCTGTATGCCATTCCATTCTATTGGTCTCCAAGATTTCACACACCTCAAATAATGTTGTTGGGGTTTTTAAATTTAATACCAATTTTATTTCTGTGTTAATATTTTCTCTAAAAATAAAGTCCCTGAAGTGAGACTTCTGACTCTAACTACTTAACCCAAAACCCACATCCCCCATGGACTTTACCATGCATAATCTTTCGATAAATATTTACATTTCCCTCTTTGCCCGCTGAAGTAAAATTCTCATTTTCCAATTCTTAAGTAGGTGTAGTGACTTCTACTCTGTTGCCTATACTGGTATAAAGACCTGCTATTGATGCAAGTCTGCTCCACAGCAAAGAATAAGGATCCAATGGACCAAAGAGGACAAAGAGTGGAAAGCAAAGGAACTTGTGAATATGTTCCATCCTGGAATCTATCTGAAATAATGTGGAATTTCTTTCTTCATAATAATATATTTCATACTGAAAGCAATAAAAATGATTGTTTATAACACCTTTAACTGATTCTTTCCTCCTCTTGTATACTGATCTCAAAATCTTCCTGCCTTTTGCTGTGAATCCTGCAATACTATTGTTTTTTCCTTCCAAAATCACTTCTCCGAAGAGCAACCTCCGAAGACAGAACACTTTTTAAATGATATGTACAAAACAGAACAATTAAATGTAGCTATCTTGTTTTCTTTCATTTCTAGACAGTCAAAAGTTACAATCCTGTTTTTTAATCTTTTTACATTTCTCTGTCTGTTCCATCATTTCGACCAAGAAAGAGCAAACAGAACAAACCAAAAACCAAAGAAAAACAAAATGAAACAAGATTTAGTCATAATTCATGGAAACTATCATGAACTGCAAAATTAGGAATACTGTTTCATTGATTTTCAGCTGATTTGCCTAGACTGTTTATCACTGCAATGCCTTGAAATGCATAAAGTCTTGGAGTCTTAATATGGGAACTGACAACAGTAAAAATTTTCCACAGCTAATACCCTTTCAGGAAGATATGGTAGCTTCTACAAGTCACTATTTCCAGTTCTTTTTATGGCATTGTGTCACAATTGTTCCTTGGTCATCATTTTTAAGTCATTAACTCCATTAGTGATATAAATATGTAAAATTATGGAAGTGTCAGCATTTTTGTCAATAGGGGGTCTATTTCTTACAAGTACAAAACATGGGGTTTGGACACAAAACCTACTTGAAAAACACACCAACTATTTCAGAGGTATACAGAACTAAAATATCAGTTGTTCTGCTTTTGATCCCTAAGTGTTACATTCTTCTATCAAGATAAGACTCTTTATATTTGCATTTTAGTCATCCTATCATTCTAATTTTAATAGAATTATCATAGCACATTGCCATGATAAGTTTATTCATATATATTTTCCTTATATTCCTTGACTTGTCCCACAACTGAACCACTGGGACAGGGTCATTCACTGTATGAGCAATAAAGGTGGAAAAACCAAGAAATATTAGTAGCAGAAAAAAGCAATGTGCAAGAAACTCAGATATTGCTGCCTCTTGATTGAATCACCTTCGATTAATTTGATTCTATTTTATTAATTAGATTCTAAAGTGTAGCCATCTATCAAAACATTAGTAGTGGTACATCATGAGTACTGTGGAACAAATACACAATTTAAAGTGATGGACACCATCAAACCCAAACATACTTTCAGCAGAGAACAGTTTTACTATAAATACTTACAGTCTATATACTTTTATAACATAATTTATAAATATTCTAATACTTTAACTATGATTTTTATATGCAAAATAATATAATAACATCTATAATACCTTATATATAATACTTAAGCAATATGAAATGAGTATTTTATATGCTTATTATATTTCTTTTATATACTACAGAACTGTATTAGCTACCTTGGTGATACGGGTAGGATTCACATTACCAAATGCAAACAGAGTACATGGTCATCTGACACTCCTTTACACTCAGTGCTGAGAAAGAGTTACTATTAGAATACTGCTATTTTCATCACAAGTACATCTCAGAAATAAATCAGTGAATTTCTTCCTAAAATTTCTTGTTTCTCTCCATTCACTGTAAAATGAACTTAGGTTACTCGCATTGTGTGTTTGGGAAGTTAGAACAGAGTATTAGCAACCCTGAGCAGGCAGTTGCTAGTGCTCTTTAAAGCATGCAATTTTACGCTACCTGAAATAGCTTCTAATCCACCTGAAAATACATTTAAGATAACACACAACACTGTTTCTAAAATACTACCTAAAAGTCAAACCAGAAATTTTAGTAATTGACATTTCTGCAGCTGTTCAAAGCCATGTCTGTCAGGAAAACAGTGGTGAAGTCACACTTAGAGCAGTAGGAAGCCCAGCATTAGCACAAGAGCCAAAGCACCAGAACAAATGCCACCTCAGCTCACTTCACTGTTGTGCCTCATATAAATCAATTCATCAAATTGCTGCTTGTCAAATTGCTGGACAACAAATACTTCTGAAGTGTGATGAAGATACATAATTATGTATCGATGCAGATTTTCTTCTTTCCGCTTTTATGATGTAAATTCTTTGAACCCACAAAAGTGACATTTTCCATTTGTATTTTAGGCTCCTTAATAAAGCAATTTTGTACATTTAAATTTGAAAATTCACTCAGATTACTGTACTTTAATACATTTTGGCCATGTGCAGAACAGAAGAACTTCAATAACATCAAACCTGCTCTATTGAGTGAAAAGCATTTTTATCTCTCAACCTGCCATGTTCGTGCTTTGTGTGTTTGCATGTTTTCTACTTCATGAAAATTTCATCACCATCAGGTTTACAGTACATGCTGTACCAAATGCTGATCCCAAGATCCAGAGTGGAAAATTGGATTAAAAATTAGAAAATCCTTCAGAGTTAGGAGAAAAAGGAACTTCTAACACCAGCTTCATCAATTTTACAGCTGAATGGGTCTCTACAGTATTGTATTTTTCTCTGTTTTCAAAGAGGATTTTCTACTAGTGGCTGGCATTTTTTTTAAATGCATGCTGTACCATTTTATATTCTTTAGCTTTGGTAAAGCACAACTGTTTAGACCAGCAATTCTCCTTATGCATATTTCACTCTGTACATAGTCAATCACACTGCCATCACGAAACTGCCTACCATAACACTGATAAGGTCAGATAAACTTTATCAGAAAATTTGCTTGAATTCGTGATCAACCTTCTTACTGTGTAGGTGTAGCTCATCATCAATTACTCCATGGAACCCCTCCATATACAGACAGTGAAAAACTCTCACGGAAATCCAACTTTCTGCCAGTTTACCAAATTCAGGGCTCAGAGAGAAGAAAAGTTCACATTTGGTCAGCTAAATGTTATCTGCTACATATGCTTGAGCTTGTTCCCTGATGTCATTGATGCGATAGAGTTGCCACCCTGACCTTAAAGCATGTATTAACACTAGACAAAATTTATACAATCATTTGATCAAGTTTGTAACGCATTCTCAGGTATTTAAACAAACCAAGAGTCAGTTTCTGACTGATCTGCTGTAATATCACGTGTTCATATTGGTCTCAAACTCTTTGGGTTTGGGTTACTGCTTTTCCTCAGATATCAATAATATAAACAAAGTGCATATATAAATACAGAACAAAAACAAGAAGTGAGACTTTATTATACGAAAAACAGCATTCAAATTGTTTTTCAGGATTTAGCTAATTTAAACTTTTCATTAGTAAAACCACTGCAAAGGAGACACTTTCAGCAAGAAAGCAAAAATGCAGACTAACGAAATCCTGTGTTAGCAACAATGTAACTCCAGAATCCCGAAACTCTTTACACTGAGTTCCTATTCAGGGACAGACATTTTATTGTGGTCTTTCATTTTGATCATAGCTGCCCTGCATGGTTTCACATGAAGGAATCTTTATAAGACATCACTACTGACTGTTTGGCAATTTAGCCCAAGAAAAGTAAAACTTGATATCATGATTTTCATTCTCCTCATGTCCTGTTAGAAATATTCTCCTCTATGTTTTGTAATCATGAATGAGATATATTGGTAGCACTTAAATAATGCCTGATCATCAGCAGCAAATTACTTTGCAAATATAGTATTTCTACATATTTGAAAGCATTTTCAATATTATTTCTGAATATTTTTGATTTCTATCTCCAAAATGCTCGTCACACTCAACTCACTGACAGGAACAGCACTACCCCATCAGAACAGTGAATCCAATTTTGCCTTTTCAAATTTCTTTACTGAATAGAAATAGCAGTACCTTGCATTGTTTTCATTATACTCAAAGGAGATCTTTAAAGCATTTTTAAAAAGCCTTGTAATTTCTTTGTACATCAAGTGAATCTACAGAATAGTAGTTATTTCTAAGGGTCCAACAGAAAACCTCTAAATGCAAACAAATGTTTTCTAGGGGAAAACAACCCAGTATCTTTGTCTCTTCTCTCCTCCTCACTTGCAGTAGTAACTTTTAAAAGTATCTGCTATGCTAGAGGTCCCCAAAGAAAGGACTTGTGTTTTTCATTAACCTACTTCAAGATTTTGACTTAAGAAAAATATGTTTATTGTATTAACACCAACCTTTTCTTCATATATATAGCCACATATGGGGAACCAAGAACCCAAAAGACAGAAAGTATCTACAAAACCATATATATTTTAGAATTCAGTGCCAAGAAACATGCTAAGTAATCTTTGTGATCCTCACACAATTCTGACCCCTTGTTAAGTTGTATGTGTATGTAGTAGTTACATTCAAATGTATGATTAAATTATAATTAGTATATACAGTTTTAAATGATTGTTCAGTCTGAGTATTTTAAATAATCTGTTTTTATTTCAAAAAAATTAGATATGGAAAAAAAAGAGTTTTCTGGATAACACAGCAGTCCATTTTATTCAAATGGAAGTACTTAACCAATAAAGTATTGTCCTCACACCACTGAAGGTAAAATAAATGGTGTCTGAATAGAACAATTTTTGTGGAAAAAAAAGCACAAAAAATACACAGGCTGTTTGATTTCAAACAGCCAATGCATCTCAGATAACAGAAATAATTAAAATAGAAAATAGACATTTTCCAACAAATGTAATGTTACTGTATTAAGTACTTTTTTATCTATGCACAAAACTTCATAACATACAAAAAAGGATCTCAAGATGGAGAAAATCCATTAAATAGTCAGCTATTTCCAATCATGTTTTAATTTCTCATAAAGATCAGTACTGTATGGAAATTATATGAAAAGTAGAGTTTTGACCAGGAATTTTTACTCACAAAATTTAACATCTCATTTGCATGAATTATTATTAAAATACTCACACGTTTGTAGTAGCACTACAAAATTAAAAAGGTAAATACTGCCTTTACACTCCAAGAAATGATGGGCAGGGGGACATTTCATGGAAGAAATATGTCTCAAATTTATACAATTGCCAGTGAATTTTAAACACTATTTTCTATTGCATTTAAATGACTCCTCTGTTTCTTCTTACAGAGGAGCAATTCCCTACCATTATTTCTGATATGAAATTTTTTAAAAAGTACTTAAAGTTCATATAACATCAAGTATCTATCAATAAATGGGATTGTTCTAGTGCTGGTAATTCTATAGTATACTGTAATGAAAATAAGAAATCCATCAGTCCGTCTCTAAGGAACCCCCCATAGTCTTGCACTTTCTACACAAAAACAAGTGTAACTGTATTTGTTCATTTTGCCAATGCCTTCCCATCAGATTCAATAACCTGTATATTTTCTGATTACAGTCAGGTTTCTGATGTAGTTGTACATTCTTTGAAAATCCTTACTAAAAAACTCCAACACGCTTCCCCACCAGACTCTCAATCTGTGGAAGCATTTAAAAATTAAAATTATGGAGTTGTTATCTAAAACATGAGAGTTTTGCTTATTTAACAGCATTGACCTCTCATTTGTCTTTACATACATCTGCATTCTTAACCTGGCAAACACAGCAACTCTGCAAATACAGACTTTGAATAATCTGTGAAAACAACTTCAAGATGTTCCTTGTGTCAAGTAATATTCCTTAGTAACATTTTTCACTAAAATACTTCTGCTGAACAGTAATAAGATAAGTTTTTGAACAGGTTCACCTACTGCAAACAGAACTGGGTACTAAATTAAAAAGAGATGAAATCTAAAATTGACAGAATCAAATTCAATGAAAAATTTACAAATTATTATATAGATAAAAAGCAAAAATAAAATTTATTTTAAAATAAGGCACTCATAAATTACACTACATTCAGTAGCATAACTTCATCTCCCTGACTTCTGTAAAAAAATATTTGGCTGATTTAGCAAAACTTAGCAAAAAAATGTGAAGCCAAACCAAGAGACCAGCTAGGAGAGTCAGTGAAACTTAAATGTATTCCTGCAAGTGTCTTAAGAGCTTTGCAGCCTAACACAAATGTTTCTAGTAGTTTTCTCATGAAACCCATTAAATGTATTAGAGAAAACGTGGCACAGGCTCAGAAGCTCACCTGGCCCACCAGTCCACTTAGCAAATATTAAACATAAAATAAAGAAAGAACATCAGCATGTGCCTAAAGTAGAAAGTAACAGCACTGTGAAACAAAAAATCTAATTATGTTCTCTTACTAAGCATTTACTTTTCCAATATTCTCCTTTTCATTTGGAGAGAGATAAAGTCTATAAAGCTGAAAAAACAATGTATCACAACAAGAAAGTACGTGATGCATTTTTTTTATTTTAAGGAATCCTATCCATTTGAACAACGGTTTTGTTAAATACATGGAAGAGAAATTTGAATATCCTAGTTCTAACAGGATCAGATAAAAAAATCAAAAAAGGAGACAAAGCGTAAAAAGTAGAAGGATTTGTTTTACTGCTTTATCTGTTGAACTATATAAAATGGTCTGTTCTTGTACTCATATTTGAAATTTCATTGGACAAGGCATATAATATAATCTAAAATGAAAAAAATAAACGTAGGTATTGCTACTGTTTCATTAAACTTTCAGCTTTACTTTGCAATTTAATGACTATTTGTAACAAGTCAAACACATTTATTGTTATTATGACTTGAAAGAGTTCAGTGAAATTTTAAATACTTCCATAACTCCCAGGAAGCCAAAACTCTGCAACTTGAAAGCAAGAAAAATTTAATGACTTCAAAAAGCGAACAAAGCCAAAATAAATTCTTCTCTGCCTATCATTAGTTCATACCCACAATATTTTCCTTTGAACACCATTTGTACTTTATAAAACAAGTTGTGTAATACTCCAAATTTTTATTTAACCTGCCTACCTGGAAAGATTAACTGATAAACAGTAAGTAATAAATAGTAAAAATGTAAGGTAAAACAAATAATACTAGAAAAATCAATTAAGGAAGAACTTTGTCAATATTCACTCTAATATTTAAACAGAGTTGACAAAACAAAAAATATTACTACAGGGATAATAAAGATGAGCAATAAATAAGCAGTATGTCCTAGCAGTGTCTAGAAGACATATTTCCGATAATTAGGAACAATGGCATCATATAGTACCTTCCATTGCCCTTTTAAAGAAGACTTTACAACTTCCACAGGTAAGTACTCCATAGTGGCAACCTGAAGCCTCATCACCACAGATGAGACAAATCTTCTGGGGTAGCGATTCAAAACTGAACTGAGAACTTTGGCTGGTTTCTGTATCTGGCCTTGAAAACAAAAAGAATTAAAAGAAATTAAAGGTCTATCTTTGCACAGTTAACTACTTACCTGAATTAATGAGTTTTATATTAAAAACTTCATTTTAAAATTCATAATCAAGATACAGAAGGACAGGAAAAACCTGACGTATTATTGCCTTTCTGCTTAATAGTTTGTCTCTTCTATGGTACTACAGGAAAGCAGTGCAAAAAAGCATAAAGTTATATTTTAGTCCATTTAGCAAAAAAAGGTACCATCTAGACACTGTTAAATGTTCACCTTCCTCAGATCAACAACTCTTGTGAGTGGAGACATAGTGATGACGTTTTTTTCCTGTACAGAGATAGAATCAGATAGATGTCCATTGAGTTTCAAAGGCCTCTTTCATATGGGAAATATGAAATGTCATTTCAACCAGAAAAATCTTTACTAGTCAGTTTATCACCACCCATTCATCTGCTGCGTTCTCAGCAGTAACCAAGTCTGATGGGGATGACAATGATATTTCCAATTCGTCTCCAAGAAAAGGCAGACTAATCTAGGTAACAACTGTATTTACTAAGAGAAAGAATTTCCATTGAAACTGTACCATTGTATGCACGTTTTTTTGTATCTATTTTTAGGTAATGCACATCTCGGCATCACAGTACTCCATTTCATTCTAGAAAATCAATATACAAGTGTTTCAGTTTCAGTTCTTTTGTGTGTGAAATCAACCGCTTTTTGTGGTTTGGGGTTTTTTTTTGTGGTTTTTTTTTGTTTGTTTGTTTTTTCTTTTTTGTTTTGTTTTGTTTTTGTTTTTGTTTTTTTCAAATAGGGAATACTATTTTCGAAAATATTTAGGTATCGCTGCCAGTGGGAGCAATCTAGAGAACCTGCACGCCCTCCCTGGAGCCGGGCACCGGCTCGGACATCGGGTGGCCCTGAAGTCCCGCAGCGATAACAAAGCAATATCTCCTGGAGCGTCATCGTGCCCAAAGCCGCGAGGTGCCAGCTGCGGAGCTGACACTGCTGGTCTCACACCGCCCCGGGACCCCGCGGCGTGCTCAGGCAGCGCAGGGAATGGGAACCGGGCTGCAGGCACTGCCTAAAAGCCCAAAAACGCCTTCGCCGAGAGAAACTTCGCCCGTCCTTTCCTCGGCACCCCCTTAACATCTCCCCGAGGCGCCCACCGCGCCGCACGGCCGCCCCTCCGGAGGAAGAGGAGGAGGAGGAGGAGGCGCGGAGCTGTCCCGCCGCGCAGCGCGATCCCCCGGTCCCGTCCCTCAGCGAGCCCCCGCCGCCCCCGCCTTACCGCGCGTAGCCGAGGTAGGGCGGGCACAGCTGGGGCAGGCCCTCCTTGAGCACGGCGCCCGGGAAGCCCAGCGGCTGGTGCCCGTTGAGCCCCAGGGCCGGGTAGAGCCCCGGCGGCGCGGCCGAGGTGGAGGGCAGGCTGTCGGGCGGCGCCGCCGCCGGCCCGTAGGCGCTGGCCAGCAGGGTGGGCTCCGCTTTGTAGAGGACGCACTCCAGCGAGGGCTCCTGCCCGGCCCGCGGANGAGGGGCCGCTGCTCATCGAGCCGTCGGGCGCCTCCTCCGCCTCGAAGAAGGACCAGGGCGCCGCGGCCACGGTGGAGCTGGCATGAGCCGCGGGCGCCAGGAAGGTGTCCAGGACGGTGTCCAGGGAGTCCTTGACCGAGAGGGAGCCGCTCCCTGGTTGGTAGGAGAGGGAGTCCCGGCCGTCCTCCTGCCCCAGATGCTGCTGCTGCGGCTCTTCCTCCTCCTCCCCTTCCTCCTCCTCCTCCTCTTCGTCCTCCTCCTCGTCGCTGCTCTTGGGGTAAAGCAGCCCTTCCAGGGAGATGCCGATGGACTCCGCTTCCTCGCGGAAGGGATCTCGGCCGGGCTGACCCTGCAACAGGACCGCCCCGTCTGTGGCAGGCGGAGGTGCTCTAGGCTCCTTGGCTTTCACCTCGGTCATGCTGGCCCGGGGCAGCGATGGACGCCGACGAGTCTCCGGCCCGGGGGGCCGTCGGGCAGCGACAGAGTGCGGGCAGCCGGGCGGCTCTTTACATCCTGGACGTGCCCGCTGAGGCGGTGGCGCGGGTCCTGCTCACATGGTGCTGCTTTCGCGGGGACGGCTCAGCCCCGGCCCCCGCCGCCGGGACGGGGGTGATTCGGAGGCGGGGACGGTGGAGCCTGGAGGGGGAAACGATGGGAGCGTGTGCGGGAGGCGGGCAGGAAAGCAGGGTGCCTGCCAGGCTCCGGCGGCGGCGGGAAGGCTGACTCCGCGCTCCGCTCGTCCCCCGACTGCTTCCCACCGCCCGAGCGGGCGGGCCGCCAGCTCCACGCCCCCGTCCCTCCCTCCCCGCCCCTCCTCGCCTCCAGCCCCGTCCCTTATCGAGGGTCTGGGCTGCGGGGCGCGGGCTCGCCCCTCCCTGTCCCCCCGCTCCGCGCTGCCTCTGGGAGCCTCGGCTCCTTCAGCGGCACTTCCATCGGCTCCTCCTCCGCTCCGCCTGTCTCCCTCCCATCGCTCGTCGTGCCCGCATCCCTTTCCCATCTCGTCCGGCGCCCTGGGCCTTCGGTCAGCGCTTTTTTGCTTCTCCTGATCATCTCCCTGTCTTCTCATCCCTTTCCCCCACCTCTTGTGCCTGTGCTCCGTCCTCTCGCTTCACCATTCCAGGAAGTGCAGCTCTGGACTGAGCAGAGGGCACAAGCCTCTGCTTAGGTCGCTGCTTTGGAGAGCAGAGAGCAAGACAAGCTTTACTTATTTGCAGTGACGGCTCCCTTTTGTCTGTTTTTCACTGTCCCATTCAGACGTTCAGTGTAGTTTTTCGTGATTAAGCTCTGTTCCAAAATTCGTCCTGATACGAGATCCATTTTCCAGTAGCAAGGAAACCAAGGCATTATAAAGCTCTTTACAGGACTTCAAAGCATCCTCTACACCAAGAAGCACAACGTCTTTTGTGCAAAAGATCTGGAAAGTGGGGCATTCATTGCTTCTAAATTTTAATTACTTTGTCAGGAAAATGAGAGGACATTTAAGAAGGACTGGCTGGCCAGCCTGCATATAGCAGGTTGCAATTCAGCCCAGGTTAGTTCTGACCAAGAAGCTGTCACCAGCTAATTGCTGGCATTTTGTGTAAAATGCTGGTTTTGTGGCAGAACCCATACAGCTCAATACGACAGCTACTGACTGGAGGTAAAAAAAACAAACAAAAAACCGACACAAGCCTTAGTATAATTTTCATTATATAGAAATCTCAGGGAAGAAACTTGTGTTGAAAGTGATAGATACAAAGAGTAAATTGGCTTAGGAGTAGTCCTCCTGACTTTAAGTAGAATCAGTATTTTTTGATACATTGAGAAAAGTGTGCTGTTAAATGGTTGGTTATGACCTGTAGCTGTAACATGTTTTTCTGAAAGAAAACATCCTTTTTTCGAAAAAACCTGTGATCACCACGAAATAGTTGCTTTTGTTATTTTACTTTCAAAACATCTTCAGACTGAAAAGGACAGCTTCTTAGGGAGAGGGACATAACTGTTAGAAATTATTTCAGTGTTCTGAAATCATATAAGGTAAGTTTATAGAAGAAGTGGCATCAAATAAACGTTGTGTGGTTTGTACCGCCAATGTGGTGTGTACTTTCGACATTATTTTCAAAATACTACTGGGTTATAGACTGCTTTGGGACTCTGCCTTTTATTCCTTTAAGAATAAATAGAAGAAAAAAAAATTTTTTGCATTCGTAAGAATTGTGGCAATGTGATAATAACTAGCATTTTAAAACCCAGATGTTATGTGGGCACCTCTATACACATTTAGGAGGTTCAGTAGAATGAACAGAGCTTCCATGTACACTTGTTGAGTATAGGAATAGTTCTTGAACAGCAGTGTTTCAGTCTGTTGATGTTGCATGGGAAAGAACTGTTTGGCCAGCAAGTACCAGGAGCTGAAAATGTTTTCACAAAACCTATCAGTGGAACCAATGTTAAAAGAATTATTTAAGAGGCGCTATCCAGTTCTGTTATGACATGACATTAAAACAAATAATTTGAAGTGCTTCAATGACCAGTGAGTTTCTGTTTTTCATGCTACAAAATTTCTCCCTTCTCCCAAATCTGCCTTTTCTCAGAGAAGAGAGAAGTTCATCTCCACTACTGTTCATCTCCATGCTTGTTTTGGTTTTCCCCTGATGTTTGCATGCTTAGTCAGCTGGTTGTCATGCCTTTTTGTTGCCACTGCCTTGCTTTCTCATTTCCACTTCCCCATATGCACACAGCATTCTCAGCCTGCATCTTTACAAAAATGTGCTCCAAGGACATATTTCCTTACAGTAACTTTCCTCCTTCCTACTGCTTCTGGATTAGACGAGGTAAAGAGCCACAGATGGCCTGAACAGAGAGTCCTGAAAGGAAAGCAGAACTGAGTAGCTCCCATTCACTGCTGCTCATGACTTGTCCGTCAAAACTCTACACTAACAAGGCCATGTGACTGTAAACACCTGCATATTTACCAGAATTATAAATGTTTACTACTTACATAATTTGTCTAAACAGCAGTTAAATAATGTCCTGGTTTTCTGCTCTCCTTCCTAATTTCATTTTTATGACCTGACAAATATACTCAAATCTTTAATGATAACAGTAATTGTGCTGAATTGTCATTTAGTGAAATGACAATTTGGGGTTCTTTTAGAAATTTATTGGACCTAAGTGAGTAGACTTTAATTTGTACTGTCTTCACATGATTTCTTTCACTGGAAACTTTTGCTATTTTCTTTACATTATTCTGTCCATAACCCTTGTGCAGCATCCCTGGAAGTGTTCAATGTCAGGTTGAGTGGGGCTTTGACCAGTATGATCTAGTGAAAGTTGTCCCTGCCCCTGAGAGGGGAGTTGGAATTAGGTGATCTTTAAGGTCCCTTCCAACCCAAGATGTTCCATGATTCATTTGTTTCTCTTGCTCTTAGATTTTCTCATATCGTTTGGAAGCTTTCCCTGATACTGCTATGGCATCACAAGTTTTTCAGTAAGAACATTTCAAAGTATGCCCTGTCAACTATTTTTTGAATTCTACTGTTGTCATTTCTTAATTTTAATTTATTCAATTTGTTGTTATGTCAATCAACATTAAATAAAATCAGGTTTTTTTCTGGTGCATCCACAGCTAATTTTCACTTGCAAGTCATTAAATTTGAAACTGATCTTTTCAATTCAGACCCAAAATTGACATTTTTTTTATATTCAGTAATATTTTACTGAATATAAAATTTTCAAAGAGCAAACAGTATGAGAGTACTTATGAACAGACTTATTTTGAACTAAAAAGTAAAGCATTGGAGAGTTTGATTGACACTCTTGCACTTCTAAAATTCTATCAGAATGTGAAAATGTATCTGAGAGTTCAAATAAGTTGTGTCTATTTTCTTGCTCTGTTCAAGAACTGTGGATGAGTAAAAGCTGCATTTAACAAAATTTCTCATCTGTCTTGCTTTTCAGCACAATTCTTGTATAAAATGTCAAGAATAGCAATAGAATTGTACTGACAACTCCTACTGTAATGCTCTAGATTTGTTCTTAATTTTTTAAGTAGTTCCTGAGAATTTGTTTGACCTTTCAACCTTTCAACTGTACACTTTTAAGCAGTAAAAATTTTTGATAGACCCTTTGAAATATTTCTAATGGTTTTGGCTTAAACAAAAAGACAATGTTGTGTGAGAAAAAAGACAAGTACACAGCCTCCTCAAACAGTACAAATATCAAAATCACAGACTTCTTCTATGATGACTTTTTCTTTAAAAAGTCTTGAAGTATGAGCTGAAGATCAAGAAGATCTAAGTTCCTTTTCTCAGACTGAAGTGTTCCATTTGTGTGTCAAGATTGCTTCATATAAACAGTTAGGGAGCTAGTGTCTGAATCTGGGAAAGGACAGATTGATTACACTGAAGTAGTGTCTTAGTCCATACAGACCTTTCTTACAACATTGTTCTGCACAGGCTGTTGGAGAACAGAACTTAGAAGTTAAAAATATTTTTTCACAGTTAATGGCTCAGTTTTGTACTAGCATTGTTTAGGATATAGTACAACCAAAAATGTGATTCACTCTTATAAACAGAGAGGAGGAAAGACTGTTTCAAACAGCTTATGAGTTCATGGTCAAACCTAAAAAGCAGCTTGCATAAGGAGAAACTTACAGGCTTTTGCTTCTATCACAGAAATAACACTTTTATTTAAAAAGAGTAGACCTCTGTAACTGCGTGAAAAACCCCGCATTTCAGCACGTAGTGTAGACAACAAAAACATAGTACTGTCATGCAAATAGCAGCACTTTCTTGTTATGTTACAATTTTTGGAGATTTGTCTTTCCGTGGTTTCATCCCTATTCTGTAAAAATTTAGACTCCCAGTTAGCAGGCTGAATTTCACTTACATTAGGATACCGGCAGACATTAAATATATACTTCTCAGAGATTGTAATTTTGGAGTAGCAGCTAAGTCATGGAAGCACTCAGCATCAAGGATGTGATTTGATGGTAACTGTTCATATCTGAACCTGGTGATTAGGCTTCTATAGTCAGGTAAGAATCATAGATGTCTGTAGGGACCATTTTCTGGAGCTCTTCAGAGACACTTTGTGTCTTACTAAAGTTATAAAGGACTTCTTTGATCTGAAGCACTCAAAGAGCCATGATTTTTTGGCAGTGCAGTGTTGATGTCTAAATGAGGAGGTATGAATAGAGTCCTAACTCCTTAAAATGCAGTATCAATGTGCTCTACTACATTGTTTAAAATCATAGTTTCAGAAACTGCACCATAAGCATACTTTCATTTCCTCTAAGCAAGGGCATGGCACACTGTAATTAATCTCTGAGGTCTGCTAACAGGTGTTTTGTTAGATCAAGCTAAACCATCAGATTTACTAAAAGCTATCAAAACTATTGGCTTAATAAATGCAAGGGTGTATTGAAACATATTGTAAGTGCAAAAGGGATTGGCAAACAGCGAGGTATGTGGCAAAGAAGGTAAGCAAAAGAGCTACAAAAGGAGATGAAGGAAAAGAAGCTAATCACAGTACATGTTACATTATTTCTTGCTCTCAGGTGCTAAAGTTCCCACAGGGATAATAGCAATGTGGGAGGTGTAGTGGGCTATGAGACACTTTTATCTTTATAAATTGTCCAAAGGGAGGAAACAGATGGGTATTGAGTTACAGTCACAAAAGTGATAGCTGTTTCTGCTACAGGAGTTATAAATTTTATTTATTGTTCTTTGTCTGTTTATGTTTTGGCTAATGCTCAATGAAATGCAGAATATAATACTCTCGTAGCTGAGCAAATAAGCAGGAGCATGAGGAGTGAAAAATAAAAAGAGAAAAGAAGATTTTCGGTTTTGTGCCCCCACAGAGACTGTTATTGCCTGCTGGATGACATCCTCAAAAACTTTCTCAAATATTTTGTCAATGAATGCATCACCTCAAGATGTCAAAGGGCACAAGCTATGCTTCCCTCAAGGCCTAGCTGCAGGAGCTTTACCCAAACCCACCATCTTCCTCAAAGTGGTTTTGTTCCAGTCCAGCCTCAGGAAAAAGAAATAAAGTATTCTTTATATAAAATATGATGTTCAATCATCTGTAGATATGAAATACATATTTTATATAAATATGTTAAGTGGCTGTATGAAGATGATTGAACCCAATGCTGCTGGGTGGAATGAGATGACAAGTTTAATATTTGTGATATTGCAACAAGTCTTGTTTGCTGGCTGGAGAGTAGGAAGTTGCAACCAGTGATATTAAACAGCTGTTACCATCCTGAAATTCAGAAAGAAGTAGTCAGTAGATCTTCATAAGTATTAAAACTAATATCTTGATTGAATTGTGAGTCCTTAGTAAGGTAAAAAGAAGGTAATAACTGGATAGGGCCTCAGGACACACACAAGTAAGTTTGGCAATTCAAATTTACATGAAAATGCTTTTAAACACAGAGATAAAAGAGGGTTGAACATAACTGTGACACCTTCTTGAGAGTTCAAAAGCTGAATGAAATAAAAGTGTCTTGAAGTTGAGTCACACTGTAAGTGGAAGTGGGAATAATTTTCTTTTACTTTGGTGCAGCCTTTGCTGCCAACTTTAATTTCATAAGAGACATCTTTCCTATGTAAATTCAAGGTATTAGCAAGGATTAATTTTCCATCAACTTATTATATTCCCAAGCTTTTCTTCCTGTTTCTATTTACAGTCTACTTGCCCATCACGGACTTGGTTGTCCCATGAAATTTCAAAACTGACTCTTCAGCCTTGGAATATTCACAACCTGCTCTGAATGATCAGTTTTTCATAAATTCTTGTTAAAGGCAAGGTGTGGCAACACAAAATTTACAGAGAACAAAGGCATTCAGGGTCCTAAACCTGGAGAAGAATAACTCCAGGCACCAGCACAGGCTGGGGTCTGACCTGCTGGAAAGCAGCTCTGCAGAGAAGGGCCTGGGGGTCCTGGTGGACACAAGCTGTCCCTGAGCCAGCGGTGTCCTTGCGGCCAAGAAGGCCAGAGGGATCCTGGGGTGCATTAGGAAGAGCTTTGCCAGCAGGTTGAGGGAGGTGATCCTGCCCCTCTACTCAGCCCTGGTGAGGCACATCTGGAGTTCTGTATCCAGTGCTGGGCTCCTCAGTACATGGAGCTCCTGGAGAAGGTCTGGTGGACAGTGAAAAATATGATGAGGGGTCTGGAGTCTCTCTCTTACAAGGGCAGGCTGAGGGAGCGGTGCTTGTTCAGCTTCAAGAAGAGACAATTGAGAAGGGACCTCATCAATGTATATCAATATCTGAAGGGAGGGTGCCAAGAGAATGAATCCAGGCTCTTTTCAGTGGTACCAAGCAATAGGACAAGAGCCAATGAGCAGAAACTAGAACACAAGAAGTTCCACCTGAACAGGAGGAAGAACTTCTGTACTCTGCAGGTGACTGAGCCCTAGAAGAGACTGACCATAGAGGTTGTGGAGTCTCCCTCTCTGGAGATACTCAAGAACCATCTGGACACAATCCTGTGCCATGTGCTCTAGGATGGCCCTACTTGAGCAGGGAGGTTGGACCAGTTGACCCACTGTGATCCCTTCCAACTTGACCCATTCTGTTACTCTGTGAAATATGTAACTGTGTGGTGAAGAATGGAGGCAATGCATGAGGATTAGCTGTGAAGGAGTCCATGTGTTTGGCAATTCTGGGTAGAAATGCTAAAATGCAAAGGAAGGTGCTCTGTGATGTTAAAATTAAGCAAAGACTGAAACCCTTCACCTTTTCAAAGGTTCAGTTCTATCCAGATATTGTGTAACAGTAAAATCTACTCAAAGTGTTGCCAACCATTTGTGAATCAGCCAGGCATTAAAGAACTTACTCTCTGGAATATTAGACTCTGAATTTTGCATCAGATACTTGAATGCTATCAATCAGCACAGCTAAATGAGATCCAGTGAAGGAACTAGCTTAAAAACTGCCAAGGGACCAATATCTCTAATACTCCCAATCCAAAAGTTCCCTTAAAACGTATTTCTGGAGGATAGTAAATGCCAGGTCATTGTTTCCTAGGAAGCCCAGAAGATTCTCACATTTGTAACTTTGGGTCTGAATACTTTTCTAAATAGTAAACTGCTGTCAAGGTGTCAGACAAAACCAGTATTTCACATCTGACTGACTGAAAAGGGTTAACTCATTCCGAATTCTTGGGAAAGGAAACATGACTCTGAATTGAGTCATGTGAGAGCAGAAAATATTGTCAATAAACCCACAAGCGGAGAATTGTCATGCAAACACTGTACTTCAGTCTCATCAGATCTTAATTTATTACTCATTATTGAATAAAAAAGAGCTAGATTTAAGCCATAAGCCTGCTGGGTGCTGATTTGGATGTGGAAAGTTAAACAGCAGGAAAGTGATGGGAAGATGTACCCCTGTGGGATCATGGATGCTCCATTTCTTAAAAGAATCAGAGAAAATTAAATTTCATCACTGAAATTTAACATTACAACATGCCCTTTATAAATTAAATCAATAGTGAAACATGTCTGGAATATGAAAAATAAGATGTCACCGCTTTAATTAAATGAAATCTTCTATAAGGTGTGAAGGCTGTCTAAGCTAAACTGGAATAAATCCTGGGCTGATTTGCCACAGAATAAAACCTTCAAATTACACAACCTATTTTCATGTTCACCTAAAATGACAATTTGCAGATAAGTCCCTTAACTAGACATGGAAAGATGTGAGAGACCTGCTTCCCTGTGCTTTATGCTAACTCCAAAGAAGTAAATTTATTCATGTCAGTAAACAACACAGACATTCTTGTGCTGGTTTTGACAAACTCTGGCTAAAACATTCCTTAGTCTTGTTAGTTCTGTTGTTACTGGTAATTGCTGGTGCTGTGCTCATCCCTAGAGGTGTCCGTCACTGATCAGAGGCCCCAGTTCGATACTAAGTATTTAACAGAAAAAAAGATGTCTTGAAAACCTCTCACAGGAAATGACACTAAGTTAAAGCCATCTAAAAAAAAAGACAAATGTCAAGATCATAATGCAGTTTGTTCTAGAAACATAGATACAAGTCAGGGAGATGTTCATTTAATACAGCCCTAAAGGAAGACAGAGGCCTGCTACAGCTGTTAGTCACTCTGCTCTAAAATTAATCTTAAAATACACTGGCTTAGAAATCCTGGCCATAAAATATCTTACAAGGATATTGTAAGGTGTGATTTTCTCTTGATTTCTGCTATCCTTAGGCCTCACTTTGGAGGGCCAGCGCACACACAGGGAAATCTAAAACCAAAAAAATTGCATACTGCACTGCTAACTAAGGTACTCTTTGCCATGAAAATAAAAAAAACCATACTGTCACTGGTCATGGAAAAGTAGATCAGTGAGGTAGGAGTGAGGTTACCAGAGCAGTGGCAGCAGGTGGCAGGAGGGATGAAGGAGACGATGCACAGGAAGGAGAAGACCTGGCGGCAACACCAATGCCATGGTTACATTTTGGGTACTGGTGGGAGTTTCTGCTGCAGAGACAGAATCCTGACTGGCTTTGTTTTTTTGTAGTCTCTTCATCCTATTCTTTTTCATTACTTATTCCCAACAAATCTCATATTAAACCACTAGCTTTATGCAATATTTCCAACAAGTAGACCACCACAACTCTGCTAACCTTAGTCTAAAAATCTGAATAGAGAGATTAGATAGAAATACTGTCTGAAATAGGGTGTAAGTTCAATTTTTAATATAATACAATCACTAAATGAATAGGACGCTTATTCTGAGCTATTGGAAGTCACCAGAAAAAAAAGTTGAGGAGAACATTAAATATAAAAAAGGTTCTTGCATTTTATGTAGTTTTTTCGATAATATATTATACAAAAATGTCTATTAAAATGTTTATATTCAAGTTATTGAAAATTATATTAATGTATTAAAGTCCCCCAAATTATTTCTATGGATTTAAGGAATGTTCTTAATACCCTGACCATCAATATCCAATGATGTCTAAACTGTATCATTCCTCTCACTGCTAAGAGAAAACTTTCTTCTTTGGTCCAAAGACAGAACATATGAGTGATACACACCACATGTATATACACCACATGTTCTCTGTTTTGCTGGTAGATTTTAACCAGGAAAACAGGGAACATTTAAGTTTAAAAATATAACTCAAGATTCTCTTATTTGACTTCACATCTATTCTTATATTTGTACATTTTTAAAATCAGTAAATGGCATCTTTTGCTTTGGTTTTTAACTCCGGCTTTCATTGCATGAATGTTCTGCCATGAGTTGTATTTGTTCAATCCCTTTAGTGTGTTTGCTTTCTCAGCTCAATCCTCTTTCTCCGGTCTTTCAAAATGCAGTGCTTAGTCCTGATTTTTAAGTGATGAAAAATGATTATTTTGTGTTTGGGTGAAGGTGCTCTATCACAAGAAATGGAAAATAAAAAGCATGATGAGAGACTGATGCATTTGAAATGACAGTTATCAAAAATTATCTGTATTCTAGAAAATGAATGCTCCAATTTCCAGGTTGATGCATGATGTTTACAAAATACATTACTTTTTCATATGCCTCGTTATATTCATCCTTTTACAAAGAAATAGGGAAAATGAATATGATGAAAACTACCATGTCTGATCCTAAAGGAAGTCTGAATTGGAGGCACAGGTCTGTGTTTTAGGCATCATTATGAAATCAAAGAAAAAGCAGTTTTTGAGTAAGCAAATCATAAATGCAAATTCAGTCTTAAACCAGAAAATGATACTCATATATTTAGATGCCTCTCATAGACTGATATATTCATCATGCTGTCTGTTGCTAATGCAGGACTTCTCTCATCAGAAAAAGGTCCTGTCTCTGGAATAAGCCTCAGCCAGTAAATGTTCCAAAGCATTAGCAGTTGTTCTGAAAGAATACGAAGAATGTTCCATTTCACCAGAATGTTAAAAAGCTTTCAAATAGAACAGAATGCAATTACTCAAATAAGAACCAGGTCACAGCACTAGAACTGCTGTCCTGACCCATACAAAAGCAGCATTTATTGTTGTTAGTTTTTTTAAATGATGACTGATATTACAGACATGACATAGTGACTTAATAGATATCTACGCTGTGTAGGAGGGACCTAAACAGGACCATCATAAGTAATTTTTAGGGAGAAAATTGAAAAGATTAATTGAGGTTTTCAGTTGATTTTTATATATTTATCACTCTGAGGCCTTGTACAATCAAGAATGAAAGAATTATGAGGACAAGGAGCAAGTAATCAAAATGTAATTTAGCCAATTATAACAAAAGAGAAATGCAACAAAGGAAGCAGACTAAGTTTTTCCTTGCTATGCTTTCAGTCTAGTGATGGCTCAGTGTAGACCGTGGTCTGAGTTTTGAACTTACAATATTCTGTAGCCATTGTGAAGCGGCAATAACTTTTTCTTAGACTGACCATGTCATTTTAAAAAGATAAGAAATTAGCCTCACTGGAAACTGCACTTTCTAATCAAAGATGATAATCTCAAAGTTAATCTGAACAAAATCACCCAAACTGGAGGCTGTAGTTGCCTTTCGATTTTAAGTGTTCCATAGTGTAAAGCCTTTGTTGCAGCTCACCCATCAGAAGAGGTGGGAAAACAGCCTGCTGGTCATGGAAACATAACTCATAGACAAGTGATGATGTGGCAGGGGTCACAATACATGCTGAAAAAATAGCTGTACTGGAATGGAAATTATTTTTCTTCCTTTTTGAATGATTGTATGAGTGGATTATTCTAATTCTAAAAATTCCAATGTGTTTTCTTCAGCAGAAGAAAAAAAAATGAGGGAAAAAAAGCCCTGGTAGCACATCTGAAATCTTTTAATACAATGTTTTGGGTGTTAAGAGTGTAGACTAAGATCCAGGAAACTCCTGCTCAAATTACAGAACCAGAGATATTCAATAAGAAACATCTATTTGTTGAAGTCATAAGTAGAAGTGTACTCTCTCTGTCTGTCCTGAACAAAATGGGAAACTTTCTAAATGTCTTTGATCTGTTCATGTGAAAAGACCCATCACAAATCTTCTACAGTTCCAGTTTACCTGGGCAGGAAAAAATATTTGATGAAAAAACAGGAGGATGCTTTGATGGACCAAAGTCAAACCTAAGGCTATCTAAAACAAAACAAAACAAAACAAAACAAAACAAAACAAAACAAAACAAAAAACAAAACAAAACAAAACTGTGACTGGCATTTTCCTCATGGGATATACTGCCCTTGGAGCAAAGAAAGCCACCACCACCTTGGGCTGTATGAGAGTGCAGCCAGTGGGTACAGGAAATCACCCTTCCACTTGCCCTGATGGGATTCATCTGGAGCGCTGTGCCCAGTTCTGGCCTCCTCAGTGCAAGCAAGACATGGGTGTGCTGGAATGAGACTCATGGAGGCCACCAATGGTCAGGGGGGCAGAGCACTGAACTTACAAGAAGAGACTGAGCAAGTCATGACTCTTCAGCCCGAAAAGGAGAAACCAAAGGGGAAATCTTATTGCTATCTACAATTACCTGATCAGAGGATATCAAGAAGAGAGAGTTAGACTCTTCTTGGAGGTGCACAGCAACAAGAAGATCTAGACATAAGCTGGAACCTGAAAAATTCCAGTTAGAATTTTTAGTTTTTAAATACCAGAATATTTTCTCTGAGAGGCAGTGTATTCTCCTTCCTTGGAGGCATTCAAAACTCAGCTGGACAACATGAGTGGCTTGGATTAGGCAGCCTCCTAAATAATTCTGTGATCCTGTTGTTCTGTAACTGCCTTAGCAGGGAACCTACAGGGGCATGGCTATAGGATACACTTGAATGGAGAAAAGTTAAAGCTTGTTTTTATTTAAAGGGATTATATTGTGTGAGTATATAGAGTATATTTATTTTAATGTAATTATTTATGCCACATATACAGCTATATAATCTAGGACAAATAGAATGCAATATTCTACAAATGCAATTGCCACAATATTGTTCTGATGGAGAATTTGTTACTCTTTACTATGTAAGATTTGTCTAACGCCATCACACTTCTGTTACTTCAGCTGACATGTTTTGTGCCAAGTCCACAGCATAGACAACATCATCCAAATTATCAGATAGGGGGAAATGTATCAGGCTATTGTGAAAAGTTGATCAGCTGATCAGCCAAGATACACCTAACCTGCAGGGCCCAGAATAATCTTTCAGGATTTTTGTGCACCCTAAATACACCCTGAGGTCGTGTCAGGATAAGACTGTCCATGTACCATGACTCACCTGTACCCTTCTTGCTGGAAGAAACAGCAACATGAACAGAGAGGGAGCCACACCAGGACTCAGAAACCAGGACTAGCAAACATTCCATGGCACATTTTGATGCAGTGCAGGGAACTAAAGTCATGCCTAGGCTTCCTGGTGATTTTGGGATTTAAGGAAACTGTGAAAAGTTGTAAAATAACCCCAGAAACCTTATTTCACTTCTGAGTTTTATCAGGGTGCTTACATTAGGTTTAATAATGGGGCAGTGTTCTGATGTAGAAGTATCTTCCTGATATTTTTACATTAGTATCTGCTGGTTGAGCCTCATTGTTTGTCATTCTGTATGTCCTGAATTAGTCTAGTGGCTCCATCATTGAGTCTATCCTCAGTGATTCTCACCTGGGCATCTCTCCAAACTACAGCACAGCATTTATGTACATTTGTAAATATGCTAATTGTCTGGTTGCTTTTGTGTCTTTGAAACTATTCAGTGGCTACAGGAGTTTTTGAGTGCTCCATTGACTCTGTCATTCACAAAAAAGTAAGAAATACTGAGTGCTTCTTTTAATTAAAAAAATATCTCCAGGTAAAAAATTGAATTAGAAATAAATTTTCAATAATACATGTCATATACAGGTTTCTAGAGAAAAGCAGCATTCTATTTTCTGTCAAGAAATATTATACAAGGGTAGACATATATCTAATAGAGGAGGGAAGATAGAACTCAAGATGTCAAAGGGAGAGAGATCCATCAATGCAAACCATAAAGGTTCTGTTCCTTCTGATATTGGAATGAATGTTGTTCAGTTAAATTCTGCTGGCTGTGTCTGGCTATTTGGGTGAGCCCAAAAGCTCTGGTCACACCCTCTATGCTCCAGAATCTGAGAGCCATCTAGATGCTGAAGATCCTTTTTCTGGGAGAATGAGGCCTACTGATAATGTTAATGGAGCTGGTTTTCCTGCCTTTCTGAATGAGAAAAAGATGGTGAGCATTTGGCATGGACTGGAAAGAAAGCTCACACCTCTTTCCTTTTCCAGGATGAGAAAGTGATGGGAAATAAACAAATTAAAATTCTGTAATTAAGGGAAGAATTGAGCCACCAAATTAATTAATAAAATTTTGATTGATGAACCTACGAGTTTACAGAATTATTTGTGACTATAAATTATCCAGGGTATTTTTCCTCCTTAGTGTTCTATTACTGTTTTTCTTTTTGAAAGTTACACTGACAATTCTGAGAGATACACTAAAAAGGTATCTTAAATATTAGATTGAAATATTCAATCAATACATAGATGTTTGGGCAAAGAACTGAATACTATTACTAAATAATAAGACTTTTTCATAAGCAGGTTCTCAGGTTTTTAATGATTACTGCCTTTTAAATTTGCTCTTTATAAGTTGCTCCCAAAATAAGAAATATTATATTAATCTTTTCCTTTTAAATGCTAATATTAGGGAGCTTTTTGTGGCTTAACAGTCTGTTTAGTTCTCCTTTTCCTTCTTTTGCCAAAGGAAATAGTTGGAATTTTTTCCTCTTTTGCTTCTTCTTTCTACAGATGACCTGGTTTTGCTGTTGCACACTTTGCTCAGTCAAGTTCTGCATTAGAGGACTGAACTTTTCTTGCTTTCAACAGCACGTGACAGAAGCCACTGAGAAAAAACCCTGTTTTGCACAGACCGGGACAGCGCATGTAGAAGGTTGGTAGACTTATTACAGAACTGGATATGATTTATCCTTTCTAAAATCTTAAGTTATCTGTAAGGACTTTATTGCTGACAGTAAAGAAAAAATTAGGGCAGTATTAAATTTTATACAAACCGCTTCACTTCAGTTACGTCCATGAGACAGCTTAGTTCTGAGAACTACTCCTCAGCTCCCATGTAGCCAAGAAGACCTCTTCTTGCTACAGGGTTGGTCAAAATACTCTCTAAAGTAATGTGCCAAATTCTTCAATTTTCCAAACTGTGTAATATCAGCTAATGCACATCATCTTTCAAAATTCGTCACTTACATATACATCTTGTGCACAGCTAGACCTTTCAAAGCCTAGAGATTAACTGTTTTTGCAATCTGCTATTGCCCTTATTTTGCTAGCCTTGAAAAATAACCTGGTTAGAGCTGTAGGCAAAAGTCATAAAACAAACAAATCAAATTGACTCACAGTAGAGGCAGTGGAAGCCATCAGCTCAGCAAATGTTAGATATAGCTGGTTTTGCATTCTGTCCATATGTGTGTAGTTATGAGAGTATGTAGGTGTTTTACATATTAATAAGATAAAATGACCTGGTCAAATTTTCCACGTTTGAATCTGAGAAAGGTAGACTGGGAGTCTTTTTTTTTTTCCATTTGTGTATCAGACCAAATTAAGGATCTTCTGCTTTCAGCATCTTTTCCGTGAGCCTCAGGTGACTCATATCCTCTAATCTGCTTAAGTGTCATGACCTGGTTGTAGGTCTGTAATTTCATGGGTTCAAATGTTAAAGAAACTGCTGTATGGCAAAGCAAATATATCTGTTTTTGCCCACATCTCTCATTTGTTATAGAAGTAAGATTCAGGTATGCAAAAGACACAGTATTTACGATATGGCTTTGCTTTGGTGTTTATTTTTCTTTGTCTTTATTTATATTAGTAATTTAAAGTTGATATTATGCTTTTACTTTCTTTTTAATGATATCATTAGTCTTTGCATATTGTACGGGGTGCTGTGAGCAGCAGCTGGAGTACCATACAGCCATCCATCAGATCTAAGGACAGGATGCTCAGCTCGCTTGTTATTTATGGACATGGGCAGAGGTGTTACACCACAAAAATGCAATTCTCTGCCTCTGGGAGCAGCCTGGTTCTTCAGGAATACCACCAGTTCCATCATCATGAAGTCCAAGATCATAAGCCCTCCCATGACTTGCTTGGTCCCACGCAGGAATTACATATAGTTTTGGCAATTGATAAGAAAAGTTGGAAGACTAACAGAGCCAAGCGAGTAGGGCTTAGGGTTTCAGGACACATTGACAGCTGTCTCTCCTGGGTGTCAGTAGCATTACCTGGATAAGATTTGGCCTGTCTGCTTCTATGTTTTAATTCTTCAGATCACTGCCAGACCATGTGTGAGTCCATAAATTAGGACTACACTCTAAACAAACAGGCTTCATCTAGTGTTCTTCAGGGTAAACAACACATAAACATCGAAGTAAACTCCTGGAGTACTCAACAGAACCTCATCATACAGAAAACTAACCTTGGCCATCTCAGCAGCCATCACTGTCTTGTCTTCAGTATTATTGGCATGAGTTGGATAGGTAGTGCTATTTTTATAACACCTGCACAAGCTGTAGTGATACCTCCATAAGCTTATACACAATATGGACACACACGCAAAATATGGATGGTGCCCTTGCTCATTTTCACCAAGTAGAAAAATGATATGCCCTTGTCTTATTCACATGGGAGGAAAAATAAATGTTCAGGTACCATTATGTTTGTGATTTAGAGCATTTGGCGGGCAATATTTTGTGATTTTGGAGGCTGGACTTTTCTGGGGAACCCTCATTCACTGAAATATGTGAAGTACTTCTTAGGTCAGATGATAGTGTGTTTGTTCAGCTGCTGTTTTCAGTGTTTCTTGATGGCAACTTTGTCTTCCAAAGCCTTTGGATCTGATAACACTAACTGAGAGATTGAATAAGACAGGCAGATAGGAAATAAAGTTATAAATATTTGCAAGGTACATATTTGCAAGTAAAAGCAAAGCTGGCCGCTTTGGAAGTGGGGTAGGCAATATGCATACAATGAAACATTCTGCTTTCTTAATGGAGCGTTGCGCAGATAGAAATCAAATCACCCATCCTCACTTTCCTGTTTTTGTACCAGTCAGTCGAGGTCACTTGTATTTTCACTCCATTCTGAGATGCAGAATGACACAAAGCACGCTGACTGCTGTGAACCAGGTCATGCCTTCATCTCTGAGTCTGCCAAAACAACAGTATCATGACTGGAAAATGTGAAAACGTGACTGGATTTTGTAGAAAGGAAAATAGGGACTGGAGAGTTTTTTAGCATTAATGTTTGCAAAGATAGAAAACTCCAGATACATGTAAGTTTGCTGTGGTTACTGTAATTCTCTCATTTTTTCTACCTTCTTCTGAGTGGGTGAAATTTTTTCCCCCTTTTCTTCTTTGTCTTTTAGCTGATCTTCAGGGTGGTGCTTTTTCCACCCAGACAGGCAGTCTCTTGTGTTAGCACTCAGCAGCTATCCCTGACTGCCTTAACTTCAGTGGAATTTTTCAGGCACTAATAGTGATTTGCAAAACCTCAGGTATTCTGAGCAGGAAATGGTAAGGAAAGTATGTGAGAAGAGAAGAGTGTTTGAGAAAATGGAATAAATCTCACTGGGCTCTGGATTCTCTTCATGAGAGAGAATATTCTTTTTCTCTTCTTTCTACAATGGAGCAATGAAAGAGAAATAGTTGGCACCAAGGTAAAAACTGCAAATCTTACGTTATCCTGTATTGGTAGGTATGTTGCTTTCTGCCCCTTCTATATATCTTTTTCTTTTCAGGTCGGCCCTCTGCATACACCCTTTTGGGGCTATCTGCACATAAACATGAGAGTTATACACAGCTCATACTTCGCTGTTTTCTCCATTTCACAACAGCAACCACATATTATTCCAACCAGTGCTGTAACATAAGCAGATGGTGATAGCACGGACACAGAATCATAGAACAGTTTGTGTTGAAGGAGCATTAAAGGTCATCTAGCCCAAGCCCCCATGCCCTGAGCTAGATCAGATTGCTCAGAATCTCATCTAACCCAACCTCTAATATTTCCAGGTGATAGGGGCTTCTACCACCTCTCTGGGCAGCCTGTTCCAGTGTTTTACTACCCTTATGGCAAAAAAAAAAAAATTCTTTATATAGTCTGAACACACATATAATTTTATCACTAATGTTAAGAGAAGTGCTACAGAAAATACATCCCTTCTGCTGGCTGCTGAGATGAATGGGACTGTCTTGTACATACACACAGAAGCCATGAGATCTAAGCATGGCCTGCCTCCTGGCACCTGCCAGGAATGGAGGAAAAGCTGACAACAGTCACCACATACACAGCACCAAAAAAAAACCCAGAAAGGTTTGTACAGAAACAAATGTTACTCTAAGAAGTCTCTTCCTGCTTTTTGACATCTTCCTTGCCCGCGGATCAGTAGTAAGCAGCATCTTGCAATGCATTAAATATAAACCCACACCATCCCCATGAACAGTAGTAATCTGCTGTCTGCTGAGAAGCCTGAGTGTAAGTTTCGGTTCCTGTTGCTTCTGTACTGTTCCACTTGGTAGAAGAGTGAAGTAAAGCACTGGCCAAGCTGACTTTGTTTCTTTTGTGGGCTTGTTTCTGCACTAACAACATTGATAATGTCAGCACAGCTTTAAGAACAGTGTTTGCTAACTTGTTCTGGCTCTGTAACAGGAGGTTATAAATACTGTAGCAATTTCATAAGCTTGTATTTCCTCATTTAGCAACAGAGTGGATGTAGTGCTAACATTTTAACAACAACAGGGACACTCCTCACAAAACTACAGCAGTGTTGAAGAAAACTTGGTTAACTGTCAAAATGGGCTGAGATTTTGTTTGAATCTTTGAATCTTTGACTATCATATATTGATATTTTTGTGACCCGGATGTAGTTACGTCAGTTCTGTTTGCTCATTACAGACCGAAGAGGGCTGCTGGTAGAGGAAATACATATTTTGCAATTGGAAGAGTTTGTGGTAAAAAGTATCATGTGGTAAAAAGATAGGATTTGTGGTACAAAGTATCTTGAACTGCAAGACAGCATTAATATTTCAGTATCTGTGGAAAGTGACAAGATATAGTCTAATTAGGCCTCTAATTACAGTCTTCTTCTTTATGTTTTCACAGAACAATGGCATCTACACACCTTCTTTCATTACCTTAACCTTGGCTGTTTATTACACATATAATAAGAATGCAGTAAAACAGTCTTCAGCCAGCAAAGTAGGGAAATTTTCTGTAAATTTAGGCAGAGAAAGCAACACTGAAATTGATTATCTTAATTTTTTTCATTTATCAAACTAAAAGAGGGTCCTAGGAAGAATTCATAATACACTGATATTTTATTGTTGCTGTTTTAAAGTTTTGAGTGTTCTACATCTGAACACGTTCATTTCATATGCTTTGCCATAAAGCAGTTGTATATATCTGTGTCACGAAACATATCTCATGTCCTGATCACTTTTGTGAATCAACAGCATGAATTAAGCCTAAGGACAAAAAACTTGTACAAAGCAAAGAGGATCTTAAAGCTAGTTGGTTAAATTCAGAGTGCCCAAAAAACTGTCAGTTCCTTTTCCTTATTCTTTCTGATTCATATTGTAGAGATTTGGTATGATTTATAAGTAGGGGAAAAGAAAAAAAGAGAAAAGAAATAGAGAGAGAGAAGAACATTTCTTTAATTTTTTGGGGAGAACATGTAGTGTTTTTAAAATAGTTTGTTGTTTAACAAGGCTTTTTAAACTGGATAACCAGACTACTAGAACTGGAAATTTTGAGGTAGAACTTGTTTAACTCAGTTTACGGGAGATTTTGGTTAGAAATGTATGTGTCTTTGTACAAGCAAAAATGTGATGAATAAGTGTAAAGTAATCATGGAATCACAGAATTATTTAGGTTAAATAAGCCCTCCAAGATCATCAAGTCCTATCACCACCTTGTCAACTAGACCATAGTACTATCGGCCACATCCAGTTGTTTCTTTAACCAGGGATAGTGACACCACCACCTTCATGGGCAGCCCATTCCAATGCCTGACAAACTTTTCCATGAAGAAATTCTTCCTGATGTCCAACCTGAACCTCTGCTGGCCCAGCTTGAGGCTGTTTCCTCTTGTCCTGTCACTGGTTGCCTGGGAGAAGAAGCTAATCCCCACCTGGCTACATCCTCCTTTCAGGCAGTTGTAGAGAGTGATAAGGTGTCCCCTGAGCCTCCTTTTCTTCAGGCAATAATGCCGACATTTATCTGTAAAATAATTTGATACATTCAGTTTGGATTGTTCGCCTAAAAAAAACTATAGAAATTTTAGCAAATCTTTCAAAAAGGTAAATTTCTGACTTCTTGAAGTGAGTCCGGTTTGCACTCATCGTTTAGCTTTGGGTTTCCACATGCTTGTCCTGTGTCTTGTCAACTCTCTCCAAATCCAGCTACATTTCTAACATCTTTACATCCTCCCTATGAACTTCCCACTTGTGTACTTGGTGGATACTCCTTTTTTTCCAGGTCACTTCTCAAAACTACCTTTTTCCATGATGACTTTTCCCAAACCAAGTAACCTTAAACATACTTGAAAGAAACTACATGAATTGTTTGAATACCATGCCTTTGATCTGTGGACCTTGTGCCTGAGTAGTCCTCTGGGACCTTAAACATGCTAACTCATTGACACCATTCAGTAAATAGTCCAGATGGAAAGCTTCCAAATATACTCAGTGAAATATCAGCCTTGAATTGCAATCAATTTGGTTTTGGTTAGGAAAAAATAGGCCACATATTAGTAGTTTTCTGATGTCAGAGGATATTATTTTACTCCATTCACTCAGTGTCATACTTCAACAAAGGCCTTGTCTTTATTTAAGCATACACGCAAAGCACTGCACACTGTGTGCTTATGGAAGGATTACGATAGGAAATTCTTACTGTGCAAAGGAACCTTTTAGTTTTAGGTTGAATTCTGATTAGAAAAAATATTTGTGTAACTTGTGAAGTTACTCCAACTCATTTGTTGCATAAAAGCTATGTTGAGAGTATGTAAACAACACCTAAAACAGTGTACAAAGCAATTTCTCTTTGTTTTCGTGTTTATACGAGTACATGTAAAATCACCCTTAGATTTCAGGCAGACATTTTGGTTATTAACTTATTTTCTATAAACAGAACTAATTATAGTGGTAAAATTACAGGGCTTTTTCATTTGTGAAAATGAATAAATAATCTTCATAAAGCATGATTCAAATATAAATTTCCTAGTACTGTGTAATCTGCTGGCACACTATCTTGTACTACAGAATCCTGATTGTCTAACCTTGATTTAATTGTGCTCTGTACATAAGCAGTGACCTCACTTGGGTTGTGAATTGCTGAATCAATGGAGCAAAAAGTACCATGTTTGACCTTGCCACTAATGACAAAGCCTAAAAGAGTGCCATATTTTATCCCTTTACATAATCTGTATATTTTTTTGAGATTATTACTCAATTTTCATTTTTGAAAAATAATTTTTAAAAAAGGCAAGTAATGTTCTAGGCCCTGACCTCTCCCTGCCCTGTAACCCAACAGGTTAAAGTCTCTGAAAAAATTCAATTTCATTAATGAAACTCTAGGATTTATAGTATCATCAAATATTTGTTGGAGTTTTGATTGCAAAACTGCATATAATAGGAGTTGTATTAAAACCAGAAGATAATGGCCTTATAACACGTGAAATTGTAGTTAAAATATTTAGATTGTTCAGTAGTTTTACTTGAATGGGATTATAGAGACATATAATGTGACAATGAAATCCAGCCATCTGACAATGAGACAACTGGGGAAAATTGCTGCTGCTGTATTTTTCCCTTTAGAAATGACACTATACTTACATGTATAATACACCTTACTTACACATAGAATGCCACTTGGCCTTCATCTCTGGCTTTTCTGTGAATACCCAGAGGTCTAAGACATGATTTTTATTTTTGAGATCCAGCCCCAGACACAGCATGAGAATTATGTTATTGTTACCTACCTGCTCCTAATACCATTCCTGCATCAAGCTGTGGTGTATGTTACTTCATTTACCAGAGTCGGATGCAGATCTGGAAGTTATAAAGCAGTGTTTTTGGCTTACATTTATCAGATTACTTGTGTTTGTTATTTTGATGTTGGATGACCCATAGATTTGGGAACTGTGAGGATAATCAGGCTGATGTGACAGTGGCACAGCTGGTAGGAAGACACACAGTTTAAGCAGGCCACTTCCTATCAAATATGCACTTGATCAAAATGAATTCTCCTCCTGAGTGTGAGTAAAGATGTTTTTCTTTGTCCGGACAAAGAGCATGAAATTGTATGTTTTTGGCATTTCCATTTTGCAGGGAGGCAAGATCAGTGTCAAGTGACCCCCAATTGGATATCCAACCAAGCACCTTCAGAGACCTTCTCTGATTCCTATCCTGAAGAATGCCGGATTAGAGGCTTTCAGTCACTGAGGGAATTCAAAGAATATTTCTCCTTCCTCTTGCAACAGTAGTCTGTAGGCAGGGACTTCCACAGATATCCTGAACAGCACATGTCTCAGCTTTGGTCATCCCATGGACTTCCTGCATGTTACAATGGGAACACAATGTTCCAGTACTATTCTCCCAAATCCAATCCTAATGACTTCCCCTAATCTTTGCTTCCTAGTGGTGGTTTCTAGTGCTGTTCCACCCTACTGATTTTACCAGCTGAGGTAGTTGTGTTAAAATATTGGAACCAAAATCAGCAGTGAAATATCTGATTATTTTTCAGGATTTTTAGCCAGAGTTAGATGCCATGTTCTTTTGTCATGGTCCCGTTGCAGAACTTGGATGACACAAGACAGAATAACATTTTTGTGCCACAACAAGAGAATGCATAGTTCTGATCAAATTAAAACCTGCCTACCTGAGAGTGTACTCCTGAGAGGCAAGAAACAAGAAAGGTTTTCTTTCCCCTTATTATTTCAGAATATTAGCTGTTGCAAAGGGTTCTTTATAAGCATAATACACCCAGCCCATCTCTATTCCATCTTGTCACTTTAGAAGAGTGGAAATGAGCAGAATTTTTCTCCAGGAGTTATGAAGAACTGTTCTATTTTGAGCATTTTTACTGCCTTGTAGAGGTCATTCTGGCATTTCTGAGAGCTACTTCAGACTTCTCAAAATTTTTTCATTATGTTGTTTTCTGCTGGGGACTATAATTCTTTAATCTAAAACCAGGCTGACATTAGTGCCAAGAAATAAAACCATGAGCACAAAACTCGTATTCCTAGAGTAGCTCTCCAATCTGCCGAGTGCTCCACTGTTATCAGCTGAAACATCATTTATGTGAAGTTTACTGCCATTCAGTTCAAATTCTGCAAATGTGGCAATCTTTACTGTAAGCTTGTTGTGTAATTCTTGTTCTTAGAAGCAACTAATTGTATCATGAAACCAGAAGTGATTGATAACGGCATTTTTAAACTGAGCTGTACCTAGCAATTGGACATTCTTGCCCTGTAGATGGAACATTAAAGTCACTGGAAATGATTCCTTTTCAAGATGGGTTCAGAAATGAAACTTCAGAAATTACTAAAAGCATCATTAAAGATTTACAGACAGTCTGGAACCTAGCATTATTTTCTTCAAATAGACCAAGTCATTTTCTCTCACCATCAGCTTTTCTTTTTATCTGAGAGAATCAGCTAATTCATCTGTGCTGCCAGATATGTATAAAGTTAAAGCTTTCTGAAGGGACTGAACAGGACTGAGCAACACTGTGTAGGTTACAATTGCTGGTATGTATTTCACTACCAGCAGGACACAGGAGCAGAGGCACTTTTTCAGGTCATGCAGTGACTACAAGCACTTGATGATCACAAGATACAAGGTCATAAAATTCAGTGTTATATACCTCAAATTCCCTCTTTGCTTTAGTTATGCTTGTGTTAAAATCTTTTCCAACATCCCAATTACAGAAGAAAATAACAAGTGAATCTCTGCCCCTTTCAACTGCACTCATAGTTTATTGGGCATCCATCAAACACCTCTGTTCCCGGGCCATATTTTTTTCAATTTTAGTAATTCCATTAATGGAGCTGTAGGATCCCTTCACAAAAACAGCTGTGGTAATGGTTAATGTTGTATTGTCTATACTGCTCATTCTTTTCACTTGTTAGCCTGATAAAAACTTTGAATGCTAAATTCCTGCATTCCACTTTCCTTATCGCTTCTTACCAGTTCCTAAAAATTTTGCTGTTTATATTTATATATTCTGTTGTATTCTGTTTATAAAAGTAAAGCAAATAGTCAACATTATATATGCTTTGATTTTTTAATCTTGAATTAAACATGGAATAAACAATAAATCAAAATAAAAACAAACAATAAAACTCAGAATCTAAAAATTCTCATATGCCTATCTCCATTCCAAAATATCAACCCATTCCTGTCTAATTTTCTTATGAACATCAGAAGATACAAGGAACCATAAATACTAAGAAGAAGAAGTAGTACAGAAGTTGTCAAACTCAAGAGAATATGAACTCTATAACTATTCCCACGGCACTCTCCATTTCCAAAACTGCCATTTAGCTAAATCAGTATAATGAGAAAGAGGAGGATCCATTCTGAGAGGTTTTCTGACCCAAACCCTGTCCTTAAATTGAGAAATGTAATTTCAGTGTCAATAGACAGGCTCTCCCTTTTGTGAATTAGAAATCAGCGTTAAGAATCTTCATAAAAGTGCTTAAAACTTGACTATATCAGAGGGAAATGCACATTTCTTACTTGCCCTTTCAGAACTGAAACCAAGTTATTGAATAGAAGACTAGCCAACAGCTGGTGAGTCTGCATTTGAATTGGGAAAATTTCCTGTGACGTTTGCAGAAGCCGCATTCCAGTTGTGCACTAGATGTACAGCTTTGCATTGACTGAACTCTGGCCTGCCCTGCAGATGCTAAATAAAGAACTTGGAAAACATTGGATGATTCAGCATCGACTTCCACAGGCTCATTTATGCTTCAGATTCACTGGCTGGAGCTGTGTTTAATATGTGACTCTAGAAGTCACATCCTGGCCCAGGGCTGTCCTTTGAAATTTTTACCTCAGCAGAGCTCTTACAGCACTGTATCACTGAAAATGTCCTTCACCTCTGCGATTTACAGCACACTGAAGTGTGCTTTTTAGTCTCATTTGATTAGTCTTTTTAGATAATATCTCTATTCTCCCTTCCCTTTCTTTGAAATGAGAATTTAGTGTGATAATTTAACTACGGCATCTGTGAACTCTGTATTACAGGAAAAGATAGGCATTGACAAGAGGCCACATCTGAGTCAGAAAGGAAGTGATGTGACAGAGAAAACCAATAGCACAGAGTTATGCATTTTTGCTTTTTGTTTGTGCGTCTTCCAAAACTTGCTCCCATGGCTTTAAGGAAATAGTTGAATATTTCACTGATAAACCACTGTGCTTTTCAGTGACAAGAGTGGACAGTGGATTATGGACCCATAATATTGTTGATGCTGATAGATTATGATTAACAGTGATAGTAATAGTACTACTAACAATTATGTAGAGATTTTACCCTATGAAACCATGAAATGACACAGGCCTAAAGATGAGATTTTTGGTACTTATGCCTGAACTTAGAGGGATTTTCCATTGTCTGACCACCAAACAGTGTGGTTTCTGGTCCTGAAGAAGAATTTCATGTCCAGGAGAAAACTAATTCTGTGCTCAGTGTCAGAAGAAGAGAGAGGCTCCTGGGAGAGGCTATTTAAGGCGTCCACTGTAGTTGACTTTGCTGGATGTAACTCTACCTGACACAAAATTTTGGCCACTTCTTCATGTTAGAATAAAGCAACAAACCAAGCATTTGAATGCATTTGGAACAAAGAGGCATTCAGGACAGAATACACAAGACTAAATAGGCAGAAGAAAAATAGAAATTGAGTGACATTATGGGGTTTTTTATGTCCATTTTCATTTTCTTTTTTCTTTTTCATAAATATATGGTTTTTTGTAAACATAAAAATTCTATCACAAAACAGTTGTGCTCTTTTAATTTAATCTTCTTGCCATGGTGATTGTGAACGAACCATTTTGTCCAAAGGAGTATCTACTCAAATTAATAATATCAGAGCAGAAAGAATTAGTATCAGGTTACTTCCTTCTAAATCGATCATTAAATTAGAGTTGATTAAATAATCACCTCCTTTTTAGAATAACTTTGCTTTTTAAATTGCCCTTGTCTATTCTGAGTTTGTATGGTAACCAATAAGGAAAGTCTTATTTTATTTGAGCTATCTAGGTATTACTGTAATAAAATGATAAAATATAGTCAATGTTACGCTATTTTGACATATTCACACTGCAGTAAGAAAATACAATGGTAGAAGGTACCAATACCGTACTACTTGGGGAATGATACCTCAGTGTAAATGTGTACTCACCCCCCCTGGTAGCACTCAGAACCAATGGACATAATACGGTTTTTATTTTGCTGAAATATAATCCTATATTTTAAAAGCAGGACATATGAAAAGAGAATGCAGGAGATTTTATTCAATATACCTGCTTGTTCTTTTTACCACTCCATCATCTGTTCACTGATAAGAAAAGTAAACACAGAAGCTGTTCTACACTTGGAGGCTGAGGACTTTCTGACGCTGTACAGACAGTTTTTCTGTACACAAGCAGTTCAACTATAACATGCAGCAAATTTCAAAATCGCACAGGTTTTGTTTTCAACTGCTAGTTCCAGAGCCTAGCAAGGCTGTTTGTCAGTACTGCAGTGTGGTTACAGCTTCATGCAGCAGGATGATGGTGATCCTTCATTGAATCCTTAATTGGGTAGTCCAGCTATATGGTGTATTGATTGCTGGTTACATGACTTCCAGCACTTTATTGTGTGTATTGTAGGCTGCTGAGGTCTTAACCAAATTAAATTAGTTTCTACCCAGCTGCCCTTATCCTACTCAGAAATCTGGGGCTTTGCCATTCTCTCTTTGCAACAAAAAACTATGAACTAGATATGAATCCCTTCTGAAACATTCAACTGAATAAAATAAAACCTCACCGACATGTTCCAGCAGTCTGCCGTGGCAGCATTTGCTACATCATCTACTGGGAATCATAATCCAAAACTAAACATTTATCTAAAACATATATCAATAGTGCAGCTGATCTTCTAGATATGAAACACACACACACACTACTGATTATTTTTGTTCTGCATGGTAGCCCGTAGCAAAAACAATGAGATGGATAAATGGCTGCTCTTAACTAGTCACTAACACTTTATTTTCCTGTGATTTTTCATTGAAGGATATTTTTGCAGAAAATTGAATATTTTTCTGTGATTTCTTGGTGCAGATGCAAACGCAGGGATGGGTTTCTTTGCTTCAAGTTACTTCTAGCTAAAAAAGGATGAGTAAATCAGATATAACGAAAATCTGAATCCTGGGTAAAATATATTTTCTTTTTCATTGAAAATTTAAATAATATATACACCTTCTGTTTCAGGTTTACAGGAGATGTTTGATAACTGCAGACAAAAATGGTAGACTGTATGCTTGGTAGAAAAGACAGGATTCAGGCATGGTCTTCTGAAGTCATGGTCTTTCTGGAAATGCCTTCCTCGCTGCAGTCCGAAACAGACCTCCGTGCTGTACTGCCTGCTTCCTACCAACCCTAGAACACTGGAGAGAGTTTGACTTAAAATATTTTATAGGGGAGTCTGCAATTAAAAACAAAAAGAAAATGGATCGCTCCAATCTTTCCTGGGCTGAGTCAAGGTAAAGGGAAAATTGATTACTTGTATTATTTTGAAATTTGATTATTCTCAATCAATCTATACAAGATTGAAGTCTATCCTCAAAGACATTTTCATTTCAAAATCCAATTACTGAGATCCTAGGCCTATTACCCAAATTTGAGTCAGGATTGGAAATTCAAATCAAGGCCTTTTTTTTTACGCTTTTAATTAGTTCAGAGGAATTTAATAACAGATTATGCATATTTTCTATATGATATACATCCTGAATTCCCACATAATATTACAAAATAACAATACTTTGATGATGATGTTTGAATGTCTTTGTTGGTAAAATTCACTTTCCTGAGGCATACTTTGACTACAAATCCAGCTGACTGCCATCACCAGTTTAATCTTAGAATGCTCAGCTGCAATACCAGACAGCCCATTTTTTGTTCACACAATTACTGTAAGTAAATAATGCAATCTACAGAGGCAGACATAAACCAAAGGGAAGAAAAATATATGTTTGTCTGTCTGTCTGTTCCAATGTAGAACTGCAGCTTCAGTGACCAAAAGTTGTTCAGGCCATCAGTCTTACCATTTCTCTCCTTAACTATTTCCCAGGCATTTAATTGTATTCTGGGATTAGACTGCAAGCCCAGGTTCCCTTTTCCTCCCATTTCAGGCCCTTACTCATATTTTAGTATTAACAGGGTCATTCCCTTTTAACAAAATTTTAATCCTTAAATAGATTTAAAGTATTTTCACTTCTGTTTTGTCATGCGCACCCGATTTGTGAGATGAGCTCACTTTCCCTCACAGTGATGATGACTGCAAAGAGGTAAACAATTCTGAAGATCATTTATTTTTTTTTGTCCATCGGAAGACTCTAAGATTCAGTCAGTACGATTGTTGCTGCCAGATGTCTCTGGAAACTTCAGACCTATAGCCTCTCTTTTCTTTGGTGGTATTTTCCAAGTACTGAAAATGTAAGATTAGGATGATTCACCAAAAGTTTAAAAGCATTTTTGAAGGTAATTTCATAGACCTCATCAGTATGTGCTAAAGACTCTACCAGGCAGAGAATAAAGAAAAGTTCTTCTTAAAAGAGCTCAGTGTTTAAGTCAGAGTGACTTAAAATCTCAAAAAAGTGTGGGAACCTCCTTATTTTAATTTTATATATTGACTGTCCAACCACAATGCCTTAGAAAGCTGAAGTGAGGCTGGACTTACTCTGCAAGCATATGTAAAGATAGAGTTAACCTGCTCAAATTTGAATTGCAGGCAGTTTTATCTGATCTGCTGAAACACAAGGAGAGCAATAAGTACTTTTAGGGCACAATACTCCTAAAGTTGAGAGGACTTGTCCTAATCTGAAACAGGACAAACAAACCACTCCCCAAGATGCCAACTTCTCTCCTTTGAGTGTGAAGAGAGGCCAGGGGGTTGTTGCTCAGGTGTCACCTTTTCCACTGGTGCCATTTGAAGTTAACTGAGATGAATCCCAACCCAAAATAAAGCTGACCCTTTCACACAAAATATGGGAGGCGACACAAAGGCATGGAACAGTGAGGTGATTTGCCCAAATCCTGATGCCAAAGCCTGATGGAAAACCAAGCTTTGCTGATCTTTTGTTTAAACCTCTGGTAATCAGCCTATCTATTTCTCCTTTCTTGAAAGCGCTTTTTAAGACGTAGTTGGTGATGAAGAGTGAAAAAAACCATTGAAACAGACCATGATCATGATTCATTTCTTATTCTTCCTATTGCAAGGATTTTGACCTACAGATCTGCAGACATATTCCTCCTGTTATTTTTCATTTTCACCTTTTTGCCTTGGATTCTAGAAGATATTTTACATGAGTCTGTATAAAGTAGAAACATATATCATCTTAACAGTATTTGCTTATCATTTTCTATACTACTCCATTTGCATTTTTTCCCCTTTGAATAATCTCCCATGTTTACCTTGGAATAAGCAACTATCCAGTATAATCTCACCAATAAAACCCTCCACTTTATGTCTTGCACTACCTCCCAGTGAAGATGTTGCAAATATTAATAATGCCTTCAAGAAGAACCTTTACATAATTTGTCTTCAGATAATTTTAGATTTTATTTTAAATTGTTTGCCTTCAGATATAAAATTAAGTTTATACACCTGAAGGTTTGAAATAATGTTTGTATCCAAGTGCAGTTGGATATATTTAATTCCTTGTACCTGTAAATTTTATATAACTGAGTGATCTTGTTAACTTGATTTCCCTTACATGTTTATAACCTCAATATTCTTAAAAAAAAATCCTAATTTGATCTGTAGCCATCTCCTAATTCTATATACTAAATAACACTAAGATATTTGTCCTCAGGTGGAATGTTGAAAATGTACGGTCAGGCAGAACAAACCAGGAAAAGTATACTCTATAATTTACTACTTCATAGTTTAAGTAGTATTGAGATTTGAATCAGGTCAGTAGGAAAATTTTTGTTGAAAATTATTACTTTTGTTGCAATTTATGCTATTTTAAGTAAGGAATTGTTTTGGAAAAATGCTCTGTAAGGACATTAAATTACTTGTCCTAAACCAATCCTAAACCAACTTTTTTTTTTTTTGCTCATGCAATACTCAGCAATGGCTTTAACACTCATTTTTGGTTTTCATCCTTACTGGATATTGTTAAAAGATCCTTGTTCTTCCTTTTTTATGGGTTTGTCACTATCCAAAGGTAACATAACACCTTTAGACTTCATACTCAGTTCTTTGAGAGAGGGAGAACATGTGGCACAATTTGGAGGAAGAGTAAAAAGGTAAGGGAGGAAAGGTCAGAATCATAGCATCATAATATTGCAGAATTACAGAGCAATTTGGCTTGGGAGCAGCCTTTAAAGGAGAAAAGTCCTTGCCTGGTTTTGCAGCTCTCAAAGGTACAGGTCCCAGCGCACACTTCTTAGCTGAGACAAAGAGAGATGGCCCAGACATCAGCCACTGCAAACAGGCAATGGAAAATGTTTTTCTTTTTCTGCAGTTCTTTCTCTGCTTGCCCCAGTGTGAGGAACACTGAGGACTGCTCAGACACTTGAACCATGGTAGGTCAGGAATGGGTTAATGAGAGGTTTTCCCTGTTCCACTTATTTCTACAGGCAGGGGCTGATTGCATGGTGAGATAAGTTTTGTCCTGTACCACTCACCCAAAGAGATGTGACTTCCTCAGGGTGGCAATGTGCATTGCCTCTTAGAGATGGAACTCATGGGAAAGGAAGAAATATTCTGGGCAGAAGATTCTCACATTAACTTACTGTCACAAGTGTCACCCATAAAGTGCCATGGAGGCTGGGAGAAAACATAATGATGTTGTGGAGCCTTTCATAGGGGAATGAAACAGCTGGCAATGCCCAGTTCCACTGCTTGCCAGATGCTTACTTTTACAGGCAGCTGTTTATTTTACAGGCAGCCTGAGCTGTAATTACATGCAAATACTTACTTATTTCCCAACCCTCCCACCACTTGCTGAAGGATATTAATATAATCCATTTCACTCTTGTCTCTGTTAATAATGGTCTGTAAATACAAATGGGAAAATTCGATTTTGAAAGGGCAACAGGTTTTTTCACACAACCCGTCTTTATAAGATTATTGTTCGTCTCAAGTGGTAGATTTCACACTGCCGTCAGCTTCAGAGCTCATAAACCCGCCAGAGCTATTGAATAATTATCTAAAAATGCACCATCCAGATTTTCTTCTTGTGTTCTGACACCTCCATACAGGCACGATCGCTACAGCTGCCTGAGCATCCCAGGCAGCTGGTCCAGGAAGGCACCTGAGATCAGAGGGGACCCCACTGGCTGTCCTGCTGCCTGGCGACGGTCACGCTGACTTCCTCGGGTTGTCATGGTGACACTTGCAACACGAGTGGCACCTAATGAGGAATCTGAAACCATTTGCTCCTGAGAAACAAAGTTGTAGCAGTCCTGCCCTCAAGAAATGGGTCATATTATTACTGTCATCAAGGAACTGTGCTTTTTAGAGACAAGCAAGCTGGCTGCTTTTCTTGGTTAAAAGTTGTATGTTCTTTTTATAAATTCAGATTCAGGAGTATCTGTGCTCTGCCACAGTCCCTCAGGGATGTCCCTGCCCCAGTACAGACAGCAATAGCCACAGTCCCTCAGGGAGGTCCTTGCCTGGCCTGAGTCACCTGTGGCCTCTCTCATAGACCCAGCATGGGTCAACACAGCCAGAGCCCCTTGCCTCTTTGGCCTGTTTTGTCCCCAGAAGGGTGTCTGCAGCCCCTCATGGCTGCTCATTTCTTTCAAAGTCAGTGTGAGCTGTATACATTTCTGACTGGCCCAAGTTCAGGATGTGATGGATTTTGTTTCTGTGGGGTGCAGACCTGGCTGAAGCAACTCCTGACTGGCAACCTGGTGGACCTTGGCTTCTCAACCCACATCAGAACTGCTGCTCCTGCCTGCATTTTTTCACCTTTGCACATTACAAGTGCAAGGCTGTGTGTCCCTCCTCCTCCTCCTACCCCTATCACTAGGCCTTTGTCTTGACCTCGGCTGAGCCGGCTCCATTCCCAGCCATGACAATCTTCAAGAAGATCTCAGGGGAGATTTCTTCTTGTAGTTCAACCCTTGGTCATCCCTTTTGCAATCTCACTTCAACTGGAGCCCCAGGATTTGTCAGTCTCCTGACTCTGACCCTAACACTCATCCAAATCTGACTCTAACCCTAACGTAAGTGCACAAAACTGCACAAGAAGAAGGTGGGCTGTGAAAAGTCTCCTCCCATGAGAACTAATTAATGAGGGTTGTGGCTGGAGGACTGGTGCTAAGACTCTGCTGTTGTCAAAAATTCGGTTTACATACAAGGTTCAGCAACATAAGCTTCAAGGGGGCTGAAAAGGAAGGAGGGGTCTACAGCAAGGTCTAAGAAAATTCTCCCTTGAGACCTCAGCCAAGAGGGTTATGACTAAGGATCAGCAAAGTCCAAGACCTAGGGTGATATTTACTGTCAGGTTTAGGAGAGCGACCATGTTTTAGGCTCCGGAGGGAGTGTCAGTGCAAAGGGGATGATGGGCTGCAAAAGGGATGGGCAGTGAAAAAAAAAATAATTCCCCTTAGAACTTTGTTAAACTAACAAATTCAGGAGGTCTTGCACTAAAGCTCAGCCAATCCCAAGTCTGGTTTAGGGTTACATTTTGGGTTGGAGTTAGGAGAAACCCAAAGCCTAGGACTCACATGTAGTGGGCTATGGATGGAGTGGGGCCACGAAGGGCTGCCAGAGTCAAAAAGAAGTCATCCTTTGGAAGTTTGACTGAGGGTCAGCCACTGGCGCATCATAGGTTCATGTTTAGGACTTAGGGTTTAGGTTAGGCATGGGATTTAGGTTGAGGTTATGTTAAGTACAGAGACAGAGCCCATAGCTCTAACCGGTGCAGGGCTGCAGCAGATTTGCGAGAGAAAGCGGGTGGGCTACAGACTGCCTAAACACTGGCCTCTTGTTCAACTCTTGAGCACCTTGGGTTAAAGGTACAGCTCTGGTCTCAACTGTGCACTTCTCCATAACCCACTTGATACTGGCCTTGAAAAAGTTCCCAGAAATTATTCATTTTTGGCCCCCCTCCCCTGCCTTTGGAGGCTTTACCCCCACTGAAGCCTCAGGCTCTGTCTCTCACTAACTGTAACCTTAACCACAGGTCTCATCCTCGGCTGAGCCTAGCCCAAACCTGCCCAGCCATGGCACTGCTTAAGAAAGTTTTGGAGAATGCCTCAATGCTGTGCAGCAGTATTTACATTTTCTGAAGACTCTATTCAGGGTATTCAGGGTATTTTCATGGTGTATATCTCACCATGGTGTGCACAAATGAACATGTCTGTGACCCCTGCATTCCACTGGTGTTAAGATGCAATTTTTGGTGAATTTTTGTCTAACATAGTAATAAAACACATAACATAGCAGCTGGCAGCTTCACAGAGCCCCATAAAGGTAAATCAACTGATATCTCTTGTGTTAATTTTCCTTGATGAGATATATTTGAATGTTTGATCTCACCAGCACTTTCACAACCTGTGCGCGTATTTTGAAGAATGTGAGCATAACTCAGCCATCCCTCTTGTATGTCAGTACTCTCTTCAAGGTGCTGCTGCTGCTCTGAGCACTGAATCTGCATGAATCTGTTGTGGCAGACAGAGCAGACCGTGGTTGCATCAGCTGGACCAAGTCTAGGAAAATGAGAAACAACTGGAAAAGAAGGGAGAACAATTCTTGGATGAAAGGAACTTGAGAGTTTGCAGGGGAGAGAGAGAACCTGTGAGTGTCATGGACTCTGAACTATTTCACTGAGAAGTCACATTTCACTCTTATTTCCTCTTACAGAAAGAACAGAGTCCAAATACAATTGTTTTCCATCTAAAACAGGTATTTCCTGACTAGGAGATAACATTTTTAATAATTCAGTTACATTCCTTTTTTTAGTTTTGTTTCATTTGCTTTGTGATTACTTCAAGTGAACAGTAAAATATTTCTGTATGCCTGCGTGGTTCAGTCATTTGCTGTGCCTTGAAAACAAATGATCACTTATGAGGCAGTGTGCTCCTGTTCACACGTCTGGGGGTAATGCCTTGCTTCTGCCATGTGTTTCAGAAAAAGTGCCAGTGAAATAGCTTGAAGAAGAACAGTCAATGTGTAAAGAAGTCTGCTGGGTTTAAAAAGATTATAAGCCAAGACAGGAAAAAGAGAAAATAATAGGGAGGGAGAAAAGCAAAGTGGTAAATGAACTAAAAGAAATGTGTTCATTCTCTGGAAAAAGATGAAAAAAAAAGGGAAGATAGGGAAAGAACAATGTGAAAAGACAGAGATAGAATACAAAGGAAAGTGATTAGGTAGTAAAGGAGTGGGTACCAAAGGCAGTAGGCAGGTGACAGAATAATCTAACTACACAGGACCAAGTAATGATTAAGAAATAAAAGAGACAGAGATAGGAATGGCTATGACAATGCCAGGAAGAAATTATTTAAGTGGGAAAAAAGGTCAGAGAGAGAAGATGGGTTGATTATCATACTACCAAACACAATTTCCCTTGACTTGGATATTTGCATCATCATCTTTGATACATTTGCATAAGAACTGGTCTTAATTTAACTTTTACGCATGTCTCAAAACCACAGCTCTGATGTGGAAGTCCTAATGTTAGATTTTTTTATATTTGTAACAAAGCTATAAGAGAAATCCATGGACTCTCAAGAATCAATGCTTACAGCAGTCTATTGTTTATGTAAGGGATTCTAGTGCCCAGGATTACATACAGAATGAAGCTACATTTTATTTCTGGAAAGTCATTCATGAAACAAGGATATTCTTCTCAGCCATTGATTTAATCTTCCATTTAGAATGATAGGTAGAATAAAAAAACCTAACACTTTCTATTTCATAGGCCTTTCCTGAGAATTTAGTGTAGTTCCTGCTTAGATCAAAGGCTGCCATATTTAAGGGCCTGTGCCCAGACTCTGCAGATTTAAGTCACTGAAATCTGAAAGGCATTAATAATTCTGACAATCTCATCATTTATTGAATCTGCCAAATGTAGTCATTAAGTTTAGAAACATCAATTTTATTCTTTTTGTGTTTATCACAATATTTTGTGTAATGCAATACAAAAAAAAAAAAACCTTCCTTGTGTAGAACTAATTTAAATTGAAGCAAATTTTTGTACACCGAGCTGTGTTTTATCGAGATTACCACATAACAAAATAATTGACAAATATGTATAAATATATATGTATTTTATGGACAGGCTACTGACACATATTAATACTCATTATACCCATAACAAATTATTTTTAGATTGAACTTATGAAATCTGCCTTTGATAGAATTAATATTTTAATGGAACTAAATTAATGCAGTTAGAATACTTTGTATTTTGATAATCAATATTCTCTTTTACTTCTCTCTAATAATCCAAGCTCAAGCAGCAACTAAACCCAATCCTCATTTCAAGTCCAACAGAAGATCTTAAGTTTCTGTGTAACTGTAGCCATTTTGTCATAAGCTTTACCCGTAACCCTAGCTCTGCTGATCAAATTCTGCAAAGCAGAGTCTTCAAAGTGTGTGTCATGTTTGTTTCAAATACTTGTATGTGGTTTGACATTTTCAGGAAGCAGTGAAGTGTTTTCTATTGGCTGCTGAGGACTTTCTGTCAGGCTTTGCACTGAAAACATGAAAGTCAAATCAAACTGTGCACACATCAGTGCTGCTGTAGCAAGAATGCTTCCAGTACATCATCTGGTTTATTCAGAACTACCTCACACACCTCTGCTCTGCCCTATGACCTGCAGGATTAGCACTCTCCTAATTTCACGTAGCAGAGGAAAAGGAAAGGAAACAGTGAATATGTGTGACTTCCTGAGTATGTGACACTGTGGGCATTGAAAGCCTGGGAACAGTCCTAGCAGGGACGGGGTTTGAACTAATCTGTTTTCTGTGTATGCTTTACTAACAAGTACCAATGAAAATTAAAGAACAAGTGTCAGGAAGTGAATTAGTTTGACTTCAATTTAACATGAGGTCTGTGCTTTCAGGTTTGGGTAAGTACTTGAGTTACTGTTTCTGGACTTTTGCAAATTTGGCTTCTAAGATGTGAAAATGAGGATAACCTGACACGGGTGATGAAACTGCAACAGCAAGTTTACTGAAAATTATAAAGCAGCTGCAAGTGTTGGCTTCAGTCCTGTAGAAACAGCAAAAACTGTTCCAGCAACAGATGGTTGAGGGGCTTTCATTTATTTGGGGACTATTGGTGTCTACCTGCCCAGTTCTGTCTGCAGTCAAAGAGTGTTATGAGGACACAAAAACAATTGTACTGGGTCAAAGATACAGCCAATCCTGTATCTTATCTCTGACAATGGTCTATGCTATCTCAGAAGTAAAGCAGAAAAAGCAGTCCCAGGGGAAGAGTCTTTAATCAGTAACTTCGATATTGGCTGTGCCTGATACAGAAATTTGCTTTTAATATTTGCTGTCAGTTCACTCTGCCATCTACATTACTCCAATTCTTAAAGCAGTTTTTGTGTGGACAAGTATATAATGTTTCAGCGGAAAGCAAAATGGGTTTTTCTACTGCTATATACCCACTTGTGACTCCTGGGCTTTGCAAATGCCTACCTGGTAAAAACCTGTGGCTCTTTAGTTGTCATGACATGCTGTAAGTGCTCTGAGAAGCTCAATACTTTGCCCATCTTAGCTATCACCCCAGCCAGCTTCCCAGGAGATGTGAAGCTCACAAGCAAGGATTCAGATCTTACCAAGCCCATTCGTCTGTTCTTGAATTGTACTCAGCCAAGGGTGAGCTGACCCAAAGTTAACTTCAGTTATTCTGACCCTTTAAGTATTATTCTGAAAGAATGAGAATTGGAGAATCATATGTGCAAGCTCCCATTCAGCAAAGCATTTAAGTTCTGCTGGCTTACATGAGAAATAAGTGTGGGTTTAAGAGTGTAGCTGAACAACAGATTTTGTTATCATTAAGTCATATTCCACTTTCAAACTTTTCAGAGGTGACATCCATTGATCTGAATGGAAATAGGAGTATGAGTTTAGCCTACACAGAATAGTTTTGATCACCAGTCTGAAAAAACATGTAGAATAATCTACTGCTCTTTAAAGTGACTTGTATACCTCCACCATACCCAGTATCTCTCTACAGAGTCCTGTTTCATAATCATAGCACTGGAAGATTTTCAGCAGCTTTTATTGACTTTTGTTTTTCTTTCAAATCACAAAAATCCTTGATGTTACATTATCCTGGTTAAGTTTTAAGATCTTCCTTTAGGTTATAATTATTTTCAGCCTTGCTAAATTGTAACCCAAAAGACTGCTAGCACTCAAGCCACCGAGACTCCTGTGACTGGTGCTGATGGCTGCACAAAGACCTATTACCAAAAGGACATTGTGTAGGCAATAGTGAAAGATGCCCAGAATAAGATCTGTACATGGCTTCAAAACCTGCTCATTATTTTAGACACAAAGATAAAGAAAATCTGTATAGCATCTAAGAAGTTTTCAAACAGTGGGAAATAAATGAGCGAACGATAAATAAGGGTTCATTAAATCTACATTAAAGTCATCTCACTCTATTCATTCACACTATTGTAGTTCTGCAAAAAGCCCCATTCTTTTGACTCGGGAAAAAAAAAAGTTTGTAAGGCTGATTGATTACAGCCTTGATAAAATTAAAATTGTTGATTACATCATTTATATTCAATTTTATTAGTATTATTAATTCATTCTTCCCAATATCAATAGTTATAAAAATGACAAGGCAGGCAGATTAGGATCAGTGTTAAATTAGTACAAGTGAACTAAGATTTCAGTTTAATTGCAAGCATGTGAAACACCAGCATTACATAACAAAGGATTTTATTGTTTCAGCTTGACATATAGTCATTATTTGTTGGATTTTCAGCACAAAAGCATCCTCTGAAGTGTTTTTAACAGAAGTCCTCCAAAAACTTTCGTCATATTTCAGCTCAAAGTGGGTGAAATACCTTACAAAAAACCATGTTGCTTTGTGTTAGTGACAGGACACCTGCACTTGCAGACAGCAGCTGGTGAAAGGGAAGGGTGGGGAGTACTCTGGTGCTCGGCAGATTGCAGAAGCCACACCTCTTGCGCAGGACAGGCGGGACGTTAAGCACAGACAGAAGTGGCGTGGACAGCTCAGCTTGCCCCACAGGTGGGACATTGGTGCTGCTGGTGGGCAGCCAGGCAGCTGCTGGGACTGACTGCAACCTCTGCCCAGTGAGCTTCACCACACCATCTGGTGAGATGCTGTCTGGATTCTAGGGACATCCTCTTGCAACTCACAAGCCAAAGAAGCTGTCCTGCTGGTCCCATGTTAGGGTCCTTGCTTCTGTGTCTTTCTATCTGCTTTGTCTGAGGAGCAGGACAAAGATCCCTCGGTGGACTGTGGCTCAGCTACAAAATATTTTAAATGCTGGGCAAAGTGCCATGTGTTTGTAGTTGGCATTGAACAATCACTAGGAAAACATAGCATGAATTATCACTCACAGCTTTTCTCAGTGTGGGAGCTAAACGGCAGAGGGGGAGATTGGCAAGAGATTGAACATGTAAGCAAAGCTGGTAATTTATCATGCTGTATCAAGAGTCAAACACAGGCTGGAACCAATGGTCAAAAGACAAATTCCTGTAAACACAGAGCTATGTTGTCCAGATAAGCTGTGCTGGACACTGTACTGAATAATCTGGGCTAGTCTAGCAGAGGGAGAAAAACTAAAGGGAACAGTTGCTGTCCCTGTGCTACTGAGAAGATTTCTAAATTACTACAATGAGAGTAACCCAAATGGCAGTGTAAACCTCACCCTGGTGTCAAGGTGGTGAAAGAAAACAGAAATTATGGAATTGTGAAAGGCTGAGACTGTGGAAAGCTAAGTGGTTTCTTAATTAAAATGTCCCTACATTATTATTGCCATGGTATTAAAATCAGTAGGAGGTTTATTTGTCAGACTTGTTATTAGAGAAGCTGAGCAGTCACAAACCAGCCTGATACTGTCAGCTCTGCACGGGGCCCAACCCAAACTGCTGGTACTGCTGAAGGTAAAATTTCATTTCTCTTGCCTCCAGATGAATATCCTGATGAACCCCAGTTCAATCAATTAGAAACAGCTGCTGAATAGTGGTAACTGCGTTTTTTTCCTTTGAATTATTGGAGTCTGACAGTTTAACACATCCACCAGCTCATCAATTCTTCCCTGTCCTTGCCTGACTCACACCCTGTGCATCCTCTTTTACCCTTCAGAAACCTAATGTCTTTAGACAACTTCTATATTGTCTGTTTATCCAAACCTGGTTTGGTGCCTTTTGCTGTTATAAGAAGACTCTGGTTCTGCTTTAACTGAACTGCTTGGCTGGGGTACATTCCACTCCCAAAATAACACAGTGTGGGTGTATGCAGGTATGTGGCTACAGATGAATTAGGTGGCTTAGCTCCCCCAAAAGGTGGAGATAGAGTCAAACACTCAGTGTAACTTAGAGGTAAATCAGTTTACCAAAAAAACCTGCCCATTGGGTGTTCCTACAGTAGACACATTATGGCTGTGCAGATAACCTGCTCCCTCAGGAGAAAAGCTGAGCAGAAAGTTAATCCATTAGCTAGATGCTATCCTTAGGTTATGCTGAGTCTGAATAGGATCATGACAGGGTCATAAACTTGCCTGTCATGGACTTTTTTTTCAACAGGGATTATGGCAAACATGTAATCACCCTGAGGGCGTTCTGTCAGCCTCATTTCGGACAGTGGGTTCAGTCACAGCAGCATCCCCAGTTCCTGCTGGTGTCACATTGCTTCTCAGATCTTCAGTGTTTGCTACATAACGTGCTGTTTCTGCCAGATGGGCTCAGCAGATTCAATACTTAAATGATTCTAGACAGGGATTTTTTCTTATGTTAATACAAAACTCTACAAGTAGAATGCTTCAATGCTTTTTTCAGCCATACACAAGCGCTTTGCCTGTTTTAAAAGTAAGTGTTTTAAACAAATCGCATCCTTTAGAATAATAAAAGACTTGAAACCTTTCTCATCTGCCCTATTATTTCTAGTTCATTCCTTTGTACATTATAAAATATTTGATGGGAGAGCAAGGACTCATGACTGATGATTAGACAGAATAGCATAGTTGTTTGGAGAAGCAATAAAGTGTTAGGAGTAGATGATGCCTAAACATGCTTTCCTAGAGCTAGGGCAAAACAACAAATACTGCACTTTGAGGATAAGAAGTGATCACTGATTATTTATACCTTCTTATTTTAAGATGCATCTGGTGTATGAGAATTGCTGCTTTCATAAATCTTCCCATTCTTTTTCAAGGCAGGTCATTCAATGACAACAGCAACATGTGGTGGGGTCAATACACCCTCATTTATTTTTCTATTTTCTCTTAATGTACATCAAGATAAAAAAAAATGTTTCTTCTGGTTTTCATTAACTACAAATGTCACGCTGCCCCTTAAAAATATGCCATAAGCCATTTCTTAGCCTTTTTACTCAAATCCGCATGCTGCTTGTTCAGGACAACACACAGAGATGTTTCACTACACACAGTTTGCATCCATGAGGGAGTACTGCCCCTTCTACTCTGACCTGTACCTGCAATTCATTATATTTTGTACAAATATTCTTTTGCAAAGGCTTCCACAGGGCAAAATTGCAGTCACTAGGATGAAGAACTCTCTGCTAGTGGTTGACAATGCGAATGCGTAGGGTGTTACTGATGTGGGGACACCAGACAAAATCTGCCCCGCTCATGACAGATGAAGAACAGAGGAAAACTGAAGTACCTTGATATCCCAGGTCTGAGGAAGGAATTTTCCCAACCCCCAAACCTAAGAGTTAATTTGAGTGTTACATTGATGACCAAAGCTTAAGAACATGTTTTTAGCAGAGTTTGATAGGCATCTTTAAACCTCAGGTAGCCTGTGCACACACTTGTGTGGATACATATTAAATACAGAATTTCCTCCAGAAGAGTCTTCTAGGAAAATCTAATGTTGTTTTAAAGGTTAAGTGGTGGTTAATTCATCAGCCTGGACTTATTCTGTATTTCTAATCTTAGTTTTCTGTATTTGACATGTAATCCAGCATTTTATTATGCTCTGTTTATTATGTTGAAAAATCCTACATAACCCATGGGAAAATACTAACAGACTAGGATCCAAACCATTTCTCAATTTCCTTTTCAAGAAGTCAGATAGTATTACACTCTTCAGTCCTTGCCCTGGTTTCCTGGCCCTCCTCTGAAGTCCCTGAGGCATATGGGCATTGTTTACATGATCTTCCTCAGTTTGAAAAGCTTTCCTACACCTGCTTGACAGTAAAAAGAGGAAAAATTTATTTTCAAACCTAATTTACTGAAAACAAATAATGAGTTACAGATAATATATACACCTTATCTGTACAACTAGAGAATGGATTTTCTACATGTCATCAGTTTGGTCTGACATATGAAGGGGTACTTTCAAACATACTCCTGTTAGCATTTGTGCTATTTATTTCTTGCATTTCACAGTAAAGCAATACTGGAAAAATAATTTGACTTTCTTATGTAATTAGCTGTAAACAGTTTTCTGGTTTTTTTCTAATGTAAATGTTTTGCTTCAACTGAGGAGATAGAACAAGGTAGCTTATCTTATTTCTCCTGCTAATTCAACAGGTTTAAAAAATAAAAAGTGTACTTTAGAAACTTTCCTCCTCTTGCTGACTACTGACTAAATTAGAAAACCATAGCAAGACATACATAAATTATGTGTGTCATCTATCAGCTGTGTGTTTTGAGAAGAGTCAGACTTTAACACGAAGGCCCTCTGTGTGACATTCTAGTCTGACTGAAATATCTAGTGATGGTTCGTCTAACACTACAAACAGCTTCCCCCAAATTCCTGACTTCCACAACCAATTCTTTTAAAGCTTGGAGCTATAACATGTGTGGGTTTTTTGCAGACATTTTATCTGACCTCTCACACTGAAATGCAATTTCTTTGCATTGTGACTGTTTAGACAGTGGCATAATAGTGTTATCTGCTCTCTTATCTAGTCATTCCCAGGCTATCAACCATTCTGACAGCTGCTGAGCAGATATCTAGTACAATAATATGATTATCTGTTTCCTATGTGGTTTCTCCTATCAACTTTTGGATGTATCAGTATGTGTTGCTGTTGCTGTGTATGACTTCGTACATCTGTACAATGAATTTTTGGGGGTGTAAATCTTATCCTTTCTCATATAAAGGACTCCTTCCTGAATCTCTAAAGCTGATCTCTCTTGGGATGTGCCCCAAGTCCTGGATTCTGATGAGTTCAGAAGCCAGCAAGTGCTAAGGGATGAACATGGGGAAAGAGAATAGCCCAAGTGGTTATAAAACACAAAAACCTGGATGCTGAGCATGGTGGAAGTGAAGAAAAATTTTATTCACTTCTCAAGTACAACACTCTACAAATGTAAATTACATTAGAGCAGTCTCACCTTAAATTAAGTGTAGCTGTGATATCACTCCTCAATTTCCCAATTTTCCCAGTCAGAGATAAGAGACCCATACTGTCTCAGATTATGGTCATGTACATGAAGTTGCTTTATTTGTGGAGAAGTGACTCACTGATTTTCCAGTTGCTGAAACATCAAAATAAATACATGCAGCAGCTAAGGACAAAGTGATTTGGAAGAGCTTCACTGTGTAGGATGTTTGTGTTTAAACTCAGTGGTGGGTGAGCTCAAAGATTTTTCAAGCGTCGACAAGAGACAATGAAAAGTAACAAAAAGATAAATGATGAATGAATATTTTTTCCTTTGTTGGAGGTAGGGTTTTATTACTCATTTAATAAAAATAAAAATGAAATTATGGTATTTATTTATTCTGAAGCTAATCTAGAAATAGAAAAAATATAAAGAACCAGAAAACCAAGTTTCTCCTTCCAAATCTTTATAAGTTTTTTTCATTTTTTAAAAAGTTTTAAAATGCTCAAAAGCTTTAAAAATGTAACATAAAATCAGAAGCTAGGTATTCCTCCCAGTACTGAATGCTCCATGAATCCTGTGTTGCTGATACAGTTAACTACCTGTGCAGTAGCATCTCATTAGAAGTCATTTAGAAATTAGATTTAGATCCCCTAAAGGTCATTAGCCTAGAAAATTTGATAGCTACATGAAAGGTAGTGAAGAGACACAAATACATGTCAGTAGCCAGGAGCTGATGAGTCAAGGCTGACATTGAGGTTTTACTGGGAAAAAAAAAGCTGTAATAGCAGTATGAAACTAATATCCATTTAAAGTATATCAGCACCCAGATGAAAAGATAGTTTTCAAAATGAGGTGCTTTTCATAGATCATGTGGTTGGAAAGGCAATAGGAAAGGAGACCAGGAATGGGTCTTAACTCTCTGTGCAAACAGACAGACTTCTGTCAAAATGCAGGCATTGCACTCTGCTTGTAATATATCAAGGTACTCAACTCCTTGGGTGCCTTGACTTTGCATTTACAACCAACTTTACTTTCATAGTGTAAGTGGTTATAGGTGTATAATTAAAAATAACACATTAAACCAATGAATTACAGTGGCAGCTCTGTTTTCAGAGACCATATAAATTAATCACTTTCTCATCCTTCTCTGACCTTGCTTCACTAAGTAGGTGAGATAAATTCATTTGACATTTGCTGTTTGCCAGCTTTACTTCCTGAACATCCTCTGCAAAGCAGGAGATTAATCCTTCAGGGTTAAAGCATGGTGTACACAACACAGCTGTACCAGAGACCAAGAGAACGAGAAACCCTCTCACCATGTGCTCTACCATCTACCACAAAATTAGTGACTAGGTCCAGATTAGTGACTATATTCCTCCTGCCAGACTTGATCATATAGGAAAAGGGGTGGCAGCTGATTTCCATTCAGTCCCTGAAGTATCATGGCTTAACCAGTGGCTACATTTAACTGCACATTGCTGCTTTCCCCCCCAGGGCAGGCTTGGGGGTGAGAATGGGGTGGCGAGGGAGGGCAGTGCTCTTGAAGGATTGTGCAGTTATGCACAGACAATTGCGCAGTGCTTGCCCCAACCCCAGAACACAGACATGTGACTTGAACACAACTTCTAACAAGAAACAAAATGAAAAAGAGAATTAATAAATCTGTTGCAACAGAAACAGCAATTGGGTGCCACTTCAAAATTTCTGAGACTCATCATTTTTGCCTTTCTGTTATTGCTTGGGAAAGGAACTGCAAGAGGTAATAGAATACTGTCAATACACAGATAAAAAAACAACACCCACTCTGTCTGATGTTTTGACATGAGGATCTACTGGCTACCAGCACAAAGCTTTAGAGGTCACTGTGTTCCATATTTTCCTTGTGAAATGTACTGCACTTCAGTCAGTTGGGATTATGGCAAGTTGCCTGGATGTACAATTTAAAACTTCAAATAGATCATTGGCTTTAAGGTATAGCCACAGCATCTGCCAGAAAATATAGATGAACAAATGGCAAGCTCAAGGCTTATTCAATTGAAGAGGTTACATTTTTGCAGGGTCCCTCAGATTTGACTCACCATATTGATGTCCCATGGCTCACTAGGCAGAGACAATAATGAAGTCTTTCTGGCAAATCAGTCATGTAAGCAACACTGGATTATTTGTTTCTCTGAGGGCAAGTAATTTTACAGCACCTGGACACAACATCTTGTTCCGCTTGATTCCTTGAACAGGAATTCTTAAGGCCTTTTCTATTTCATGTTCACCATTTCAAGTTTCCTGGGTTAGAAGAACAATTTTGCAGGTTGACTCTAAACCCCAATAATGTCAGGCTGAACAACTTGAGTCTTTTTAAAGTGATAAGCCCCAGGAGATGCTGGAGTTGGCACTTTATGTGTGAGACTGAGGAAACTTGTTTTGCATAGACTCCTACGGGCATGGAGAACAGTACAGGTGAGTGAGAACGCACAGGTGAATCCAGCACTGGTGACATCTCGCATTAAATGTGTGAGAGTGGTGCTATTCTTCTGGTTCTCCAAAAAGGGCATTTATCAGAACCCAGTGTGAGGTTGTGGGTCTCACCAATGCTCCATATTTGGGGCCAAAACTGTTTTTGGAGCTTGAGTTGCTTGTTGTTCTAAATGGCCAGGAATAATAGCAGGGACCTTCTAAATACCGTTAGAGCCTTTGGGAGGTGGGCAGGTGGCACAACCAGCCAACTGTTTTAGCCAGTGATAATTTAAGTACAAATTCTTGTTCAGTTTTTTTTTGCATAGTCTCACAAAAGTGCATTTCTGCTCCCTTTAGCAGCTTTCTCATTCCTAAGGCTCCCATAGACAGTTTTAAGAAAGACCAGGCTTGTAGAGAGATGTAATACCTGTACCTAAGCAATTCTCACAGCCAGTAAATACAGACAAGCAGTCACTCAAAGACTTCATCTGGCCTGAAACAGAAGGGGTGACTTTGATGCCAGCACCTTTTGGAAAAAGTTATTCTGACTTTAGATGAGCTATGGTAATTTCCTGAGTGCTCAGGCATCACAATTTGCTGTGAAGTGGCAGGCAAAGGGGAGACAATTTGTTGTCTTTATTCATCTCTATGACACAGAAAGAGAGAAAAATCATGGTGAAAGCAACCAATACCCAGAAATAATTTTACAACATGCCATGTGAAAAGTGATGTTAGTAACAGGAGCTCCAGTCTCCAGATGCCTGTTCCTCCTCCTGACACCACTTTTACAGTTTTGCTGATCTATTTTATTAGGAAGTAAACTGATTCACCAAAACAGGTTTGGGGATCCTTCTTTCAGCCAAGTGCAAAGGAAAAGGAGAACGCAGTCCATAAAATATAATGACACTATAAAAATGTCACGATTGTTTTAAATTAGAAATTATGAAGGGGAACAAGACATCAGGTAGAAAAATGTGCTGTCAGGGCTGAGCACAACTTAAGACCATTTTTTAAATGTGTGAGGCACAGAAGAAATGATAAAGCTAAAGTTTGCCAGAAAAAGGCAGTGATGAAAAATGCCAAAAACCAAGAGGAAACACTCAGTAATTAATCGTGCCGTGGTCCTGGGAAGAAGCAGCTGTATGCCATTCTAGACGAAAAGGTGCTTTCACTTAGTGAAGGTGATAGCAGACAATATCTATTAAAATAGCATTCAAATGATTAGGTGTGTATATCTTGTTGTCTCCACTACTCCAAATGGTAGGTTATTCCAGATTCCCACTGGTCTTATGATTGGAAACCTTCTTTTAATTTGAAACACTTTTTTTTTTTTTTTTTTTTGTGAATTCATACTCATGCATTCTTGTGTCAATATTGCCATTTAGCTTTGCTTGTTTCCAAACAGTATTAGTAAAACACAATAACGTGTTCCCTCAGACCTTATACAATTGTATTAATAAATTAATCCCTTCTAGTTTCTGGTCTGTGAAAGACTTTCTATTGCCGAAATCAGCTTCATGTTTCTTTCCAGTCAATAAAGATTTAATTTTCCTCAGCTATGACTTTTAGACTGGCACACACATTTCAACAGATACTGAAAATTTCAATTTTTCATATGTTCTAGAATACCCTTTGATTTCTATGTCATCAAAGCACACAAATGATTCAGTAAAATGAATCCACGTAATCTTCTAATGTCCCTTCTATTCTACTCAACATACTCCCAATTTTCAGCAAATTTTTCTGTACTTGACCTTTTCATGCCCAAGTCTGTATTTTTCTTCCAGTAAATTTTCCTCCTCTTCTCAGAATATTTCTTCCCGTCCTTCATATTTTTATCTTCCTGTATATTGAAAAATCATTCAGGCTATTGATAAAAAAGATCCTAAAATAGCTCCTTCAAGGATTTTACCTTTAGCCCCTCCTAATCTTGCAATCAAACTGTGTGATGCCCGGTCCGCAATGTCTCCACTCCAGTTAGTTCTTGATCCTTTTCTAACCACTGATCTGATCTATATCTTGTGCAGAATAGAGGCTTTGTGGCACTATATCATCTTGATTTTACGTACTATCACCAGGCTAGCAGATTTTGATGAAGAGGAGATTACAACATTTTTCTCCCTTCCAATATTTCCTTTTAACTGTTGGTGGAAGTAATAAAAAACTCAGAGTGAGGTCTAGTTGCAAATTTGTTTTAATTAAGTCGCTGTGAAACACTAACTAGTGATCTTTTAGCCCATGAAGGTAAATCAGTCAGGATTCCTCCAGAACAGAACTGGATCAGGGAATTTTGGAGAAATGTAAACTAACAAAACACGATTTGATAAGAAATGTATTGCATATGCATGATCAGGGGCATAAATCTACCCTCTCCCTAATGCTCATGTATCCATATTTGTTTAATTAAACACAGGATGGCACAGTGTGATGTCACCTTTAAAAAATGTATAAATGAAACCATTTTTCGGGAAGGAAACAGCACTCACCTCCTTAGAGTAGTCACAGAAGTGCAGTATACTTTAATAATATATTCAGTGACAGAAGTTTACTTGAGGAATACTTTTTCAATTGACCAAACTTCGTAGACAACCAGCCTCAACTGGCTTGCAGAACTTTTAAATGTGAAAGCTTACAAGAGAACTAGGATAGGCTGACTTTGATGCATTTTTAAAAATAACATATCACATGAACTCTGCAGTCCCTATAATTTCAGCACATGATGAAATATATCCTTTTTAAGCATTTGTCTTGGGCAGGCCAAGGTCAGAAAGAAGCCCCTCCCTGGCAGCAGGATGTGTGGGGAATACCACCCTTCTCTCTCCACTGGAGCCAGGGAGTGGAGGTGCATTTGTGAAGGGTGGGAAAGGGCCCAGCTTTAAGCTGCTGCTCAGCTCAGTTTGCCAGAGCTGAGGCTGAAAAGACCCATTTGGGGTAGTTGTTGTCTGTGAGGTGCTTGTGCTGCCCCAACAGAGCTGAGGAGAGGGGCTGGTGAGTCAAGGTGACCCTGGTGAGTGGGGGCTGGAGGGAAGCTGGCCTCACCCAGAGCAAAACCTAGAAAAAGCTCATTTCACCTGCTTTAGTTCCTACTTCTTCAGCACTGATCCAGGACTAGCTGGGGTCTGTCTCCAGCCATTCCTCTGTATCAGTTTGTTCCACATCTGCTGTGCAGAAATTATGATGTGGGTAGGCTCTGCTCTCATAACAAACACCATGTCCCTTGTGCTCCTATAAAATTGTTCTCTCTTGAAGCCTAGAATCTTCAATTACAGATCCACATGGTCTTTAAAGTCCCTTTTATTAGGCAATAAAATGAAAAATTTATTAGGATTACGCCATTGAGGCAGGATTCTCAGAAGATATGTTGTGAGAAGCAGTTAATAACCAAAGCAATTCCAGCAGTTTTTGCAGGGCAGCAGGCTATGCTTTATCAAGTATTGCTCAGACTTGAGCTGGCCTGCACACACTTGCAGCTGTGTTCAGAAGGGTGGCTCTTGCAATTTCAGCAGGTAAGGACATGGCCAGCTGCACATAGGGACAAAGCCAGGATGCTGTGATAACAAACTTTCCAGTGAATTCTAGTTTGTCAGAGACATTCTCCTTTTTTCCCCTCCAGAGGAAGCGTTATTTGAAGGTTAAGAACAATGCTTGAAATCTTTATGAGACTTAAGAAGGAGAATGTGGAAATCAAACTAGAATTGTGGCTCATTAAATGCCACTGAGTTAAAATGCACATGTTCATCTTACTCTGAATTTTCTGCCTAACTGTTCCTCTGTGCATCACTGTCAGCCAGAGGACGAGGTTTCTGAAGTATCCATAGGGCACTGTCTTTGATCACTTGGCAATAAATTCAGGGATTATTGCCCAGCAATAATTTATATTACTAAAATAAAATAAGCTAAGGAGCAATGAATGACTTTCTTAAAAGGTATTTTTTCATTTTCCCTTTGTTTTCTGTGGTCAGTTATGCATTTGGGCAGCAAACATTTACCCTTAAAAATGTTTTTCTTGAGGCACAGCGGGTTTATGAACTCCTAAAAATGCTGCAATGAAATCTGTGAGGTACCTAAATTATCCTTATTTACACCCAACTTCAACCTTCTGCAGTGATGGAGACAGATACTGTTCAATGAAAGCCAACAAGACATGGTTTATCACAGTTTATCACATTGAAGTACATGATTTACTCATCTCTTCTCTCTTTTGCTTTTTCCTAGTTGTTTTCTGCATGGAGATGATAAAACTACTTATGCTTTTTCACATTCCTAAATTTGATTGTATAAGACTCTAGATTTTTAAGTACTTTAACAATTAGTTTTAACTTCAAGTTTAGATGAATTCTGCCTTAGGTGGATTAACATATGTTTTGTTCTTTGTCTTCTCAGTGATGAAGACGCTGACCCATGAGCCCCAGCTGTTTTGTGTGGTCTTCCTTGATAGTGGGAATTAAATAAAAAATTCTCAGGTTGAAGAAGGGCTGAGTTTACTTGCTGGAGTCTTAGTTCCCACTGTAGATTTACAACTTACAATTTGGACCGTTCACCCCCATGCATGGAGATGTGAAAACAGAAGGCATCTTTTCTAGTAGGCAAGTTTCCTGATCACACTTGTCTGTGAGGAAATATTTGTGGTTGGGAGAGATTATAGTGTCATGACTGGGCCCAAACCAGTCAGTCTGTGGAGCAGATTACTTTTCTGCATTTCATCAAGACTCTGTAAAGACATGAGGAATGAAAACAGAGCCATTCCAATTTCCAGGGATTTCTTTAGAATATTTTCAGTCTCAACCACTGATATCAAAACAAGTAATATATGGTTGGTTAATTGTTCTTGTTTGGCTGCCTATTGCTCTAATGTCAAGAATGAAGTCACTCTCTTGGATCGTTGTTTTGTAGATTCAGCTCTGGAAGGCACAAGTTATGTCACGTTTACCTTTATCTAAAGATATTCATAGCATGAAGCTTAAATTTTTTACTCCTGTATCTCTATTCAGAGACTCAGAAACAGTTACATTTTTTCTGAGGCTGATCCATGTCAAAACCCTGCTTTTGACACTTTTGTATTAATTAAAATCAGAAAAAGCTCAAATTTTTTTCCTTAGCATTATTTCAAGCATTTCAAATTCCTGAGTGAAGTTTGCAGTCATGACAGGTGTAATGCCTCACAGTCTGCTTCTGAGATTTCAAGCACCCTGCTGCTCTTTTTGTCAGTCTAACTTTCCTCTAAGAGCTTCTTAAGTAACTTTCATTGTAGCTGATCTGTATATATTTTTCTCTGGTTTCCAGAAGGCATGTCGAGCTAACCTAATCAGATATGAAACTGGATGCTTTGGAATAGCTCTCTGTGTAAGGGAGGTGTGCTAGAATTTTCAATAGGTATGGTTTCAGCCTCTTTTGCCCTCAGATACACTTAAGTGCATTTTAACATGTGTGCAGTGCCCTGTGCCATTGGGGTGAGTGGTTGTACAGTATCTGCTGGTGTGTGCGCTTTTATCTCTGTTATTACAGTAACTGAGCTCTTCACAAGCATAGAAAAATACATTGTTCCTCAGAACACCCTGGGGCTTTGGAGTAGGAACTTCGTCATATCTGTGGGGAATGAAAGGAGAAGACAAATTAAGGGCTAAACCTTAGAGGTCCTTTGGGCTTGCAACACTGAGATGAACAACATTTAGGGGGAGACCGAGCCCGGGGTATTCTCATCTCCAGGTCAGTCAGCCCTGAAGAGAATTAGACACTTGTGCAACTGATGTTTCACCTGGATAAAGATAACTAATAAAACAGCATGAATCTACCACAGAACATCTGTGCAACCAGGTAAGGGAAACTGTGAGCTATGAATCTATTTCTGCTTCTTTTTTTCCCCACAAAACATAAGGGAATATGAGAAAAACACTTCCTCAAATCCTCAGAAAGATTATAAAAAAATTCACCAAGACATCAGTGCATGATGCTCAGACAAAGACAAAAAGACAATAGACCACAGTCTGCTGCAAAATTCAGAATCCTCAGTGCTGGGATGTAGGGGGAAAAATCCACCAGATTTGCTGCTAAGATATTTTTCTCAACAGATATAAGACTGTTCTATATTTAGCTCTTCTTGTGTGATCTCATGCCTTAAATCACATGTTGTTTTCTGTGGCCATGTTTCTGTAGTCTGTTCTGCCAGGAAATTATCTGGGCTTGTAAAAAGCTAACCAGGCTAGAGATGTAATAACTTAATAGGGCTACTGGCCTCAATTCAGTGTGCACAGAAGGGCAAAGCTATTGAGAAGTACTGGTAGAGACAAGTGTCTTGTGCTGGTTCCCTTCAAGTCAAGCTGAATGGAGGGCACAGAGAAAAAGTGTGGAACACAATGGAATAATGGCTCTAAATATAGCTTCAAGGAGAGGCTAGGCCATACTGCAGGAGTTTACAAAATGTATTTGAAGGAAATCATCTGTACCAGTACCTGCAGGAATATCGAGAAAGACAACAAATGAAGTTAACTGGTGACAAGTTAACTAGGGAAGTCTCCAGCAGTCCTTCTGACGGTCACCAAGAGTGCCTGGAAGGAGGTTCAGTGGCAGCTGGTTTGGCTCCCACACTGTTTCTGCATCCTCACCTTCCTCATCACCCACAGCAGAAGGAAAACACAGAAGATTGTCTGCACTGCACCACTAAATTTGTGGAGTGAAAACAGTCTTTCTTCTCTTTACCTGGGCAGAAAATAATATAAAGAGGAAACTGCATTGGAAACTCCATGAAATGCTTCACTGCTGTTACTGTCAAGCATGAATTTCACAGGTATGCTCAGCTGCTGACAGAAGAGCAAATAGTCAATCTGTTGTTTTTAGGCACCTGGAGGTCTCGGGCATTAGCTGAACAAAGGTTTATGATAAGAGTTTGAGTTGTCTAAGAAAGAGACTTGTAGATCAGCAAATTCTTTCAGGAAGGTGGATGGAGCTAGAAGAGTTTTACAAATGAGGAAAGCTCATTTGGAGAGTTTTTGTACTATAGTATTTTATGTACTTTGTAATTTACATACAGAAAAATTGTATGTAATCATTAATATTGTAAGTTTACCCCTACATTTCTACTGTGCGGCTGGAAGTGTGAATTCAAGCTGCTTTTTAAAGAGAAGGCTTGAAGGATCTCAAAATTCATTATGCATTCCTGCAACAATGCAGCTAAAAAAACTCCACTTTGATTTTAGTGAAGTTACTCTGTGTGTAAATAACTACACTTCAATGAGATAAGAGGTTCAAAATCCTGCCCAAGACTTCACTTGATCTCCCCAGGAACTGTTGTGCATTTCCAACACAGAAAAAAGGCAGGAGTACATTCTCTTTAAAGCCAGGCAGAAGTTGTGAGAACCTCAAGTAGAGGGTACCTGCGTTCAACACGATTCAAAACCGCTGTGTAAATGTGTGCAAGCAGCTGCTGTCCCTTTAACTTCACACAAAACTTTGCACATCTCAGGTGCTGCAACAGGAGCATGGCCATCAGCAGACCCTTCTTCAGGCAGCCAGAGCAGTGTTAGCTCACTCCAGCCTTGTAAGGGAATAGAGGAGTTCCTTGGGCGAGCTGGACTGCAGCATCATCAGACCTCTCACAAAACTTGATTTATGTGCTGCAAGTTCTGAGCCTGACAACGCGAAGAACAGCAGGCCCCTGCTGAAGTTAATGGTGTTACACAAGGGAATAGCTTTCCCTGGATTCAAGAAGGCCCTCAGGCATCAATTCTGAAAAAGAGCAGAGTATTCATTTCAGGATGGTCCTTTCCCAGAGTTCGCAGGGACTGCAGAGCTGCTGGAAGGCAGGCTAAATACAGAATTGTATGTGCAAATTAGAGAAATGGTTTGGGGAGAACTCCAAAGAGTATATAATTCAATTACAATGTGAGCAGAAATCTACATTTGTCTGCAGAATCCTTCTGGAAGCAACTGAATAGATAGGAATTCTGCTAAAAAATTTGTATCCAAGGGTTATGGTAGACCAGGAATTAAATGAATGTCACCTGTGACATGCTCACAAGAAAAAGACCAGCATAATCAGAAGGTGAGCTTGTAAGACAAAATCATATTACAGCTCTGTTTTGTGTTGGCAGGGCCTCAGCTGGACAGCCACTACTATGGGGCATAAAAAAATTCAGAAGAAATTGTCTTAAATGAGATGTGTCTAAGAAGCATGACTTTTGAGGAAAAGAATTGTTGTTTAGCTTGAAATAATTGACTGAAATGACAGTTTTCCTCAAACGCATAGGAGACTGTGGCAAAGAGGAAGAGAACAATCTGCTCTGACTCAGTGCTGGGATGGAATGGCCTGACAATGAAGCGAGAATATTTCAGATAGCTTTACAGACAGTTGAGCCTGTGGATGGGTTATGGTTGCCGTGGAGTCACCGGCAGCTGAGGTTTTAAAAGCACACTGAGACAAGATATTTATAAAACTCATCCCATGTCAGGATGAGGGGTGGACTTCCCAGTCTATGGGTTTTTAAAGACGAGGCTGAGTCCTGGATGCTTTTGTTGACCCATAAATAAAATATTTTAAAATACTTGTAAGTCTTTTTCTTTCATAATACACTGTTTTAAGGCAAAGCTGATGAGCAGCACAGTACATAACAAATGTATGGGAGCCTAATCCCACTGGAGCAGAATTTAGTGGATATCAAAGATTTTTACCAGTCATATTCCCACTGAATTCCTCAGAAAATTGTGGGTGTCCTTCTATATTACACAGGAAAAGATAATGCCTATATTCACCCTGAGAGAAGCAAGAACTAGAGATCTAGAGGAGATCTAGAAATTGGAGATCAACATTTTATTCTAAATTCTTGCATTCATCTCTCCACCCATAAAACCCAAAGGAAACACATGAACAGAAAACAAATTATAGACAGAGAAAACAACCCTCCCTCCTTCTGGCTTAGGACTTCTCTGACCAAGCCTTGTGAGGGATTGCTGGTTCAGCTGCCAGTGATTCCCTCATCCTAGCCCCAGCAAATAGCTTGGAGCATTAAAACGACAGGAACAGAAAAAACACTGAGGAGTCTTTTTGGCCACATGGTTAACTTGTAATAGTGTTGAGCTTCATTAGGGATTCATTCCTATTTCATGGTTGTTTCTTGTGGTTTTTTCCTACTCCTTTAAACTTCCGCTTGTGAGAGACATAAGAAAGCATGAAATAAAACCGTCACTAGATAATTTATAGGAGACAAGATGGGGGTGAAAAACATGGTATTGTTTTTCTCATACCAACAACAAACAGGCATAGATACATTAGGTCTCTGCCATTTTCCATGTGAAATCCTGATAGTGATTTCCAGCAAGACAGCAAACTCCTGAGCACACAGGGGGCTGGCCCACAGTGGCAAATTCATGTTGAGCTGATCATGGCATCAAGATATTTGTAGCTGGTGTGAGATACATCAGTACTGACACCTGCAGGGGCATGAACTATAGTTTCCCCCCTCTCTTTCGGGGGTGTTGGTCAATGGGACCTGTCAATGTGTGCTCGCATCCCATAAAGCCAGCGACATCCTGGGCTGCATCAAAAGAAGCATGGCTAGCAGGGCAAGGGAGCAGATTCTGCCACTTTGCTCTGGTGACATCTCACCTGCAGTGCTGCATCCAGCACTGGAGTCCTGAACATAAGACAGATGTGGACCTGTTGGAGTAAGTCCAAAGGAAGGCTGTGAAGATGATCAGAGAGCTGGAGCACCTCTCCAGTGAAGCCAGGCTGAGAGAGTTGGGTTTATTCAGCCTGGAAAGAGAAGGCTCCACTGAGGCCTTATAGCACCTTCCAGTACCTAAAGGAAGCACAAGACCTTTACTGTGAGGGTGATGAGACACCGGAACAGGTTGCCCAGAGGAATTGTGGATGCCCCATCCCTGGAAACCCTGGCCAGGTTGGATGGAGCTTTAAGCAACCCGGTCTAGCAGAAGAAGCTCCTGACCATGGCCCATAGCTCGGGGGGGAATTTGAAAACAAAGTTTTGAAACCATTTCCATAAAAGCCATCACAGGTAATTTAATTTATAAGTACAGCTTTTACTGCGTGCTGGGAAAAGTTAACTCCCTGCATATTTATTCCCTAAATATTTTTGATAACTTTGAGGGTCACTTATAGAATTTCTTTGAGCATGGCAAAGTGATGCTCTGGATGTCAATGGGGAAAACTCTTTTAAGACATCTTAAGAAATTACAGGATTTGAGCTCCAGACAAGAAAAAAGATGCTCCTACTTGAATTTTCAGTTGCAATATATCTAACAGTTCTTTTAGACTGAGCTCAAAGTGTAACCTATTCAGTACCCAAAATATAGACTCCGTGTCTGTTTTTGAAGAGTTAATGACATTTTTTCTGAAAACATCAATCATTTTATATCCTGTGGGTCTCAGTTTTAATAGCATCTCCAACCACAAAAAAGCCAAAATGAAATAACCAAAAACCCACAAAAACCCACAACAAAAATACAAACAAACAAACAAACAAGCTCAAAAGAGGATTTATTTTAACTGTAGATTTATTTTGCTCCTGGAATCTGGCCCTTCATTTCTGATTTATAGTGATGGATTGGAAGAAAAAGAAAGTTAGCATTCTGTTTGTGAGATTTAACCTATATTAAAAGCACATCACCATTTCAGGTCTAGAAGACAGATATATTTTCCCAAACCCTTTCCTCACAGAAGACTGAATTCATAATTCATTTAGTTCACACTATAAAGGGCAAATGCCTGATTTTCCTGGTCTGGATTAACCACAAATTCAAAATTCTGCTATTTTGGCATTGACAACCATTGAGGTAAGTCCAGTGATTTTTAATCACAGTATCATGCCCTAGTATTTTGAGAGCAGTAGATATTTGGTTACACTCAAAGGGTGTATTTGTACATGCATGTGTGCAAGTATGTATATTTATATATAATTAAATGTAAAATTGTCCTTATACAAATATAGACGCAGATACACATAAACAAACTACATTGTATAGATACATGCATGCAGAGAATGTGTAGGATATGTTACATATTTACAATATATTGTATATTTATTGCAAGTGCAAATTCCTAAATATACAAGTGATGTAAGAAGATGAGGAGGTCAAAAAGGAGGTTTGGAAAAAAGTTAATTTTTCCCAATAAGGAATTCGATCTAATATAAAGTTTCTGACCCTTGCTATATGGAAGCAATAAGAAATAGTTCTAGTCAAGAGGAGAAAAAAAATGGTTTCTACTCATATAAAGAGAGATAATAAACCTTCACTCTCCCATTTCTGCCTATACTATGCATTTTCAGGGAAAAAACATGCTCAGTGCTTCTAGAGCTCTGGCAGGTTGTTACTCCAGACCGTCCTTTGCCATTTTGGTGCTTTCTGAGGTCAGACTCTAGGAACTTTACGTAAAAGTGCAGTGAGTAATAATGTGAATGATAGTAACACTATTTTTTTTATGAAAATATGCTTTTTTTTTTTGGTCCTCATATCCAGGAGATAGATCTAGAACATGGAAGTTTGATATAGCCATTTAGGCTGCTTGGGAGCCCATGGAGGGGCAATGGGAGCTTTGGGGTGGACAGTCCTGCGTGGACTTCCACAGGTATGGACTGCTCTGCTGGGGGTCCTGTTGGGCAATGAGAACACACAGATCCCTTCCCAATGCACTCCTAATCCCATATGGGCTCTTTAATGACAGAAATCCGACAGCCATGAAAGCAGTAATGACAGTAGAAGCGGGTGGCAGCACCATACCTTGGGCTACGCTCCAAGTAAATAGAGCTTACTATTTCCTTTAAAAGTAGGAAGATACCTTTTGTTCCCCAGCAATGAAAGCCCTCTAATGCCCTTTATTTTGCTCATCACAAAACATTAACAACAAATACACACAAGTCAGCTCTACCTCTCAGAGAAGAGTCTTTCTGTTTACAGCTGTGGGGAGTGATTTAGTGTTTCCTTACTGAGCGCTGGTGTCAAGCAGAAAATACAGCAATGACACATTCATGCCTTGATTTCCCTGAAAGGATTTTTTTTCCAAAATTCCATCAGGCAAACTGATTTGGACATTGTTTTCCAGTGGGAGGACATGTCCTTTATCATATACTTCTTCCATACAACTCCCATCACTCAGGACTTGGAAAGCAGCTGTGCAGCCCTTATTGTCTATGTGTCCTCCCCGGAAACCTATTAAAAACAAGAACATTTCCCAGCCATAAACAGTGAAATGGGTTTACTCTGTTCTTCTGAGTCCTCCTTATATCCCGTATAATTTCACAAACCTTCTTATCTGCAGTTAGATACAAAACTCCTGGGGAGAGATAAGTCAAAAAGTTTGCTCAAAGGTCACCTGCTTGCTTGTTCCTTTCTGAGCCACAGCGTGCAGATTGCAGCACTGGCTTTAGTAAAAATTACTGATAAAACCAGAAGTGTTAAAACACTATACAGCAATAAATGGTTGTGGTTTTTTCCAGGTAAACTGGCAGTTTCAGCTTATTTTCTAGCAGGCATAGAAAACTTACAGTCAATTTACTCACATCACTCCTCTGCCTGCCAAGGTTTAAGAGCAAGGGAAGAAAATGAATAGACACAAGGCCGTCTCACGTAATCATCACCTTTCTGAAGAATAAAATCCAGTCACTGAAGTAATTCAACCCTCATGACCTTGCCAGGACTGGAGATGTGCCAGCCCCAAGAGAAGAAACTAGATATAAGACAAATAACCACAAGTCACAAGAGCTGTGACCATTAAAATGAGATTTCATATGCATAAATGAGGCAAAGGCCAGTCAATCAGCAGGTGTGGGATGGCGAGGATGAGAAGTACGAAAACACAGCCTGGCAGAAGTGCGATTCTTAGTGCCCGCTCTTGCAGGAAGAACCCAGGAAATACATGCAATCCTAAACCATGCAACGTGTTCAAGCTGTGCCACCGCTGTGGATTTCTGTGGTGCCTCAAGATAGTGGGATGGGTGGCTGGAATGTTTTATTTTCTTTGAGTAAAATGAAGACAGCCTCTAAACTATTCTGAAATAAGAGGCATCTGTGAGCCAGTAAACAAGTCTAGCATGGGAGAGCCAAAAACATGAAGCTGAGGATTATATCCTCAATGACACCTCTGTAAAGCCAGAGCAGGTGAGAACTGGGGTGAGGAGTACCAGCCATGGGGCATGTGCAGAGCTGGAAGGTGCACTGATCCTGGTCCTCATGCCTTCTCCCACTGGGCCAGCACAGATTTATTGCCTGCAGGGCTCAGAGGCCAGGGCCCTATCTGGTGCCTGAGCTGTGTTTGAACTCCAGGGCTGCTGGGTCAAATTCTCTGTTCTATTTTCAAATATTACACATGCCCAAAGAGGCCATTTACTCAGGGGCTTCTCTCAGAAACTTCTGGCTCCATCCTGTGTGAGTGAGGAAATTACAGCACAAGCCCTGTACAAAGCTACACCACTGTCTGGCTGTTGGACTTGGGAATTATTTTCATTAATGAAGAAATAATGAATTAAAACAGATATCATAGTAAAGCATCTTCTTTTTAAAAAAAAAAATATCTAATACAACTTCAGGAACAAAGGAAAGAAGGAATCAAAATACATTTCATATTTACCTATAACCTAATGAAGTTGATCCATGGCATTTAAAATACAAAAAATCCAACTCATTTGATCTTCTGCTGTAAATCCAGAGCAGGTTCTCTGCTTCTCTCTCTCTCAGCTCTCCTGTGCCAAACGAGCTCTGTCAAACTCTCATCTCGTCACAGCTGATCCAAAATTAACATCAAGCATCAATGACCAAGGGTTTATTGGGAAAAAATGGTGCAAGGTAGGAAGCGAGAGAAAACAATTTGGAGTTGTTTTTCTAGAAAGAGGATAATGTGAAAGTAGGTGAAGTAGTTTTCATGCTTGGAATCCTAGCCTGAGAAGTGACAGCAGATTTATTTTAAGACTTTAAAGCTCCCATCCTCAGGGATTTAAAACATTCATATTAAGTTATACCTGAGGTGTGACTTCTTACAGAGCTTCATTTTGATGATATAATATCTTTCTAAAGAATTGTTAAGGCAATTTTCAAGGCAGCTTCCTAACACTCCTGCATCAGATAAGAATAATTATGTTTTTCTGCTACATGCAAATGTTATATTCTGCAAGTCTCCAGACTTCCTAAATAGGGATAGGCCCCGTTTGTTTGCCTATACTGGTTTATCTTTTTGGGGCTTTTATTTGGCTGATAGTTACTTGGTTGTTTTCCCTGGCTGGGAAAATAAAAGAAACAAATACTGTAAGTCTGCTGTGTTTAGATGAGAGGGAAGTGATTAATCATAGGTATAGAAGACACGGATAAAACATAATAAATTTCACAAAGTCACCAAGAGAAAAGTGAAATGGTGAAATCTTAGAAGATTTCTTGCGTCCATTCTGGAACACAAACCAGGGGCTGTGCAAACATGATCAGCCCAGGATTCCAAAAAGTTGCTTTGATTAAATGTAGGTAACACTTTCAATTATGGAGGCTTGTAAATGCATTTAAAGTTATCCACAATAATCAAAGAATTATGGAATTATAGTTTTGAAGGAAGCTCAATAGATCACCTGCACCAGCCTCCTGGTCAAAGTAGATCAGAACCCTGTCAAGGTGGCTCAAAACTTTGTCCACTCAGTTTTTTAAAATCTGAAAAGATCAAGACCACACAGTGTCTGTGAGCTGCTTGTGCCAGTGTTTGAACATATCCAGTGGGAAAATACTTTTCCTAATATCTGACCCAGCTTTACTGTCCTGCACCTTGTGTCAATGGCCCCTTATTCTCATTGTGTAGTCGAGATGTGTAACTGTAAATCTGAAATGATTTCCACAGCATTTGAGTGGTTTTGCTGCCATCATAATTTCACTTGACCGTCTGTTTTACAGGAAAGATTGTATGGGAATGCCCAATGCATTGTAAAAATCAGATAAGTTCGGTGTCTGCATGTCTAACAACACATATGTTGTACATATATAATATGTGTGTATGTATAATACGTACAGATGTGTGGTACATAAAAGCATACACATGTATGTAATGTGTGTACACTTATATATGTACACGTGTTTAAGTATAGAACAAAGCCTGTGTGTTTGCGCCAGTGTTAGCCTTTTGCCGGCACTGCTCAGTGAGATGAGAGGGCAGGTTTGGCAGGACTGTGCACAGCCCGCCCAGCACCTGCTTTTTAAGTAAACCCAGGGCATTACTGCCCCAGCGTGGTTGATCATGCTCTTGCAAGTGCCTTGTAAATTGCAGGTCTAGGTATTCAGTGAATTTTTTCTCGCTTTGGTCCTTAAAACCTTACCACATCAATACAAATTCAAACAGAATTTTGATTTAATTTTCACTTTAGTTTGCCTGAATCTCAAATAATAGGTGTGCTTTTAGACTGGGCAGCTCCGAAAGAGACATACTGTGCTTTTTGGTTAAGAAACCATACACGAAAATATATACCACAAATGAATATAATCACTTCAACACAGATTGTTTAGAACATTTGTTGGAAGTGGTGCCTGTCCTTGTGATTTCCTGTAGTTTGGTCAACCAGCCTTCACATGCCCAGAGAAACCTCATGGAGGCATTAGCTCCGGTCACACTGCATTTCCCACAGGCCCATATAACCCAAAGCACGTGCACTGAGGGGCTCTGGGCATCATTGCTGCCCTTAGATGTCTGCAATTCTCGCACCTGTATAGCTGGTAAGGCCTTGCTGTATCTGATTTATAGGCTTTCAGACCACTCTGTTTTTCCTGAGTGAGCCATATGAAGTCAAATGACAGTACTGTAGCCATTACCACAGCGACCTCAGGCCAGGGAAACATCATATTACTGTGTCAGGTCCACACACACTTTATCTAGGAATAATCTTGAACCTACCTTGAAGGTGTATGTGGGCTCAGTCTCCATGCCTGGCTTTTTCTTAATGCTTTCATCCAAACAATCTCAACGCAGCGCAGGTTTCAGCTGGCATTAAGGCCTGGTGTTCATGCTTGCCAGGCAGGTTACGGGCACAATGCCAGGAAAATGAGCTCATGACTGCAGTGCTAGAGAGAGCCACCAGACCATCAGGGGCTCATGTGTTTTATTTACAGTAATGCCCAGCCAGGACATCCATTGCATGCATTCCACCTTCCATACAGCCTGAGGGTACAGGTAAAACGTGAACAGGCATACAGAGCTAGAATTCTATAGGGCTGCAACCTGCTGAAGGGGATTTATCGATACTGCTGTTGCTTACAGCCATTTGTAGTGCTAAAGATAACTTCTCCCAGCAGAAACTGGGCTTTTAAGGTCCTGTTTGTAATACTCAAATCCTTTCATAATGTAAACAAGAAATAAGAATGAGGACAGTGGTTCTGACTTCCAGAATTTGGTTTACTTGGACAGGTGCATTTCTTTTGTGTTTCCTCCTGGTTTTTGTAGAAAGATTTCTGAAAACCTGATGTAGTACATTCAATTAATCATACCTTGATAAATGTACGGCACAAAAATAGGTAGTTTATATCATAATCATTACTGAATCAATTAATCTATTTCCTAACTATTAATTCAAATCTCTGGCCACAGTATAGAGTTTAGGTTGGCCAAGGCACTGCTGTGGGATAGTATTGTTTCCAAGGTCACTTGGAAGAGTTACTATGAAAAAGGGTAGAAGGAAAGTAGAAATACAGTTGGAAAATAAAATATTGTTAAAATATTTGCTTTATTGGAAAGAGAATGATACTTCATTCGTTTACATACCCAGTGAAGACATTTACAGGGGTGGACTTAGCAGAGTCAGGTAGAGTTAATGGGACTACTGCAGACAGTGAGTGTGCAGTAAGAGAAAATATAATTCTCGTAAACTGGAGAAAAAGTGATTGATATACTTCTGGGCTACAGCCAATCTTCTCATTGATCCAGACAGCAGTTATATTTATTTTGTATAGCACTAAAAACCTTAGATGTTGTTGCAACTTAACTAAGTTGATGATGAGTTGCCAATGTTTCCCTGTTGTTCACAGAGGGACACTCCCAACCACACATTTTTGTCAAAGAAGGAATTATGTGTTTAACTCTCCTGAGGATGTCTGGCACACCATATACCTCAGAATTGCTAGAAGCTGTCCTTCAGACAGTCATTACAACTTCAGTTACACTAGAACTATTCTTAGATTTTGTTTTACAATTTTTGGGACTAGAAACTTACAATAGTCACTGAACTTTGTCATTAGAGGTTCCAGGCTGGCTCTTGCTGGGCTCTGGGAGCCTACCCACAGTCCTGCAGGGACTTCACTGTAACTCAACCCCCATTGTAACAGTTTACTCTGGTTCCTCCTTAGCTATCAAGTCACCTAACTAAGAAACACCTGAGGTTTCATTTGAAGACTAACTTCTCCAGGTTGTTTTCACCTTTGCTATTGGAGAGAATTTACTTTAGACAAACAATTACAGGTCTGTACCCCACAGAACAGCGTGCATACAGATATTTTTCAGTGCCATTATGTTAATTAAAATTGTCTAGGTGTGCAGGAAGGAAAATTCACCCTAAGTCACTGGAATGGATTAATGTGAGAGACTGCAAAGTCTAGAGTAACAGCTCTTCTAAAATGTATCCTGTGAATCCAAACACAATTTACCTGCCAGAAATTCCAGCTCCCTTTGCTACAGTCTATTAAAAAAATGGATATCTAACATCTTCTGACCTGCATCCTATGGTCTGCAGGTACACAAAGAGCTTTACCTATTGCTGCATCAACTGATGGTATTCATTGAGAATCCCAGGATGACAAACTCTTGGCTAGGAGCTGTTGGCTATGCTAGAACACCACCATAAAATTTATACACATTGAAAATGATGATTTGAAATATATTTATTTTAGTTAAAGTTGAATTCCTGCCTGAACCAAGTATGTAAACCAATTAACCTAAAAATAAATGGGTAACGTTAATAATTTACTTTTCAAAAGAAGTGTTAGATGAAAGGAAGGGATAAGTAAACAGAGCTTACTGGAAGGCATGTATATGTCAACTTTGCAGTGCCAAAGACTGCTTCCAAATTTTTCCAGTTTTTTTTCCAGAAGAACTTGAATTATTTGCACCAGACCTACTGTAGTACACTGACTGCAGTTCTGCAGTGTAGGGTCTCCTTTCTGTATAAAATCAACCAAAAGAAACACATGCATTTGAAGTAATTTCAAGCAAGCCCAACAACAGGACCATCTGTTAAAAAGAATTTTCATTCTTTTCAATTATGTATAACTTTATTGTCTTATCAAGCTCCTAAGATAACCCCTAAGGACCATGGCATGCCACCACCCTGGGAGATGATGTCGGAGCAGGGGGGTGAGGATACCTCACTGGTATCATCAACACACGTCCTGTCCCCAAAACAGTCTCTTTCATATTAAATTTTGGCTGGTGATTAGAAAATTCACCTGCATGAAATATAAATATCTTGGTGTTTTCCTAATGCAACAATTGAATTTGAAGTTTAATGAATAATAATTCTGTTAAACTGTTAAATCTACTGGAACTGTTGGATTTTATAGTCTAAAGACCAGTGTTACGGGGATTAATTTGTAATATTCACAAATTAGTTAAAATCTGAGTCTTACAAAAGTACTCTGTTTGAAGCTGTGAAAATCTCTGCAGAGAAGAGCATTTGGCATATTTTTATGTGCAACTGCCAGCAGTTCTTGTTAGCTCAATACTTCATGCAGACCTCATTGCTGACCCAATAAGGGATTTACACATTCTCAAGATCTTGAACTACAATAGCTTGGGCCAAGGTTGTACCTCTACTCAAAGCAAGTATGTACCTCTGAATGAACAACATTCAGAGTTTTCAGAGACTGGAATGGGAGCCTAGGTGGCTTACTGCAATGTGTGCTGTGGATATTTAATCAGAAGGGACATTGATGAGTGAATACAGGCTAAATTGCAACATTAGAAGAACCGCAGGCACTTTGGGAATGATTTTGTCTTTATTTCTTTCCAGTCTGATACTGAAAAATATTTCTTGGTACAGCCAGGGCTTGTTTTTAACACTGTTGATGGTATAATGGTCAGTGGCCTCCTGTAGGGTAAAAGAGGAGCCTCTGCTGAAGGGCTGCAGCCACTGATACTGCTCTATCAGGCAGTTTTGTTTCCTCAAATGAAGTGTGATGTCCACTTCACAGGGAAGAAACTCACAGAATTCTTAAATGATGCTGACAGATTCAAGCACAAGGCCATCTCTAGAAGAAAAGTTTTGAGAAACAGAATCATCAGAAACGGTCAGGAGTGATCATATGTGCTCTAGCACAGCCACACAAAGCAGTCTTGAATCTTTTACTACCAACATGATTTGATAGCAACCTGATATTGTACCTTCTGTTCTATTGTCATCTTCAGTTCACCAGAAAAGCTTGTTAATCTTGTATGTTTTCTGAAAAAAACCTACTGTGTCAGTGATATTTCTCCATTCAAAAGTGAGGATGTTGTGTCCCAGCTGCAGAGCCTCAGTTTACCATTAGGAGATGGGGGTACTGAATAAATTGGGCTGAAGACAGGACACATTCAGTGAGTGTTTCAATTGGAACTTTTAAAACTGCAGTTCTAAAAGAACAAATCCATAGCAGTGCCTTTTGCTGTCAAGACATTTACTCATGAAATCCCATGGGTTTTCTCTATTGAAGTTGATTACACCATTGGAGTTCTGGTAAAGTTGCATAAAATCTCCTGCGGAAACAAGAAAACACTCCCTTTGAGAAAGAGCTGAAGATTTCTCTTCATAAATTCCTCAAACTACTTATTTAAGCATGTTGACATCAATTAGTATAATTCTCTCCTGGCATAAATGAAGAAGCTGAAGAACAGAGACTTGAACTAGTTTCACAAGGGTCACAGGAAAGTACATTTATTTGTGAGTGAGTAGATTTTGCATACAAACAAAAAGTTTTTGGACTGGTTGTCACTTTATTTATGCCCTTTGCCCTGTGCAAACCTACTAGAATATACTTGCTGTTTATAAAGCACAATTAAGTATCAAAATGGTATAAAAGTGTTCATATATAAAAGGGCATAAAAATATTGCTATTAACATTGAGAATTATTTATCTGCTGCATTTTACTTTGCATACAATATGAACTGATCTTCCATTACTTTGACTGAAGTCCGTTGATTAAAGGAGCAAAGCGCAAATGTCAAGGAGCTGAATCACAGAATATTCAAAAGCTTAAAACCAAATGCTACTAAAATACAGTTTCTTGTACAGAGAAAGCACTGTACTTTTTGATCCCTACTGCACTGTCATGTTAAGGATGGTGACAAGAACAGAAAGAGGAACAGGAAACTTGGCTTTTTGCAACAGCGAAAATAAGAGAACAAATGAAACATTTTGAGGTACTCATGGTAATATACACCAGGGAAGAACAGTGTATGGGATTCCCTGGCCTTCTAGGAGCATAGAGTTCAAGGTACACACCTCAGCCTTGATTAACTTCTCTTTTGATATGAGCTTCTGAAGCACAAGTAGTTTTCCAAGCACAAACTTTGTGAATTCTATTTGCCACAAGCCAAATTAAAATTTAAGCAGGAACATAAGTGCTTAGAAGGACTATTCATACCAGGCAGTTTCTAACAAATTTTAAAAAGCGTTAAATATTTACATGACAAATTAGCAATTTACACTATAAGTACAATTTCTTCTGTTTTGCAAATGAGTACAGTTTCAGATTATGTGGTTTGTAATGTATTAATTATAATGTTCAGATACAAATTTCAAGCCTGAGGGAAATCTCTATGAAGCAAATGCAAGATTTTTTTGTACTAAACCACATTTTGGGACACAGCAGTCATGAGAACACGTTCTTAGTAAATTACATGATACAGCTGCTATAGCTGAAGTACTGCCAAGATCAAGCTGTATATTTTAAGCTTTGAAGACATATTATTGAAAATATATGCTCACCCCAATGTACTAAAACATGGGATATAAACTTTATAATAAAGGTCCTGGTTTGTCAAGAATTTAGTTGCCTTGTGCCCAGTAACAAAGTTTTTCTCACGTTTATGATAGATCTGGTTAATGGGAGATTTTGTTTATGCCTACCCACAGTAACACTAATGAAGAAGGAAAAAATGAAATATTGGTGCAGAGTAAAGAAGAACCCTGATCATCCATCATCACTGGGGGTGGGCTGGATTCTTCTGAAGGCAAGTCAGATCCTGCTCCTCGCAGTGACTGTCCTCATCGGTTCAAGCACTTCCAAGGAGATGATCATTGTGGATGGTTCATGGCCCTGCAGTGTTCATGAGCTGCAGTGCTCATTTCTGTCGAGCTGGGACTTCTCACACTTCAATAGAAATGTTGCTAACAGCTGCAGTGGCTTCTTCAGAGTAACAGGAGAAAAATGGTCACTTCTACTATTATGACACATCTGGGATACTTGTCTACCTTAAAATGACACAAAATCATGCCTTTGACCATTTCTATCCACTGAGTACAAAGAAAGACTAGACAAGGTCAGTTGCATAAGTCTTCATGGCTGTCATCTAAAATCAGATGAACCTGCACATCCCACTTCTAAACCCACTAGCATTCATTGGCTCGGCCTGTCCGTGCTCTAAAATATGGTGTAATGCAGCAGATTCTTACCTGGAATGTCGGAATTTTCATTTGAAATCCTGTAGCTCTTACTCAGGATCTGCCACTGTAAATCTTGAGTACCTTAAGCTTGTATTGCACGATTGGTCTCTAATAAAATTTGTAGTCCTCCATGATGTATAAAGCTTTCCCCAATACTTAGACATAATTCTGTTTAATCCAGAACAGTGTGAGAAAACTTTGGACAAACTATTGATTTGGGGATTTTCTTACTTCATTTTCTTCTCTTCAGAAGTTCAGAAGCCCGTCTATATCTCTTAGTGAAACACTTCTGGGTGAACAGAAAGGAGATTCTCTAAGGGATGATAAAATCTACTCACCGTATTTCACACTTCAAGTTTAAGAAATACTCAGGGGAAAAATAATATATGAAGGCAATGCTTCATAGCAGGTCTGGTTTAGATGTGGAAGGTGCTGATGCAGAAACTGTGAATTGCTGAGCTTAAGTAATTAACAAGATTCAAAGAAACAATTATGTGGGTAGCAAGACTATCTTGTTATCCTAATAAAGAACAAAAACATCTGGAAATACTTCCTCATCAAATTATGTCATTGTTTTATTAGAAACCAAAAGGAGAACTATGTAAGATGAAAATTATCTGTTACTTACTGCAGATGTTCTGAAATATCTAGCATCAAACACAGTCACAGGAGACAAAATACTTGGCCTTGAGTCTAGTTAAGTATGAAGGGACCCTTATTTCCTCTTTGAAATGTTTTTTTTATATTAGTGTTGTTAGCAAATGAAAGTTTTTTACCATATTAGTCTTCCAAGCAAGAGCAGCTGAATGTTCCCGGTGAAAAACCAAAACGTTCATACAATGGATCACAAAGGCATTTTCAGTCTGGTACATTTAATTTTTTTTAATCAGAATAATATATTTGGTATTGTGCTCATTTTAAATACTACATTGCTTGTCACACTACATTTGGCAATAGACCTCTTCAAATATATTTAACAAATTGTTCCATGAGTAATAACTACATATAAAATATCTTCAATGGTTAAAAAAATCCATATGTATTTTCTTCATGAAATACAATATATACATTACGATCTTATAGTTTTAAGGTACATCAAATTTTGGGCTTAAACAAATTCACAGTGTACATTTTACCTCTGTAATAAAAATCTTCCCTTTAAAAGTGCCTGGATCTCAAATTGTGTATATGTATTTCCTTTCACTGGGTTTATGGAGAGTGAAGGTTTATCATCAATGAGCACTACCGCAGATCCACATTGTGTATCACAATGACCAAAAATTAAGACTTCTGATTACTGAAAGTGAACATTGACTGTCCCTGTTACCTCAGATTCTGACCAACAGATTTTCTGAAGAGCTTCTCACAGATGGAAGATGTGCTTTGAGCAGCAAGGTCTTTAACACAGACATTCAGTGGAGCTGAACTAACTGCCCACTGTTTCAGAAAATCAAAATACTCAGGTGGAACTCCAATTCAGAGGCCAGTCCTGGCCAAGGGAGATGTCCAGGAACTATCCAGGAGCCAAAACGCTGTGAAGTTACTGTCACGCTGCCTTCCAGCCTGTGGTCACACCAGTTGCCTGTGCTCTACTACCTTTGAATCCTCACTTTTCTTCTTCTCCCTCAGAGGAAGAAGCCTTAGAAGTTTCTAAACCCTGAGTTCATTACACCTGAGGCCCACAGGACACACATTGTCCCCCACATTCTATTTGTTGCTACACTTCCATGCCAAGCACTTCCCCCACAATGACAAACACTCGCCTCCACCTGTCTCAAAGTGATTTCAAAACCCATTCTAATATATGGGGGTTTTTCCCTGAAAATACACAGTGATTTCATCAACAATTAAAAAAAAACCAAACTATCAATATATCCAGCTGGAAACTAATCTAAACCCATTAAAAATAATCTCCAGCCTAAAAGGGAGAGGCAGAAACATTCTAATACATTCCCCAGTAAATAAGTTTCACAAAGCTAATTTTAAAGCAGTTACTGACAAGCCTTTTTAAGTCTTAATACCATTCTTTTACAGGTGTGTTATACACCTTGATACCATGTTATAATTTTTCACAGCCCTTTCACTAATCTCAAAAAAAGCTTAAAGAAAGGCAGAGATGCCCAATGTAATGCATGTTTGTAACACTTCCAGAATTAGTGACTGTTGAAAGAGAGAAACACAAATTATTGTATTAACCAAGGGAAAAATTGCATTGAATTTACGCTGTTTTTATCTGGAAAGACAGAAACCAGCTGACTGTCCTGCATGGACATCGTCACACAACAAACACCCAGACACAGCATGGGGTATCCCATCTCCAGTTTAACAGAAAGAAACTTTTAACTATTGCAGTCGGCAGGGTGGAAGTGTTGGAGCTTTCCTTCTGACTTGGAGTGAAGATTCTTCATTAAAAGAGTCCTAAAGAATACAGCACAAGAGCTGAGCTTTCACCAGTGCAAAAAAGGACATGGGATGCAAATCCGTAAAAGATGAGATTTCATGATTTTTTGGAACAAGATGCTTTTGTTTGCTATCGATAGGTCTGAAGAAAATTTAATGATTTAAACAGGTTTAACTGTTTAAATGGGAAACATGGTCCTCCATGCATGACATTCCCAGAATTCTAAAAGAGGTTTGCACCTAACATTTTAGTATCTTCCACCTCAAATAAAAATGTTACATTCAGACCCCTACCCTGCAGTTTGGGACATTCAGTTCAAGACATAAAAGCTGGAGAACTTGGGAATTCTGAAACAGATTGGAACATAAATGGTTAACTATTTTGGATTAAAGAAGGTTTTTTTCCAGCCTCAGCAATAGCTTTTCGATGAACTTAGTGAAAAATATTTCTTTCTTAATGCACTAACTCCCATTGGAACCTAGGTATCTCTCAGGATAGTCCAGTGGTGACAGGGATCAGTAGGGGAAAGTACAACACAGTGCTCTGAGTGCCCTGATATCTACCTCTACATGGAAATGTTCATAAATTGCAGTGATGGCTGCAATAAATTATTTTAGTATCTTACACATTTTGAGGAAAGGCAGTTAGCTTTTCTGGGGTTTTTTTGCTAGTTGGGGATGCTGGAAAAATTAAATAGCTTTTGAGATATACATATATATAAAAGCCTGGAATTTTTCTCTTTTGCTTCAATAAAATATATGTAAGAATGCTTACAAAACAAAATTTGCAAAAAATAAACAGTTAACATAGGAAAAGTTTAGATCTATGCTTTTAATCTTTCATGACTGGGCTTATCAAGATTCCACTGGAATTCTAAAAGAGGTAAATTGAATATCTCAGATCAACCATTCTTCAGCAGGTAAAGAATAAATATTTTTACTGAAGTGGTATCTCCTCCCTACTGTAGACCTAGACGATTTGCCACTGTGTTTTTTCAATAAAGAATTGGAATGATTTAATTTCTGAATCTTTTGTAGAAATGTGAGCTAGACTTGAAAACAGAAATATGGCTTTAAGTGAATTGTTAACATTCTGTTGCATCTCTTAAACATTTTGGTTATCTCTTGCTTTCTTCTTCCTTAGAGTCAATTGACAGTTTTTCCCCAAGTTTCCTTATAAGTTCTGCCAGATCTTCAGAATTCTGAGATTTTTCCTCAAGGAGTTCATACCGGAGACTCGAGATGTCCTGTTTAATTTCCTTCAGTTCACCTGCAACAGATTTTAAAATATTACAATATTAAGAAACAAAAGAAAAAAACACCATATCCAAATATCTTACAATTATCATGGTTTTTTTCTGTATTTCTTTGTTGAAAAGTAGGTATTTTGCTGCCTGTTGGTGAACCATAGGGTGAATCTGTGTTGGAAGGGACCCACAATGATCACTGAATCCAACTCTTAAGTGAATGGCCCACACAGGGATTAAATCTACATTCTTGATGTTATTAGCACCATGCCCTGACCAGATAAGCTAACCTGTGTGGAGTGGTGTCTTGGGGATAGGAATATGAAGATGCAGTTCACAAAAAATCAAACAAATCTGAAGGCGAAAGTGTGAGTGACCACATGAATTCACAAAACTCACATTATCTATTTAATGGAAGCTGCTGTTCTGCTGCAAGAGAGATCACGCAATCATAGAGTCACAGAATCATTCAGGTTGGAAAAGACCTCTAAGATCCCTGAATCCAATCATCAATCCAGCACTGCCCAGCCCACCAGGCCCTTAAGGAACTAGGTGATCTTTAAGGGCCCTTCCAAACCAAACTATCCTATGATTCTATTATTACTAGACATAGCAACACATTTTAAAGCTTGTCAGATAGTTTTTGATGGGAAAGAAGAGACAGACATCCCATCTCCTCTTCAATTTCATGCTAATTTGACATCTTGCACTTGTAAACATGTCAAGTGGATTAAGTATTTTGCAAACATTTTTTTTCAAGTGGCATATGTAACCACTTTAGTTTGTTTTGATTCTCTGATGAAATTCATCAACATACTCACCTTCATTGACTTCATCACTTTCCTTATCTATCTGAGCTTTCAACACGTATCTTTTAATAAGACGCTTCATTATTTTCTGCAGAGAAGAAAGAAAGAAAGAAAGAAAGAGTTTTCTTAGTTGGAGTAGTATTGTTATGACATTTCAAAGTAAGAACTCTTGTCCTGGTTTCAGCTGGGACAGAGTTCATTTTCCTCTTAGTAGCTGGTACAATGTGAGTTTTGGGTTTAGTATGAGAGTAATGTTGATAACACACTGATGTTTTAATTGTTGCTGAGCAGCGATTACCCAAATTCAAGGACTTTTCAATGCCTCATGCTCTGCCACTGAACAGGTGCACAGGAAGCTGGGACACAAAATGGTTGGGACAGCTGAACTAAGCTGGATAGAGGAATATTTCATACCATAGACCATCCTGTTCAAGATACAAACTGAGGGAGGCTTGGCCTTGAGGGCTGATCACCGCTCCTCTATCTCTCCTATTCACTACTACTACTATTACTACTACTACTACTACTACTGCTATACTACTACTACTACTATTATTATTATTACTATTATTACTATTATTGTTGTTATTATTATATTTTGATTTATTTAAATTAGTGAAGTATTCTTAACTCACAAGCTTTACCTTTTATGATCCTCCTCCTCATCCCATACATCTGGAAGGGGCAGTGTGTGGAGAGTGAGTAAGCAAATGTGTGGTACTTAGTTGACAGCTGGGATTAAATTGTGACACCTCTGTTACCTTCTGTTGCATTCAGATATTTCAGTGTAGGACTTCACAGGAATTGACAGGTTAAAGGAATTGAATGTAAAAACCTCTGCTTTCATTTAGCATAGATATTTAACCTTTATGATTCTTCACACACACACATATACATATACATATATATATATATATATACTTTAGAGTTACAAAACTAAAGACAATCTTATGAATGTTATAATCCACAAGGCTTAACCTACTACTGGAGTCTGTAAGAATGATTAATACAATTGCAGCTTTGATCTCTAAGAAGACGAAGCCATCTGGCCTTTATTACTACCTGAAGATGATAATGACCCTGCTAATTGCTAAACCCTTTTGTTGTCAGTGTATTTGAACCTATTTTGATATATTTGCTAAGTTATGTTTTCCCAGTGTTGGGCTTAGAGAAAATGGGACCCAAAATTCTAAGAGTTATTTAAGTATCTCAGCTGGGATACATCTAATCAAAGACAGATACTTTTTAATGTAAATATGCATATCTGTCACCTTTATTTCCTTCTATGGATAAAAAGAGGAAACCTGAGAGCACAGTTCATCTGAAACAACTAAAATTGATCAAATAGATCATACCATTAGAATGACCAACCTCTCTGCTAATAATAAGGGGAACCTAGACCAGCAAATTTATCGTAAATTTTACCTTTTGAGGAAATAATAAATTCTGCTCCTGATTCTCCCATTAGTTCAAATTACTAGAAAAAGAACGAGGTATTCAAGTACATTTTAGGATATGTATTTCTGCCTTTGGGTTTAATATTTTCGCAGGGTGTAGCTCATGACAGCATGATACTTTTTCTTTTCCATTTTAAGATATAAAACATACACAGATTTACGTGCCTGCTTTTGTCTCCACAATAATAGAGCTGACCAGAGCTAGCTGTGAGGTGAGTCATCCCAGATTAGTGGTCCCAGGCCATCACTACAGTCACGCTTGCAAGGTCAGCAGCTCTACTGTTTATTGTATTAATCCAAGAATGTTTCAAATCCAAAGCCACACATATTTAAGGGGTAGATTTTTAATCCTAATATCTATCCCTGCATCATAATGAAATTGGCTGTGAAAAAGCCAAGGAGTTTTTGGAACTGACTTGTGTAGGCACTGCAATACTTAAGAATGGAGAAGAGATACTCTGCGCAAGGGAAAATCTTTTTTTCTGTCTTGTGGTCAATAAAGTACACTCGTTTTCTCTACCCTTTTTCATTCAGATTGTCTTCTTAAATTTCCCCGGGCAGCTCTTACTTCTTCCTTTCCACCTACTTTGTAATATTTCAAGAAGGAAAGAAGCAGTCTCTGGACCAGAATAACTGAGATTTACATGGACTGTGCTGGGTCTCTTTATACTTAACTGCACAAAGGCTCATTGCAGTTGTTAGGGAGGCAAAGGAAAAAGAGACTGCATTGATAGGATAAAGGCTGACAGATACTTGCACTGCTTGAGGCATTTGTATATAGAGGTGTGCCACAATAAGCTGATCTGCTTCAGCAGATGGAATGGGAAGATTTTGGGGGTTTTTTTGGTTTTCTCAATTCACATTGTGCAGTTGAAGACTCAACCTGTCTCTGAAATTAAAAACATTTTTCTAAAGCACATTAAAATATTGTACCATAAGGGTACCATTTAGGAAACTAAGAGGAGAAAAAACCACCCTCAGATTGTACTGCAAATACCTAAACCACTTCATTTATTTCTGATATATACAAGGTCTGTGGATTTATTCTTGACTCGTGTTGTTCAGCATAAATTCAAAACTGTCCTCATGCCATCAGTCTGCCAGTTCTAATGCTTCTTGATTTTATTTAGAAATACACTGGTTTTTACCTGGTATTGTCTTGGAGGATTGTTTAAACTGTTTAAGTGGATTTCATCTGAGCTTCTTATACTTGATTGCTTCCTTTGACCAAGCTGAAATGGAAACAATATTTATAGTACAAAATAAATAAAAGATCAATAAGTATATTTCACTTATCCTCTGACAGAACATCAACTGTTAAGATAATTTTGGAAATGCTAAATTATTGTGGTAAAGTCCTCATACCTAGACATAATTTCATCACATGAGTTGAAAAAACCGTTTCAGACTGTGATGTCAGAAGGTGAGAACTAGGAGACTTCCTCCCTTTACTCTGCCTCTCACCAGCTCCTAACATTCCCAAGGGACCAGAGCAGAGCAGTCACATCCCCACGGGCTCCTCTGGTGCACAGGATGGGGAATCCATGTCAGGAGAAACACAGCACTGGTGCGGCTTGGTACCAAAGTCAGGGCAGGGTGCGAGAGAAGCCAGCAAAAGAAGGGTGGCAGCATTATCCCTTTCCTTTCTTTCATGGCACTTGCCTGTAACTAATGTGACCTCTACTACCACAAAATACACAAGGAGTTTGCTTCTCCCCTCACTTGCACTAATGGTTGAATGCAATAAGTTAAGCACCTTGTTCCAGGGACCACGAAATTATCAGGTGCCATTTCTGATTTGCATCTTCTTTACTACACATGCTGAAAGGGCATCCCTGATGAAACGCTGAGGATGCAATTTTCAGGTTTCATTACTGATTTACATCTGTGAGAAAACCTAAGGCATCACAAACTGGTGAACTGGGACTCAAGTTGAATGACTGGGCTGCAGTAAGGGTGAACAGCAACTGTAAAACCAAATGGTATTATTTTAGATAAAGAGCGGGGCCAGTTCAACAAGCAGTAGTGCAAGAAATATAAATCATGATGGATCTGGATGAGGAATAAGTGGGACTGTCACTAAAAAGTCAGTTCCCTGAAATTATACATGATCTAACAAAATTTTTACAGTTTCAAAGGACAGGACTGTCAGTGCAGCGTCTCAAATCCTGTGGGATCATGTTGTACTTCCAGTGAACTTCTCTATGTTGTGTCCCAATACATCAAGCATCTCTGATAAGCAGACTGGGGCCCTTTGAAGCCTGTTAAGTACTCTGTGGGATACGCTGGGATATAATTTGTTGGGGACGAACAACAGGCAGGATTCGATGCTTATGCAGCTGTACACTGGGAATAATTTAAATACTTTTAGATTTGGTTTAGCATTCCATAGAATCGCAGAATGGTTTGCGTTGGAAGAGACAAAAAAATGTAGTCCAATGCCCCTGCCATTGGCAAGGACACCTTCTATTAGATCAGGCTTGTCTTTTGATAAAAAAATTGATTACATCTATTGGTAAAATATATTCATTAGCAATTAATATAAAGTGTTTACTGAATTTGGGAATTTTTTAGTTCTTTAGAAAGATTCACAAACCTATTTGCAAATACTTTTAAAAAAGCCTTATCTATTCTAGGTTTATTTGACTAAGCAAAAGTAATGATAAAAGATAAATAGTGTATAAATACAAAATAATTAATATTTCTCTCACATATTAATCTACATGTGGATGGAAATTAACGATGTATAAAAAGGGCAAATTCCTATTTTTTCATGCTTGAATAAGTCTACTTCAAATATTTTGAATATATATTAGGAAAAAATCTTATCAAAATGTTTTAACTTAAACTAGGTATCTGATTTAGAATAAAAAATAATGGCTAGTGAATTTACACAATCACTGTGTAATCACTATGTTTTTCAGGATTTTAAAACTAATAATTCTCTCTTGGGCCTCACCTTTAACACTGGGTTAAAAGAGGAAAACAATCTTCCTGCTATTTCAGCTCCTGGATTTCTCAAGCACTATTTTTGGAAATAATACAGTAGAATAAGAGGAAGGCCACGCTTCCTCTGCAGCAGCAGACGGAAGTTGTCTTGGGTAAAGCTGCTCTAGGCTGTGAACTTGCATTCCAGCTGTGTGGCTGGTATCCCAGCACTTCTGGATCTCTGACTTAGCAGCTGTGATGCCATTCATGTTCCTGTTACTTACCAGTTTATAGACAATCTACAAATTCATTTATTTTCCTCACAAATTTTATAGTATTTACTATGTATTTTATTATATATTTTAAAAGCAATTTGTCATGCTGGTTACCAGTTTCAAATTTATTCTACATTGGTTCACCTCAAAAGTTAATCCATTGCTTAATTACAATTTGATTTTCACTTGAAATAACAAAATTGGTAATATGTAGCGAGATGAGTTAAGACACTGCAAACTTGTAAAACCAGGCTCAGTGTAACACCTGTATCTTAGCCTTCACCCTTCAGCACATTTTCTAAGAGAATAATGTACTTTTAATTAGCTACAGAGTGCATCTTGAAAGTTGGCTGGTAAATCAGCAGTCTGTAACTTCATTAAGTCTTCTTTTGTGTACCAGTAGCAGGACACAAGATCCATTGTAAATTGCTGAACGACCACTTGGTGGCAGAGATTGCCAAGATTTCACTATAACATCTAATAACATTTTAAAACTCTCTTTAAGTTCTCTTTAAACTCTCTTTAAGCTTCCTGCCTATGTCTTTTTTCTTTTTCCAAAAGTAGTACTAGAGTACGCTCAGCCTGTCACATTGATGACCGACCTATAATTTGTATTTTTAAGTTAACATTTATTGAACATGAGTAACCAGAGGGGAAATGATATAAATTAAATAAAACAATGATATAAATCCCAACAAAAATAACTTTTCTCCTAGAGTGTTGTGCGAAATACGAAATGCAGGATATGTGGATCATTGCTCTTTGAAAACACCTTCACCTTTAAACTTGCCTCTGATATCCTCATTCTCTAGTATTACTTAAAATTCAATGCAATCAGAATAGTAATGTAATTATTGTAGCTGTTTTGTTTAGCACTTTATTAATGTCTTAAATCAGAAGCTGATGTCACCTTTCAATTCCAAAAAACTGTATGTTCTTGGATCAGAAGGGAGGGTTCCCAGAAAATGACTCAGCTTGTGCTCCTATAACCAGATGACACTCGTGAAAATTCCAGAAACATTGTTTTAAATTAGGAAAGTTAAAGCTAACATATTTTTGTTGTTTGAATGGGGGCTTAAAGCTACTTCAGTAAATAGTTGTCCCTTCTTTTCTGAAGGGCCACATTTTAAGAACAAATTTTAAATATATCATCTGTCACTGCTGATTTTTAGCTCAGGAAGATGAGCAAGTTCTGTGACACTTTAACAATAAACTTTCTCAATCCCAAGGCAATTTTTAAATTTAGAATAAAAGTCAAAGTAAGGTTTTTTAAAAACTTTCCTTTTTCTTAATTTATTTCTCCCTTTTATTGGTTTGAGTTTCTCACTCACTTGATGTTTAAAATGCCAATTCTAGCCTGCAACAAGAAATCTATGGATTTTAATCAACAGCCTGAAAGAAATCATCTTCACAGTCTTTAGTATTGTATTTAGATATGTCTCAGGAATTTAATTTCTGGTGTACTACACTTTGAACACAGCTATGTAAATTACTTGCTGTTCAGCACTGACAACATCTGGCTTTGTTTTCTGCCAACAATAATCAGGGCAGAGCTGGATCTAGGAGCAGAATTTCCCTCATTCCCACCCTAGCTCTTGTCTTTACAGTCACTCTGAAGCTGCTGCTGCTTGTGCACTTGAGAAGATGCAGGTTGTGCAGCAGAACAACTCACAGGCTGGGTGTGAATCAGTAACCTCAAGTGTGCGTCAACATTATTGGGCACTGCAATGCAATGTCTTCCACCAGTAAACTTTTACTGTCCTCCCAGGTAGGACTTGCATCAGAACAATTTTCTATCTTCCAACGCACAGTGTGGCAACTGGAATGGTCTGGGGACAAGAGCTTGCAGAAACCCTACTTTGCAAGGAAAACTACTTGAATAGGGGTAAGCCTTTCCTGAAGTGGCCTCAATACCCAGGTAAGCTACCCACATTTTACTAGCACAGACACAGCCATCAAGCCTTGGGTCTGGTCTTGCCAAACCTTTCCTTATCTTTGCACAGCTCATTTTATTTATAGTAGCTCCCTGCACAGGTAGCTCCTTGCTCAGCAGTCACAGCAGCACCAACCTGCTCAGCACTAAATGAATCAAAAGTCAAAATCCCAAAAGCCTGAGAGTGCCTTTGAGAAGATGCCGTGACAGCCTCAACAATAATGAATCACCAACAGTGGATCAAAAAGTAACTCAAAACCACTTTAGCTACTTTCTGGAAATGCACAGGATGGCAACATCTCATAGATTCAGATAAAGTCAGCTCCACAGCACGTGGCAGCCCAAAAGGTAAGTAAAAATGTAATCATCTGCCAATATCTGCGGCAAAACCTGAGGAATGAATAAATGCGACTCAGATGCTTTATGTTTTTCAACGTAAAATCTTTTTTGTTTTTTAAATTTAATTTGCAGTTTTATAGCTGCTTTGGCTGGGGAGTAAGCACATTTCATTTAGGATTAGTTATACTACAATCTGCAGTGAGTGTAAAGCATTAATATTTGAAGACTTAAAATTAATTCAGGGTTAGGAAAAAATCTGATAAACAGTGTTTGCATCCTTACAGCTCTCTTTTAGAGGGACTGCTGTAAAAGCTGACAAACCTGTTACTGTTTTAAAAAGAACTGGTAATTATTACACTTTGCAGCTTTCTAGAAACATGAATTTCTAGGTTTGAATGGAATGATAAAAATACATCTTCTTTCCTTAGGCTGTATAAACGGGACTTTTAAGAGTACCTGTTTCATGGGAACATAAATTTCATGCTAAAAAGTCTTTAAAACAAGCTTGCAACCTACTTACGTGCTTTTCAAATCCACAAATTAGGTGAATTAGGGAAAGAACCATTTGTTGTTTTCCACCATCACTCAATTTTAAGTTTATATGCATCTCCTCAAATGCGCAATATTTCAGTGATGACTGTATCACTCACAAAGGTTTTAAAATCAAGTTGCATCAAGAAGCTTGATGAAAAGTTTTGCAAATGTCAGTCATTAAAAACCTGAGCGAATGCGCTATCATTTCTGTCAGGTCTTAAATACACTAGGATTAGATTTCCCATACAAAATGAAGTGAGATCTATGAAACACTCGAAAAATTACTGTTAATAGAGATGACATGTTTGAACTTCCTAACGATTTTGACTTTGATTACAGTGTTTGCAATACCTATGTTTGTTTTCATAAACTGCTACAAACTTAACCAGAGGCACAGGATTTTTCCCTAAAACTCAATTTTTCCTTCTAGAATTGTGAGCATTTTTTTTCCTTTTTTACTCTTCAGCTGATAAGTGTGAAAAATGTGCTGGTCACATTGGCGACAGAGAACTGACAGACCCTTGTAAATTCTTTATTGGTCCCCAGTCTAATGACTAATGGCTCTTGACTACAGACTCAAGAACTCCTAAACTTGAACAGGCCTCTGCTCTGACCACAGCCCATTTTAACAAAGATCCTCCCACATTTAAATTTCCACAGAAGAAAATTTTGTTTCTGCCGCCATGACAAATCCTAACTTTCTTTTTTGTGAGTGTGTATGTTAGCATACGCTCACCTTTCTATTCACTGCATCTGATCAGCTGCCTTGCACAACTCTTCTTCCCTAACATGTCACAATAGTGCTAGAATAGTGCCAGTCTTTACATTTCCAATACTACCTAACATTCCATGTTCTTCTAAAGCAGTTGATTTGATTTATACCAAGACAGTGCAGGAAAAATACACTGACTACAGACCCTTTAAGCAAGTCCAATGAATCAATTCAAGTGCTTTTTACTGCAGCTGTGTAAGTAAAACAGGTAACAAAATATTTCACAATAAAAGCAAGGTGCATTTTCAGTGGAAGCAGAGACAGGCTACCAAGGGAGAACTTAGAAACTGCCCAAGTGTGTGAGGGTGGCATTAGGAAAGACAAAGCTCTCCTTAAGCTGGCATTTGCAAGGGCAGTAAGAACTTCTACTGCTACAACAGCAGTGTAAGGCGGACAAGGAGAATGTGGGCCTACTGCTCAGTGGGGAAAGGTATTTAAATGACAGTGGATGAAGGTAAGAATGAGGGACTTGATATCTTTTTTGCCTCAGGCTTCATCACAATCTCTCAGGCCTCCGTGCTTAGCAAATGAATTCAAGGAGACAGGGAGGACTTGGCCCAGGCGAGTCCAGACTGCTACATCCACAGGTAGCTACATCTGAAAGAGCAGATGAACCCCTTGCAAATATGCCATCATCTCTGAAAGACCATGGATATTGGGAGATGTCCCCAAAGGTGGGAGAAAGGCAAATGTCAGACCCATCTTCAAAAAAGGTCAAAATTATGATCTGAGCAACCCTGGGCCACTCAACCTCCCTTTAGTAACTGGCAAAATAACTGAATGAAAAATGAAACCTCTTGGAGCACGTGCAAGAACAGATGGTGTCTGGAAAAAGCAGGTATGCATTTACGAAAAGTAAAATCTGTCTGACCATCTAGACGGCATTCTGAAAGGAAATGACTTGCAGATTAGGGAAGAGCAGGAGATGTCTTTGGACCTGAACTTTAGCAGGGATTTTAACACTTCTATTCTATTCTATTCTATTCTATTCTATGCTATTCTATTCTGTTCTCCCACATTAGTGACTGACTTCAGTATGAACAAAGTATGTTGGAAATTCATGGGTAAAGCAGGGCAACAATAAAATTGAAGTTAAAATCGGCTTTATCTTCTAAAATTAGCAGTCAGTATAGACAAGATAAAATTACCTTGTTCATCTCTGCATCTTCCTGAAAGCTTTTCTTTTGGCACAAAAATGGTTTAGAAATACATTTTTTGATTCTGATTAGGAGATACAGCAAAGATTTTGGGCTTGGCACTAGGTTGAAGGGTACTGGAAGAGTTCTCCCTTCTTCAAAGTAGGAAAACCAAAGTTTAGCCCTTGCAAATTTCCATTCTACATCAGCATCATCCTGTAAAACAGAAACACAGCTGTTAATACACTGTTAATACCACTTTGACTGTTGAAGATGGTCTAGCTAAACTTTATGTGTATTTCAAGTGTAATTGGCTGAAGTTACTCTCAAACAGATTAAGATCGATGAAAATCAAAATTTCAGTTAATGGAACTGTTCCTATTAATCCACTTAAAATAATGCAATTGCAGAAGGACAGAATGGATTTAATTCAAACATTGTTTATTCCAGAGAGAGTGCTAATAGTCTGCAATACAGAATCATAATGACAGACTCCATTAATAGTCTATAGACTTTATTAACATGAAGTTAAAAAAGGTTAGGTGATTCTTACCTAATTCCTTCCACTTGCTGGAATATATGATTAAACCAGATATACTATCATCCCCATCATTTATGTTTACCATTTATGATCCCCAAAACACTCTATTCCTCCCTGTAAAGTTTAAGAGGGTTTTCTGCAGAAAGGACTGATATCAGTTTGAGGTCACGACTCAATACTGCTGTACCTGTTTTTAGAAGCTGTTTTGTCCAATCACTGTATTCTTAAAGCTCCAAACCTGACAGGTTTGCTCTGCGGCCTCCTGAGTCAGAAGAGTGTGAACCTCCCTAGACAATGTGTTGCTCCTGCTCAAGCGGGACAACACTACAGTCCCCAACCAGAGCCCAGAACCGGGGACCACAGTGGAGTCAAACCTGAGTCTGCTGCTTTGGCAAGGGCATCCCCTGAGGAAGTCTGGGATGGCCTAGCTCCAGGAGATTTGCTTACTTTTTTTCTAAACAGTGGTAATGATTTAGCCCTCTGTTTTCCATGGAATGCAAAAGTTCATGATGATTTTCAGTAGCCCTGCTGATTACTTTGTTAAGTAATTTGTTTTGTTCACTGCAGAGGTCTAGAGCAACACTCGTTTCAATGAAAGAAGAACACGGCATGTTGGAGACTTGCCTGCAAGGTCGAGGCATAGGAAAGAGAACATCCTTGCAGCAAGAAGGACACTTCTCAAGTAATTACAAATGAGGAAAACGAAAGATTCACAAAGTCACACCACGTAGCCCATCCTCTTCAGGACACGTAACACAGTCCAGCAGTAGTTTCTTATTCCAGTCTGGTTCTTACTACTGCAAGCACATGCAGCTAAGTAATTGCCAGGTATTTTATAATAAAAATGAACAGTGGAATTAATATTTTCTTCTAATATATTCCAAAAGCCTATGTGGTACTTGTCGTAAGTCAGATGTCAACAAGAAAATTTTCCAGGAGCTTTAGACAATTAGTTGTAACAGTAAATAGGGTGATATTTCATCATAAATGGAGTTTTTACCTCAATTTCCTGGAATGAACTGTTGATCATTGCAATAAGCATGTTCAGTAAGACGATGACCATGGTAACATTATAGACTCCATAAAGAACATAACCAATATTTTCAATAAATTTGTGTTTATAATTGATAACAACTGATTTAACTTCAGAGAGTCCAAATATAGCCCAGAACAATGTTTTGAAACTTTCTTCAACTCTAAAAGGAGAAATTGGACAAATGCATATGTTATTGAAGAAAAGCTGTATATTCTTATTGTAGAAATTGCCAGTTATCATTTTTATACAGTGTACAAATTTTTCCATTATCATAATGTTGAACTCCACCTCAGTGCATAAAAGTAGACTGTTAAATTTCATGGGTACAGGCTGTTTCACAATACAAGATTCCTAATACTTGGGACTGACAATAAAACCATCTGATTCATATTTGATGGTTTTAGGAATCATATATCCATCCTCAAAAGAATATTACAATGATTCACTTGTTAACTACTTTCATCTACATGCTACAAGCTTGCCATTAATGTGAAAGTAAAAAAAAAAAATTAACCTGTAAATACTTAATTTAAATTGCACCACTAGTTCACTTACTATGAATTATTTCACCACTAATATAATAAATATTCTGAAACTATGAAGAAGACAGGATATCTGATGGCAAGTCATCAATTCTCAAAAAAAATGAGTCTTACAGACCATAGTCTTCCAGTTGAGTATTTACTAGTCCACAGTTCCAGGGTAAAGCCATGGTGTGGGAATAGTGATGTATTTTTTTTCAGGTTAGTTCATTTAAATACATATATTTCTCTTAATCAGTTTACAAATATATATAAACATAAGTCCAAACCTCTGAGGAACTTTTTCCTATCTATCTCCATCTGTTGGAAGACATATTTTCCCTCGCTTTGATAAAGAGATCTCAGTTCCTCACATCCAAAAATACAGTAGCATTGCAAAGAACATCTAGGATTTTATCGAGTTATTGTCAAGAAACAAAAGTTACAGTTTAATCAGTTGTACTTACGTTGTGAATGCTTCATTTTGTTTTGCCCCTAGATAGTAGGAGTAGAGATTAAACATGCCTATCATGAAAGCCACAAACACCATGATAAATATCACCATAAACTTGAAGATGTCTTTCACGGTTCTCCCAAGTGATATCTGCAGTGGTCCAAAGCTTTCATTAGCTGGTAAGATGTAGGCTATCCGTGAGAAACTTAACACCACTGCAATTGCATACAGCCCTTCAGAAATTATCTGAGGATCAGATGGATCCCAGTTTATTCTGGCTGGAAACAAAAGATGAGAATTCCTGTCAGTATTTCAGTATAACATGTATTCATCTATGGGAGGTCTTTTTGGACCACCTGCTGCCAGTGCTCTAATGTAGCCCAGGATACATTAGTTCTTTGCTGCACAGGCCCATTGCTGGCTCATGTTCAACCTGATGTCCATCAAGCTATGTTTGCTACCCTATGAAAAAAACTGGCATTAAATATTCACTATTAATATTATCCATACACAGATGCTCTCCAAGCAGACTTCGGTGTACATGCATACATGAAAAAATGCCTTAACTAGCTGCTTTTAGGACTTACGTGAAATTTATAACTTTCCAGTAAAATTTATAAGACTACAATTTAATGTGTTTCAGAATATATTCATTTTAATTGCTCTGCTTTTCTGTAGTCTGGATAACGCAGAAATGCAAACTTATCAGAACTAATATCTGAAGCACAGAATAGAGATAGAAACTGATGTAATTCAGTATCTAGAGAAAAATAATTCATAATGGTAAGAAAGATGTGGTGGTGTTGAGAATGAACACAAGTCAATAGTGCTTCATTTTTTCTCATGTGGGCAAAATAGCTTCTAGGGTTTCCCAAATATGCCAAGCAAGTTTATTAACATTTTTATCTCTTACTAGTAAAGAGAGTGGATTGAGAAATATTAAAGAAATATAATAGAGTCTCTGAGCAAATAATACATAAAAGATATATTGGCTTTGCTGGCAAAGCAGTTTTAAGAACTTCCTGCATCTTACTGCTTAGTTCTGTCCCTGCGTTACAGTACATTCCATTCTCAGCTGCACCACCACAGATTGATTTGCAAGATAGTATTGTGTAATTGAACAGATGAAAATGATCTAGAAAAGGGGTGGGTGGCAGTAAGGTTATTTTGCTATTAGATAATTTCAGTGCCCACTGTCTAGAACAGTCTACAAAAAGACGGATAAGCACAGCCAGGGGATCTATGATCAAATAGCAGAGTCGCAGAAAGACAGAGTATGCTGAGTTGAAAGGGACCCATCAGGATCATCAAGTCCAGCTCCTGGCCCTGCACAGGACCATCCCCAAGAGTCACACCATGTGCCTGAGAGCTTCTTGATCTCAGACAGGCTGGGTGCTGGGACCACTTCCCTGCGGAGCCTGTGCCCGGCTGGCGATGCTGTGCCTGATGCCCCTCAGGACACACTTGGTCCTCCTGGCTGTAAGGGCACTGCTGACTCATGTTCAACTTGTCATAGGGATAAGAAATAGAAGGAGTGGGAATTTCTTCAGTACTACATTGTGAAACTATGGTATTGGAGACCTATTAAAAGAAAATCAGTTTGTGTTGGCCCAAGAAGTAAATCTTAATCATGTGCAATCAACTCACCCAAGGTGTAATATTTTATGTTGGGCTCCAGTGTTGGACTTGTCAGATCTTTCATATTTGCATCAACGATGTTCTGGGCTCTGGATGCATGCCAAAATGCCATAAACCTTGCTATGAACGATGCTGCAAAAATTGCTAACATACCAAAATCAAGCATATTCCATAACTCAAACAGGTATTCCTTTGGACCTTGAGACCAAATTTCCTTACACTCAGACCATATCATGCCTGTATACAACAGAACAGAGAAAACAGTGTATTCTTTATTCTTCACGCTTGTTTTATATTTTTATTATATACAGGACATGCTCTTGGTTGCAGTCAAACTCAAAAGAATTTTGATCAGGGGGAGTTCGAACGCAAAACTAAATTCTTGGACCTGTAAATTCATATAAATTCCAAGATTACTTTCTCATCTGAGTAATGATAACAATCTTTCAGACTGCTTTTTCCTGTAAAACTACAAAAGCTTTCCAAGAGAGGAATGGGATTTGAGTGTTACCATCTGTTACAGACACAGGAAGAGATGAGAAGAGCAGAAATGCTCTGGCATGATCATATAGTGGTGGTAAAGCTAAAGCAGAACTCACAATTTCTTATTTGCCATTACCCTGGGTACAGTATCTCTTACTGAAATTGAAAATATATGTGATAAATGAGCATGAAATTAAGACTCAGACCTAATGTTTCTTCAATAGGACAAAGGTTATCTGTTTGATTCCTAACTATTGTGCCTTTGTAATAAAATAAAAGTACAATATCAGCTTATGACAACTTTTTGGATTGTGAAAATCCTTTTTTTGTTCCGAGATAAAAATTATATGACTATGAAGCACATTTCTAGGATTCTAAAGAGAGTTAATAACTGAATGGAATAATGTCACTAATTTTTACACTTGTCAAATTGAAGGCACTTTTCATCATTTTCAGGTAAGGACAATAATAATGTCAATTACAGTAGCTAAATTCAGTGTCATATCTGTATGAATGAATCATTTTTTTATAAACTGTCTTATGCATGACACTGAACTAAAAATAGATTAAATTAGCAAACTAGAACTTCAAATTGAGAAATTATTATTTACTTCCTTGTTATCAGATGAAAATATTGATATTTATAGACTTTGGAACTCTAACTGCTATATTATTCCTAAAATACACAATTATAACAATTTATAAACAGCTTTACAATTAAATACATAGATTTATGATCTCACACTGAGATCACAAAAGCAAAATATTTTAAATGCAGAAGCTATTGAATGGATAGCTTGAATTTAACTCTTGCATTATTTACTGAGTTAACTAGCAACCAGATCCCAGATCCTTAAAATATATGGGCATCTAAATCCTACTGGAATAAAAGGGAGTAGACTTGTAAATAAGAATCTGACAGCTGAAATATTTTGGAAGGTCTGTGCTCAGGTTCTGATGCTGAATAGTTCTACATCACTAAGTAGAATAGGTCAGCTCAGAGTACTACTCATAGCACTCATTTCATTCCTGTGTTAGGATGGAAAAATCTACCACTGAATCTTCAGGGTTCTATATTCTTCTCTTTTGTCACTAATATATTCAGCTAAACACTATTAGTTCTGCAGGCATGCTTGCGAAATAAGAGAATTTTAGCAGAAAGAGACAACTGGACACAAAAAACCTTGGTTCCTCTTGTAAAAATCTTTCCCCTTGGAAGCTCACACGGTGATTCAACCCCCCGACCCTACTGAAAACTGGTAGACACTTTGCTTTGATATTCATAAAACTGAATTCTTTCATATTCAGATAATATAGATTTCACCTGAATACTTAGTCTGAGTGTTTGTGATCAACTAGACACATGTGACCCCTGCTGACATCCAATAAAAAACACAAGGCCCATGTGGGAATGCAGACAGCTGAATAAACTCTGCTTGTTGCAATTTTTACACAAAATATTAATAGGAAAGGATTCAATTGAGTTCCGCTTCACTTGAAATCATAGCTAGACAAATTTAAGCAAAAATTTTTACCTATTACCCAAGAAATAATAAGCATCTCCATCCACGAGAAACAGGATGTTTTCATCCTAAAAAGCTGTTTTACATTGTCTGTTGTTTCATTAGGTCGGAGTTTGGTGCCATCAAACCTGTCAGCTGCATTCATGACAAGCAGACCAAGAAAAATGGTGAAAGAGGCTGCATGGGCTACAAACTTCATAAATGGTCCACGCATTATCCTCCCCAGCTGCAACAGAGATTAAGAAACACAAGGATATTGCACTGACTGACTCCAAATAAAATTTATATAAAAAGAGCAGCAACACAGATAATAATATATTTCAATAATACAAAGGAACAAATATTTGAAAATGTTTGTATACTAGGATGCCCTGTTCACAGTCATCCTCAGAAGTTTCTACTAATTTGCTATTTTCAGAGGAGTAATCTATCAGTTTCACTGTTAGGATATCAATGATAGAATAACAGTGAAACTGAAACAAAAAAGCATAAAAGATATAATTTAACTCAGCAATTTGAAATAATACTGTAATTATTTTGTGGCATCTACGTCTATTATAGATAATCAAGAGAAAAATTTATTACAGTTGTCGAATTTCTTAATGTTAGCCACCTTCATTGTGAGGCAAGACAGAAAATAAGATTTTGACACACTTACTAAAAGCATTATCACCATGAGTGAATTATGAAGAAAAGAATTCCATTTCCTGACTGATGTGATACTCAGTTTAGCAGTTACTGTGCGGTTTTCCCAACTTATCTTCTTTTTTTAAAAAAGTCGTGACACCTCAAAAGATTATATTTGTGGTTCTGTAGTCTTAATTTCCTCCTGACTAGTACAATGGAAAAGTTGTCAGCTTTGTAATGACTACAAACAACTTAAAAAATGGTTTATTGCAACACTTTAAAACCTAAAAGTTTCATGCAAACTCACACAAGCAACTTTTAGCAATAGAACCTTTTAAAGTTGAACTTTTAGCAATTTTTTACTTTATTTTTGAAAGTGTTTGTATTAGTATTAAAAGTCTTAGCTTGTCCACTTATCTGGCAGCTGCAGAAAAGTACTTTTTAATTTCGGACAGACTGTATTTGTATATTACCAATAAATCATTGAAAAAGGAAAACGACAACTAGGTAAGTCACTGCTATAGCAGAAAATTAATTACTGAAGTGTGTTTTATCTCAAGGCGTGTTTTAAGAGAAAAGTATTCATAAAACCCCTAGTCACAATACCAAAAAGTGAAAAAAATGTAACTGTTTTTTATTCTAGACTGAAAGAAATGAAAAAATATGGCAAAACTTAAAAGACCTGCCTTTCTCATCTCAGAGAACAATAAAAAAAACAGGCAAAGACCCCAGTCCTCTCTTTCAACCTTCCTCCTCCCCTGAAATCATTGTCATGCACAGGATTCAACTGCTAGAATTGTGGATCTCCTACTGCAACATCTTGAACAATCCTTATAGGAGGCCATTTGCTCCCTCTAACATACTGTCAAGGGAAACTTTCCATTAGTGTCCACTCAAAATGGATACTGGCCAACTGAAACAGAGGTTCAACACAAAGCTCAGTGAGGTCAGAAACTGCAACCCATCTTTACTGGAAAGGTTTTCCATTCTATATATAAACCAAACCAGAAACATTGGTAGCATCCAATCCCAGACAGTGCATTGCGAGTGAATGCAGGGCAGGTTGTGTAACTGCTTTGAAGACCTCACGAAATATGACGACTATTAGCACTGTCTTGACTTTTATCTATTTATTTTTACTCATGAAAAAGAAAATTGCCTTTGAGGTAATTGGAATCAACCCACAGCTTGAACTTAGTTTAGCTCTGGATCAATGGCAAGCGAGTATCCTCTGCATCTGCCTGCTAAGGCAAGAACTGAATGAAAAACTGTTTGACTCCTCGTTTATAAAGCAGGATTTCTACAAGGCAACTCTTGGTGAACCATCGTAACTTAGTTTACTACATGTTGCAATTAACACAACACATTTACCTGTCTTAATTACAATTGTCTGAACACGCAACCTTGCAGCCATTCCATTCTAACTTGGCTTTAAAACAACGTATTTCTGAAGTGTTATTTAAGTGTGTCTTTGTCATACACGAATCCACGTGCAGAGGAGTTAGTGGAAGGCCCTGACAAGGTTTCCCAGGCTGACCTTACTGCAAGGAGCAATCCAATAGGCCATGGAAAGGAAGGGAAGTCCGACCGCAACCGCGAGGACAACCAGAAACTTCACTGCCATTGTCTGCTGCCGCAAACCCGACAAATTCTCGTACCAGATTGAGAGGAGTTGCTGCTGGCAGTTTGGATGTGCTACAAACTGTAATAAGGGAAGTAAGCACAAAAATAATACAGCTATCAGAATAACTTCTGTTAAAATACAGCTATAGGAAGTGCATTGAGAATGCTGGAATAGCAAAATCACAGCTTATATTCAAAGCATTAACAGGGGCGTAAGAAAAACTGATTTGATAAGCCAAATCTCCCAAACAGGCATGTTGCCATCAGCAACAATAAATACTTCAACTTAAAAATCTTACTTATTAACACTATGTTCCATCACAAACTGTTAATTTCATCTAAGGCTAATTTATCTGGACAAACTCGATATGTTTCTGACATTCATAATTTTAATTTTATAAAAAAATTTCTAACTTTTACTGCTTCAGAAATTCTAACACTTTAAGTCTTTTGTTCTGCAAAAAAAGCTACATAATCTTCACTTAGGAAGAAAGAATATGTCTTATTTCCACATGTTAACACAGAAAATACCATTTTTCTCCGCTGACATGAAAAAAAAGCTGCCACATTTGCAGGAAATCAGATAACAATTATCTATAACTTGATTCTGGAACCATCTGGACAAACTGCAAAACTGAGAAGTCTGTCCTATAAAGCCCTTTGTGTCCTCTGGATAATATAAGAAGCATCTTACAAAGGTAGATATAAAAAATAATAGACTCTTGTGCATGGTACATTTTAAAATTGAGATTGGTAAATAAAATTAAAAATTTAATTGAACATTGTATTTTTTTCTAGAATCTTTCTCTGTACTTAAAAAAAGACTGCCTGAAGGTGTAAGAAATGTATATATTGAGACAAGAGGGAGTGTTGCAAGAAAGTTCACATTTGCAGAAGCATTAAGACTCAAACATGAAGGACCCAAGCTCAATGTGATTTGTTCTCTTCAACAGTTGTTTCAGCTCTCTTTAGTGACTGTAGCTTGGCAAGTGTTTTCCAGGTTTGTGTTCATATACTGGTTCAGCCAAAATGGTTTTCTTCTTTTCTTCCCTTCATGAACACATAAATAGACCTCACATATAAACTTTTGTGTGTCCCACAGGGATATGAACTCAATTTTTGTAAAAATTTAGAGTAAGATGCTTTTGAAGTATACTTTTTATCTGTGTGTTCTTGATCTTTGCTTGTACAAACTTCGCCACACATATAACTTCTCCCTGGTTGACACAAATAACCTAGAATTTTACAACCTATATTATCCAACTCAAGTTTCCTGGGAAATTTCAATGTTTATGCAGCTACAAACTCAGGTGGTTTCACTGAGCACTATACAGATGGAGAGCAGAGTACTAAACTGACAGTAGAAATGAAAGCCAGCCAAAGAAGGGACAATAATTCCTGTAGCTGGCACCGCCTAAAGCCTGCTTTGTCCTGAACTAAGAACCGCAGTACTGATATTCCTACATTGTGTCTCTGGTTCCTCTGTACAGACACAAACACAGTTTCTGTGAGACATGCAATTTCACCAGGTTTTCTCAACTTTCTGAGCAAGACATAACAGCTTGACAAAAACATGTATCAATTTTTGTTATGTAGTGCACTGGACTGATGTGCTATTCTCTAGCTTTTATAAAATCTTACATTTTTCCAGGCTTCAGAAGCAGTGCAAATTTTTTCCACCTTTTTTTTTTTCCTTTAAAAAACAGATTTCAAATAAAAATATATATCTAAAAGTTTTTCATATAGCTACACATTGTTTTAGAGTCATTTACTCTCATACTCATTGTGACCAGTATTCACCCAATATCTGCTTCCTGTTTGTATTGCAAGCAAGGATTCTTTTGATTGTAAAATACACTGTGCAAGAGGGCCCAAATATTCATTTCAGAGTTGAAGGCTATCAAAAAATAAAATTTAGTAATAGCACGACTTTATACCACCATCATGACATGCCTGTTTGACCAACATAATTGCTTACTTTTTTAACTTCATACTTGATGGCGAGTTTTAGGCGGCTGAGGCTGGGGCGACCATGCTCTCCATTATTATGGCTCATCTCTACGTCACCATTCAAAATAGCTTCCACTTCTTCTGTATTTCTGCACAAATCAAGCAGTCCAACTACAAAATCTTTGCATTGCATAGACAGTTTCTTGTAATCGTTCTAGAAAAGAGAGCAGAAAGAAACTTGCTGTTTAGATCCAACATGAGAGAAATAGCTCTACATCCCATTTACACCTCTGTGAACATGAATGGCTTCTTTGCATCTTGCTATGCTTTTTTTCCGCCTAAATGTTCAAGGAGTGGGATTAGTCTCACCTTGGTTGTCTTGCACATCTACATTATCAATTTTCACACCTGAGTCACTCCTCTAGACTTGCTTTAGAGGCAATTTAAGTAAAAACACTTTCAGAAATGTCATATGACACATTTTAATGACCAGTTCGAGTTGAGTAGCACAGGGGAAGTTATTCTATTCACTGTCACAGAAGCCTAGACAACTAGCTCAGATGTAGAAAATTGCACTGTAGAGATTTCAATTAGACAAGATGAGCATCCTACACAGAACACATCTAAAGAAATTCCCAACCTTCTTCAGAATTGCATAAATATACTGAATTTCCTTAGGCCTAGAATTATTCTTTAAACTTTGGCTTTCTCATTTTCCAACATCTCTTCCAGCTTGCAAACACAAGGTTCGATTGCTGCTCTCCAGCAACACTGCCAGCAGTGGTACAGCTAGTGTGGTGATACCACATCTCCGACTGCAGATCTGCTCCAGCTCAAGGATCCCACAAGGCCAAAATGTTGCTCTGCAACTGCAGGTTCAGTTGCTTATTGCTTTAACTACCAAGTGTTCTCCTTGGGCACTGTTTTCCAAAGGACATAAGTCAAAACAGAAAAAGGTATTTTGATCATTTCATTCCACAGCTCATTAACAACTCCTTACATGCAGTGTTTGGGTCATAGAAGATGGATATAGCTAGGCAGACAGGGAGTTAGGCATAGATGTATATCTAAAGCTAAAAAAATCTCACAAGAGATTTACTCATGCATGGGTCAACAACTTCTGCTATTTTTGTGATTTCTGCTCATTTTAATGTCTTAAAAAGATGAAATTACTGTAGAATTTTTCCTAAACAAAAGAACGGAAAAAACCTCCAACCACTCCACACCATACAGGTCTGCTCATGTAGTCTCCATGGTATGTTCAAAGTAATTTTCTACAAATGCTTTTATTACACTGACACATTTCCCCTTCTTCCAATCCATTCTTCAGGGTATTTCCCCTTCTTCCACTCGTAGTCTCCAGCTAGCCCCTTCTCTTTAAAGACTTCCTTCATGCTAACTGCCATCTAATGCATCCAATACTTCATCCTGGAAGAGAAACCATTATGTTGAGCAGACAGGATACCCTAATTTATTTGCTGAGGGTGTAATTCATGCATCTGTGTGCTTTATTGCCCACAACACTACAATAACAGTTTATTACTTGGATATATTAAAGGACTGCATCCAAGTTTTACACTTCACTTTGCTTAGATGGATGCAAACATTCACAGACAAATATTTACAGACACTATTTTACATCTACATATAACTGCTAGTGATTTATTTTTTTAATAATACAACATAAACAAGGTAACTCAGATCTGTCATAAAAGAGAAAGGCATTTCAATGCCATTTATCTACAAAGACAGCAGAAGCTAAATACTAAAACTAATCATTATCTGTCATTCTGAATAATCTATTATTTCATTATTTGTTTTCCTTCTATTCAGATGAATAACAGGTTAACTAAAATCCTGACTTCTGGCACTACAGAAAGACATTTTTTTGAGAATAATATATCACCTTCTCTTTGGCTTTCATTTTTGTGGCAGAAGCTAAGATTCAGTATTCAATATTCTTAATACATAAATTTTCTCTTCCAAATGAAAGGAAAATTAGCTCCTTTAAATTCACAAAGGAGAAACACAGAGGCAACTACACACCTTTGTTTGAATAGGCACTAACTCTTCCAAACTGATATTTGACCCCTGAATAGCAAATTAAAAAATGAATAATTTTCGAAAAACATAGGAACAATATCATTTGGCCTTCATAATAACTATTAAAATTTTTGTAATATATTAATATGTGCATATTTTCTGGTAGAAGATGGGTACATACATCCACACTCACACACACTCTTCATCAGTATTTTCCAGCTCAGGTGACTGACACCTGACAGGGAGTTTCAAAACAGTATGTGAGGAGACCACTACAGTCTATAGGGGAATTATTCCTTCTGAATTTAAGTTTGTACACAGTACCACAGTATATATTAGCAGCCAGTAAATTCATCCATAAATTCCATCAGTCTATTTTCTTATTTGCAAATGCAATAAAACAGCTCCCCCTCGCATGAAATACTGCCACAGCTGTGACCAGTGGTGGTAGCCAAGCTGAAAAGTTGTTGGCAGTCAGGTTATGGCAAACGAGCTTTGGGAAATGGAGCGTTGCCCATCACTGCCTCCACCTCAGCCGTGGCACAGGCAGAGTCAGCTGAAGGCAGAACAAAAATGAAATGACAGCAAAAATGATTGACACACCCTTCAATGTCTCTCTGTCACACACACCCATAAAGCTCCCCCTCCCTGAGTCTCATATGTCTCCTTAACATTTATGTGAGCCAAGGGAATGTAGCAATTTTTTTGACTTATTTTCAAAAATGGACAAAGGCATGGATAATTCCATGAGTTCTCCTTTACTGCATGTTGTAAACTTAGTGATTAAAAAAAAACCCCATTCCTGGGAAACTTTAGATGGTAGTTAGAAACTAAGCTACAGTTGGAGGCTCTAAAAAGAATCAGCCCTTAATTCTGCAGTAAAGCATGTGGGCTTTATTCTCTGCATGTGACAACATTGCTTCAGGGTTCCTCAGCAGTTTAGGAAAATCAAATTGTGCCAAATTTCACCACACCAAGGATGAGGGGGCAGTACTAGCTGCTCCCACCCTGCAGAAGGAAGGTGATGATTTGGGGTGAGCAGTGTGGGTAATGAGGAGCTAGGGGAACAATGCTGGTGGCAGAGGGCTGAGAATGAGAGTAGCACTGCTGAGAGGAGTCACCTGCTCCTAGTGTTCATGGCAACTGCAGACTCTCTTGGGGTGCCAAGTAAGGGAGCAAGCAGGCTACAGTCCCTGAAAACCTCAGCTGACCGTGCCTTACTTTACCTGAGACAGTGAAGCAGGAGACCACAGGCAGGAGAGCAGGAGAGCATCACTACAGCTGTATCTCCCAGAAGAAAGGGTCTTTTTTCACACAGTCCCCCATGACCAGTCACAGGCTCCTGCTGTCCCCCAGACTGTGCCTGGGATGCGAATGCTCTCAGGGTGCAAGCTGACACTGAACCGCATGGATATGAGATGGAGCAGTAATCCACACCATGTCCTGGCTCTGCTTAGTGAACTGCAGAGGCCAAGATCAGAAATATGGATACTGCTATACTAGAATTGAGAAAATTGAGGATTTCAAAGTGCAATGTAATGCTGGATTTAGGTGTCATAGTAGGTAGCTAAACACATTATTTCCCTTTCAAAGATGGCCCTTATTCCTTCAGTGCTTCACTCCTTCTTCTCCAACAGGTGATGTTACTTTTTCTTTTGGAAAGTTTACAATAGTGGTAATGAAGACTGGGATCCCATTTTTGTAATGGGGGTTGTATAAATGAAAAAAAAACCCAAAAAATCAGACTTTGAGATGATAAATTGAATTTTGCTTCTCATCAGAAAAGCAAACTTGGACAACCTTATTAGGCGGATTAATTTACAGAAAAAAAGTAACATATCTACATTTAACTTAAAAATACATTTTCCATTCCATCCCTTTAAACAATAAACCAGTCAGTTGCCATTATAGTTGCAGTGGACTTTATAATAAATGCTAATCTCATCCATTTTGAACAGCACTGGGCCACAGCTGTCCCTCTCAAAACTTCAGGCCCCATCTCTGCACGACAACATTTGTCACATATCATCTACATCTTTATGGACATAGTAAACATATTAGCTCTTAGGTGGGAAAACCATTGAGATAACAGAAAACGTGAGCGCCATCTCCAAAAACAAAAATATTCTATATAATATCAAACTTTGTAAAGCTGCACACTAAGCCATGTCCTGCACATGTGTTGAGGCAATTCCAAGCACAAGTACAGGCTGGGCAGAGAATGGATCAAGAATAACCCTGAAGAGTAGGACTGGAAGTTTTTGTGGATGACAATCTCGACATGAGCCAGCAATGTGAGACTGCAGTCCAGAGAGTCAACTGGGCTGCATCCAAAGCAGCGTGGGCAGCAGGAGCAGGGAGGGGATTCTGCCCCTCTGCTCTGCTCTGCTGAGACCCCACCTGCCGTGCTGCATCCAGCTCTGGAGCCCCCAACATAAGAAAGAGATTGACTTGTTGGAGCAAGTCCAGAGGAGGCCACAAAGACAATCAGAGGGCTGGAGCACCTCTCCCATGCAGACAGGTGGAGGGGTGGGGCTGTTCAGCCTAGAGAAGAGAAGGCCCTGGGGAGACCTTACAGAACCTTCCAGTACCTAAAAGGGCCTCCAAGAGAGCTGGAGAGGGACTTTGGATAAGGGCCTGGAGGGACAGGACTAGAGCCAATGCCCTTAAGCCGAAGGTTAGGCTAGATTTTAGGAAAAATTTCTTTACTATAAGAGTGGTAAGGCATTGGAACAGGTTGTTCAGAGAGGACTATCCATATCTGGAGATGTTCAAGGCCAGGTTGGATGGGGCTCTGAGTAACCTGGTCTAGTGGAAGGTTCCCTGCCCTGGCAGTGGGGTTGGAATAAGATGATCTTTAAGGTCACTTACAACCTAAACCATTTTATGATTCTATGACACAAAACTAACTTAAATGGTCTTCAGAAAATCCTGAAGATCTGAGAATCACCCAGAAAGCCTGAATTAGCTATTTGTTTGGTACAGAAATATTTCTATGCTTTGCTTTACATGTCTGTCCAGTTATTCTTCCTTCAGAAGTAATCTTCTACTATTTCTGGTTTTACTCTTAATAAAGAATGTTCTTCCAAAACCTTCTTAAATACTGCAACACTTTCAATACCTGCAACAAAATGCAAAAGGCATGACATGCTAGATGACACTACTGCACAGGTTTGCAGAAAAAAGGGGTTTATTCCAGAGAATAATGGTTTCGCCTGTTGTGGCATTTCCTACTTTGTATAAATAACAGTTTCATGGCCATTGCTCTCTCTAATATTAGGAGAGAGAAGCAATTTATAGGACAGTCATAAAACAACCAGCATCACAATTTAGGACTGATCCTTCCTATTGCCTCTGAGGAAGACCAGGAAATTATTTGTGTCACTGGCTGCTAAAGGCAACCACTTGAAAGTTCCCCTGCAACAACACTCCATCAGCACTAAAAAATAGGTGACTTAAAATGGTGTATTACCAAAAAGTTCTGTTTTCATTTAGGTAAGGCTTGAAATACCTTAAATGGCTCAGGCTGACCCTAGGTGGAGCTAAAGATTTGCCATGCCCAGCTAACCTATGTACTAAAAATATACTTGTTTTGATTACACTAACACAGATAACATATTTTTACCAAACCCAAGATTTTTTTGCAGTGACTACACTATCCAAGTAATTGTAGCAAACTCCTGAAATAAAGCAAGGGTAATAATTTTTTAGATTAATTGCTGCAAGCAGGTATATGAGCTTGCAGGAAGTGAAACAAGCCCAGACTCAGTAAAGCTGACAGTGTCCATTTCTCGTAACTTTTACACACTTGTACTGCCTCCACTGAATCTAAGGCAGGTATTTTGCAGTCAAGTCCCTGGCCTGTCTAGATATTGTAAATGTTACTGCTCATCAATAGTGTAAATGTCAACTCTCATCAATTCAGTTATAAATGTACTCCACAGTCTTTACTATTTATCCAGAATCACCACATGGTTTTAGTATCTATAAAAATGTTCCCAGAAGACCTTATATTACCAGCTGCCTGCTCCTGGTGAAACCTTAAATTAATGGAGAGTTAAATTTCCGTGTTGCCTTGTGCTCGTGCTCCTCACTGCTCCTATTCCCCTCCACTCTAACCAAAGATTATGTATGTTCTCAGCAGAGCCTGGATGATTAATGCCCAGCAGTATGGAGCTGCTTTGTCTCTCATCCAGTCTTCAGTTTCTCCTGAGGGACAGTATCCAAAATCTGTTAAAATTCTTGTACAACACTACACGAGAAGTGAAGCTCTCATTTTAAAGAAAGCAACTGAGACAAAAGAGGAATTGGAAAAACATAAGTCACCAAAGAAGGAACTCCTCATGGCACTTCAGAGCTGGCTGCAGAAGCTCTGTTCTGTGACCCAGTCTACTTGGGTTCTCACCTGTGTGCTCCATGCCCTGCCTAGTGGCGCCACACACAGATAAAGTGCTCCCATTCATCTCACTGATTGTGTACTGCAGCATACATTTGAAGGGCACCTCAGGCTGACTGTTCCAGATGATGATTTTATTTATCTTTATAATAATCTTAGCTTGTGTCACTCCAACTGTGGTAAAGGGATCTACACAGTCCCTACAAATCAGACATGCTACTTATCTTAACATAGCTGTGAACTTAACAGGCTGCACTTATGGTTTATAAAAAATGGTTTTCAGTTCTGTTCTAAATTTACTCCATTTTAAGTTAATCAAGTCCTTTTGTTCCCATCAGCAGCTGCTAAAGAGAAAGAAACAAGTATGTGGTTTCAATACTCTTCTCTGAACTGTACATGAAGTCAGTGGATGAAATCTCAGTCCACTGAGGTCCTAAAGGTTTCTGCCAGGGACTTCGAGTCATCTCCTGCTAGTGAAGTCTACGTATATTGCTCTGTCACAGTAGCATCTACTTTCAACAGGGTCCCATGAGGCAAACCCAGGCTAAGTGATTTTAGCTAACCCAGGTCATAATTAACACTCTCAATGTTTGCACAAGGCTTGACAAAAGCTTACATACTTACTGCCTTAACTCATGCTTCAAGAATCTATGGAGCCTGGGTCTCAACTATTACTATTTTTTAAAAGCATGCATTTGTGAAATATTAAAATTTCTATGCAACACAGAAAAAGTCTTTTAACTCTAGATGTAACTAAGTACAAATAAGTAAGAAAGAGGAAGGAAATGAATAGAAATACCAGAACAGCACATTAAAAAAAGGAGGACATTTATTTAGAATCCTCCTTGTGAATAAATGCAAAACATCGTAAGGAGTATGAAAGTTTTAAGTCCAAATACAAGAAACTAATGAGAATGCACAAGGTTTTAATAGAACCATGCAACTTGTCTGTCATGACTAGAATGTACCACTTTAGTCTGCTCTATCCTCTGCCCTAAGCCAGCTTCAGCCATGGGTCTGAAGGGCCTCCTTTACTCTCCTGACTGATAGGAAGTAGAAAATTAGTTCACTGGCACATTCTACACAACCAGCATGGATTACAACCAGGACACAGCAATAAGACATTCACAAAGATTTCCATTCAGTAAACAACTATATCTTTTCCCACATTATCTTGCTGATTTGTGCAGGATAAAGTTTGCAATTCTGTGTCTGTCAGAATCAGTGTCCCTCTACTCACCTTGAACTCTTTTTCAATGTTGGCAAGCACGGCCAGCTCATTGCTGAGCTCTAAGGCAGTCATGACAGGGTCTTCACTGGACAAAGACAGATAAGCAGGGCTGGCCAGACCTTTGTAGGCATTGATCCTGGATCTAGAGTGGCTGAAAGAGTCATGCTTTTGTTTCTGACTGCACTCACTGCACTTGCAGAAATAGTCATGTGGCCTATCGATCCGAGCTCCTTTTCGCAGCAGGGTGTGCACGATTTCATACTCGTGGCAGTGAGCAGCCAGAATGATCGGCGTGACATCATGGGAGAAGCGCGTGCCGTCCTCATCGTACGCGTAGAAGTCATCGTGCTGGAGCTCCGACTGGCTGGGACTCAGAGCGAGCCTCTTGCCTTCGGCAAAGGCAGGGTGGTTCAGGATGGCTTCCACTATGCGAACGTAGCCTTTGCTAATGGCCAAAAGCAAGGCATCCCCCACCCGGGCCAGGTTCTCCTTCTTCAGCAGGAGCTCGGTAATCTCCAGGTGCTCATTGGCCACTGCCAGCTGCAAGGCGTTCTGTCCCATGTAGTCCACACAGTTCACATTGAGTGAGGGACATTCTTCCAGCATTTTGCGGACCACTGGAATATTTCCATATTCTGCTGCATCCAGAAAGCGCTCCTCCTCCAGAGAAAGGCTTGTGGAGTGGTCATTGAACATGTAGGCTGGCCCTCGGCTGGCCTGCCTCCTGCCCTTCTCCCGCAGAATGGTCTGTCGCCGCAGTGCCAGCCTGTTCTCGTTGCCCCGGCTGTGTGCACAAAGAGAAATTATTAGTTCTTCTTCATGCAAGGGCATAGCCATTTTGAATAATAATTAATAAAAATATTCCAATCCTTTATCTGCTACATATTTTGAATGCAGCAGGGAGACCAGAAAGCCCGACTTCGATGCATTTTGCAACCACTGTTTCTACACAGCTTGGGAGTCAGTAGCCAGCTACATTTTATTTCAACAAGAAGAAAAAGCTGTCATCAATTATCATTTAAAATTATACTTTTTTCCTTATTTTGTCCTCACAGCTCAGAGTGAGAACAAGCCACAGTGCGAAAGGAATCAGCAGTCATGGGATGAGAAATGAGAGATTTCTCAGGATGGCATGGCACAAAAAGATGGAAACTCTCTGAACTCCTTTCTGCTTCAGAAAAGCAGTGAGGCTGACTTCACTTGCTCTTACTCTACTTCAGCAACCATCTAACTTGCATTTTGGCTCTGGTTTCTCCTCTTCACCCTGTTGATGTTTTTCTGACATCTATAATTGAATGCTGAGGCATTAATTGAATCTGGACAAGATAAAAGCACATCAAATACACTGTATGACATCTCTTACTCCCCGTCTCTGCCATTCTTTTCATTACTACAGTTCATAACCTTGATATACTATTTATTCCTCCACTCAGGGGCTTGCCAACAAATCCTGCTAATTCTTGATTCATGATAGCTCTGAAATGTTGTCCAGTCTGCTACTACTGAAACCCGCAGCCATTTCCAACCCTAATTATTAAATACCTCATCAATAATTATTTAATGTTTAAAACAAAAAGTGAACATATCAAACTTTCTCTTCTAGAATCACTCTGCTAAACTACTTAATATTCCCCACAACTTCATCTTTTTTCTTTAATGAATAGTAGCTCAATTATTCTTTCATACATATGCTCACATATACTTCAATACATTCAGTATTTCTCACAAAAAAATAGCCATGAGCAATATTTTATTCATTAAATACTAATGAATAGGAATTTAAATGTAAGTAAAAAAAAAATAGTCCTTTGTGACTCAAAATTTCGTCACAAAAATTGACATTGGAAGATATTATTTATTCTAGATTGTTTAGATTTAACTTTAGTATAAATTTCCTTTCTGCCTCTTGCCTTCTCAAGTCACCTAATTTAAACTGCCAAAGTCTTAAATATAAAAGGATCATTTTCCTGCAAGATAATAAAAGGTATGGAATGTGGAATATACCACAACTGGCAACAGTAACTAATATATATAATTACTGGTTTCATTATTTGATATTATGTAACAATTTTCAGAATTGTTAGGGGAGCATGTCCTCTCATTTCACAAAACATTTACATCAAGCAAAGAAATATTTTTTATGTTTTTGTTTTATGTCTAAATACATTTCAAAAGCAAATTTTTTTACCAGTGATAAATACAAATCCTAGGAACTGTGAAATGTAGCTCTGAAAAAAAAGCTGTATGAGCTTTATTTTATATCTATCCTAGTTTTCTTGTATATGTGTTGAATTTTGTAAGCTTGCTTTATTTTCAGAGTTCAGTGTATTCCTGTGACATCACATTCATTGAAAGTCTGAAAAGCAGTGCAAAGTTTTCATGTAAATTTTTTATTATTTTGTTCTTTTGTATCAGAGAAGGTCCTTAGCAGAGTGAGGCATTACCTACGTTTAAGGTAGACTGACCTGGGCTTCAGTTTAACCAACCAGACACACAGTCCTGAGACCTGACATCCAAGGGTGCAGAGGGAAAAGTCATGGCAAGGTTGCTCTCTACCACCTCTTAAGTGCATCAGGTTTTCCATCTTTGGTAGCTCCACATCGGCTTCTCAGTTTTGAATAAGCTAATTATTTAATTGCAGTAGCAAAATAATCTTAAATGCAGAATCCATCCTATTGAGCAGCACGCTGCAAATTCCCTATCTTGAACTGCTTCTTTCTTCTGTGCAGCAACCAATTACTGCTAAACATAATTTAAATAATTTACACTGAAGTTGTTTCACAGAATGACAGAATTATTTAGGTTGGAATAGACCTCCTAGATCATCAAGTCCAACCTTTGACTGATCACTGCCTTGTCAACTAGACCATAGCACTAAGTACCAAGAACCAAGTGACTGCACCACCTCCCTGGCAGTCCTTTCTGATGCTTAACAACCCTGTCCATGAACAAATTCTTCCTGATGTCCAACTTGAACCTCCTCTGAACAGATTATAAACAGATAATAAATTCAACCCATAAAAATCATAAAATATTTTTTAAACTTCTTCCAAATAATAAAGACGTGTTCAGGGTAGATTCAAATCTCAGTTAAACTAATTGACAATAACAACATCATTGGTATAAAACACGTATCTTTATGTGCCCTGCAAAACAAACACAGTATAAAATCATTTTGCTAGTATTTGATCATTGAACAAGGAAACAAACCCTTCAACAGAATCCTTGTCATTATTTTTTCCTGAGATGCATCAACTTCAGTTCAGCAGTCTGGGGTGATTAACTGACCCAATGTAATGCTTATGGGGACAGACCTTACTGCTTAAAACTGAGGCAAAGGAAGCACTGAGTACCTCAGCCTCCCCGGGGTCCTTTGTCACTGAGTCCACCAACATAATCAGTCTGTGGTGGAGAACTGACCCAGCACACAGCCAAAAACTGCAGTTCATTAAAAATCTTCTCTTTCATTTTTCAAATAATGGGAAGAGATGTTATTTCTTTGCTAGCAATACAACCATCATGGTTTATCAAAGCAAATGGTAATCATTGCTAGTGAAGAATACCTAGAATTAGCTTCTTTGTCTAGTCCCACTTCCTCTTCCCTTGCCTGCTTTTAGAAGAAAATAATTGCTTAAAAGGGATATTAAATACATACATTCCTTATGCAGCAGCTCATCATCTGAATTAGAACCTATTATAGAATGAAATAGAAGATCTTCTTCATTGTTCTCTGGACTGTAGCACAGGTCTGATGCAGACCTCTAGAATCTCAATGTAATCCATTTACCCTGCACCAATGTATTTCATACGTATGAAATGAACCTCCTGGTTTGTCCATTTGCAACTACAGTTAATTAAATTTAAGGGTCTGTAATTAAACCTGAATCTTGCAGCACAAGGCTATAAATATGTTTAACTGCAACACAGAAAGCTGAATTTTCTGTTTTATTATTTCTGTTTAATTAGACAGAGACAGTAAACATCACTTCATGAGTTTGTTTAGAAAAGTGTAAGACACTTGATTGCCTCCAAGCACAGGGAGAGGATTTTGATGATCCAGAAGAGTATGTTCAATCCTGTTATGCTCTGATGTTCTTACATTTATTTCACATTCACTAAGGTCCTTCCAGTCCACATAAATTTTAAAGCCACTTGAAACCTCACCCTTCTCAGACTGTAACTGTTGGTTGCAAGACAAACTATCAATGCACTTTGGGCAAGTGCATTCTAAAGGACTATACTCATCGCTACTTAGAACTGAAGAGCCAGTATGACCAAGCCTGGAATATTGTCATCAATCTGGATATCATGTTACAGAAGGGAGTTCTACAAAATTAGAATTAAATGCAAGAGAGCAGCAGAGGTCACACAGTCTCTATTGTATTTTCCACTTTAAACATAACAAGATTGATTTTGTGAATTATATAGGATGGTACTCCACTCATCTCACTTCCACCCTAGGATCAGTAGAATTCTAGTATAAATTAGTCATTTTTATCTTCTCTGTAGTTAAAGGAGAGACATTTCTCCTACCTACTTTATAAATGAAGAACCTATATTTTTCCATTGTTCCAAACAGAATCCCAGCAGATTAGGTGAGAGGCCTCCTGTAATGCATAGAAATTAACAGTAATATAGACCACAAAAGGATGATGGAGTAAAGTCCCTTACAAGTAGATATCACCTCAAACAATTCCTATTAAAACAGACTCCATTTTGAAGGAAATTGCTTTCTTGCTGAAATCTTATCTCCTGTCACTAATCACACTGAAAGACTAATCTTGAATTTGACTGTTCTAGCACTCAGAAACATTAATATAATTTTCAGCCTAAATTTAAAAATCACCAATTTAGATCTATTTTACTCAAACTAAGTAGCACTTTCCCCAACAGTGGCTACCTGCAACACACAAACACAGAGCAATCATATTCCCTCTCAACCTTCATCTTGCTGAGTGAAATTAAGCTCCTCTCATTTCCTGCTACATCCATGCATTTAAATCCGCCACAGAACAAAACCCTGCTTGAGTACAGCGTCCTAAACCTAAATTACAGTAATCCCTTGTGTCAGTGTTTGCAGCAAAATGATTAGACATCTTTTTTGGTGCAGTACATCTCTAGCTATCTCTCTAGTGCATTTACATCCAAGAAACCATTTAGGCACACGGATTCTCCTGTGAGCCAGAATTCTGTCTTTGCTGACATTCCTCAATCAGGCATCAGACAATGAGTCACAGATTTATGAACTGAAAGAACTCTGCTGAAAGGTCTGATTTTGACTCGCAACTCCCTTTGAGGATACGAACTGTCATTACAAAGAGTTGTGGAGCTGGGAAAGTTTGGGCATGGGAAACAACTGTGAGTATCCACAGCATTATAATCCAAAGTAAGAAGCTTCGTAGGAGTGTCTACAATATCTGCTAGAAGCTGAACAAGCTTATATAGTGACAGGACTCCTCATCTTTACTCACTTAAAAGAGCTTATTATACTTTAAACACACCTTATAAGACTAATCCGTTAATGCATTTAAACTTGATGTTTGGCTTTCCTTCAAAAGTTTTTAACCTTTAGAAGAAGACTATACAGCATCTCAAGAAATTAGAACATATAAACTCAAAAATTCCAACTTTGCTTCTATCTTCAGGACCATGGTTTAGTAAGAGACTATGCTGAAGTCCGTGATTTGCATATGTTTATTCAAAACCAGACATAAAGCCTGTTGTTCTCATGAAAAGAAAATAAATGTGTACTCATGTACACTGCCAGCAATGCAAATCTACAGGCTGGAAACATGTCAAGGAAAAAAGAAGGCTGAAACTTCAGGCAGCATCCTAAAGAAAAAGTCATAGAGATAAATGCTCTCAGAGCAAACTAAATGGAGAAAGTTATGTTGCCTCGCTGGTTTAATCACAAACTCCTCAATCTTGTGAAGTTCAAGAATTTTGAAAATTGTCCAATCACTAAGTGTGGCAATAGCATATCCATTGCTTGCTCAAAGTCAAGGACGCAGCTGAAACAATGTTGAAACCATTAGTAATCACTTCTGAACCAGCTCTGGGGGGAAGATTCCAGAAAACTTGAAAGGCCATGACCTTATTTTTACAAACAGAAGAAAAAAGCTAAACTAAACTAATAATTTTCAAATTTCTCATATGCTTTTGGTAAACTGTCAATAATTAGCAATTAGCTAGGAGATCAGATAGGAAGTAAGAGCAACAACATCATCAGCACCAAACAGTCAAAAATAAATTAGCTTGAAACTGTCTAATTATTTGGATTTGGATGTTCCATTCTTCCACTGTTATTGCACATCTATATAAAAATATATATATGTAGCATATAACATGACATTATTTATAATCTGCAAAAATCTGTTTTATAAAATTATATATTGAGATCTATATATATAAAAAATAATAGCAGCATAGATAAAATTAAATTATACATACTCAGTCTAACTAGAGATAGGATGGGAGCTTAGACAGACACATGATTTGAATCTCTATATGATTCCATGCTAAGGGACAGAAAGTGACAGGCTGTAGAAAGGAAGGCTAGACTGAAATTCTAAATGTAAAGACAGTGGACATCTTGAAACAAGTATCTGAAAAAAACTTGGGTTTTCCATCCTCTGGCATGAGGATCCATGGTTCCTCCATAACCCTTAGAAGCTGGTGGTGGATTGTAAGTGGGCTGGGGCTGAAGCACACTGTAAATAACAAGCCGAGACCATCTGTGGACATGTACAATAAAACTTACAAATAACCAGTGACAATGGCTGTTTTAGAAGTAAGAAAACCCCATAATGAACATCCCTTAAGTGTTTAATTTTGTAGCAGATAAAAGGTAAGAGTATTTTTACTCATGGGGTTTTTATCAGAAGATGTACATCTAACACACAGTATGAAATATATAATCTTTAAGACTTTTATTTGAAATTTTGGTGAAAACTGATTTGCCTTCTGCAACTATCCTGGAGGTCCTTCTGAGACCTGGACTGTCAAAGCCTTTTTGTTTACAGACTGCTGAGAAGTGTTTTCTCCAAGCTGATTGATTATGTTGTGCAAATGCTTTTGTACAGAAGCAGTTAAAAACAATTATGTTTTGGAGAGTATTTCATCAATCACAGTTTGTGAACCTGGAAGGGTAATGGTCTGACAAACATTTTCTTCAGGAAATAACAAAAGATTTTTCTCTCTCTCCTGTAAAGTAGTTTAGTGCCTATCTAATGGATGATGGAGAGAAAGCACCCGACATAAGGCAAACAACCAGTTCCCAGGCTCCTTATTCCATTTGCCATTCATTCCCCCTAAATTTTACACTTAGTTGAGTAATAAAACCAGTGTCTTATTAATGATGAAGTGGCTTCCAACCACTGAAATGGGAATGACTAGTAAATAGAAGCATTTAGGGAAATGATTAGGAAAACAGTGTCTGAATAAAAATGGCCTAAGGAGAAAAAATAACCTGGAAAACTGTAACCGAGTCTGCTTACAGATTTATCGGGAAAAACACATAAAAGATTATAGCACTCAGATTGCGTGAAGCTTTCAAAGAGGGGCATGAGATTTAAATTCTTTCCTAAGAGTAAAAAAGAGAGAAAATAGTGCTTTACCAGCCCAGAGGCTTTCATACATCACAATTGCAAAACAAAGCAAACAGACTCACAGAATATTCTGAGTTGGAAGGGACCCACAAGGATCATGGAGTCCAGCTCTGAAGGGAGCAGCCGATATGGGGAACAAACCCACAACCTTGGTATTACTAGCACCATGCTCTGACCAACTGAGGCAATCTCAGGGTCAGCGTAGCATGGTAAAGCAAGGCAGATGACATGAAGAAATGGGTTAGGACTGCTTAGTATGCAGTGTCAAAAGAGATCATCCATCATCCTTTTCTTTGAGGATTACTATCATTTTAAGCTTTAAAAGACTACTATGGATGTGGATTTTGTAGATCTGAAGATTGGGTTATACCTGAGCATATGCATAATTTCATGTTGGCTGCTGAAAACATTTGGCAATAAACTTTAAATATAATCTTTGAAGCCTAACTTTAGTGCCATTACTGAAAAACTGAATTCCTATTTTCCAGTAGTTGATCTTGCACAGAAAGGTGTCTAGCTATGTCTGCAAAATTAGTTCCTTTCTTTGTAATACCAGCTCAAACATTTTTCCTCAACTGTAAAAAAAATGCTGAGTGAATTCACCCTTTAAAACACACTTTAATTCAAGTGCAATTGCCTATTTTCACAGCTTATTTGACCAATGTGCCACTCCAAGGTTGTTTAAAGATAGGAGACTTTTTTTTTTCTGGACTGTTTCTTGCAGAAGGTGGCGAAGAATAGTGATGTGTGCCCACCAGAGGGAACACCTTACTAAGCCTGGCACTCGATAACATCCCTTTTCTCCTCCATACTCAGCATCTACTAAAAAAAATATATGGTTCCACATTCCTTACATGATTTCCAGCCTACTGTATAACTTAGTTACATCCTCTGCCCTTCTGGAGACAGACCATCCAAAGTTCACTTGTTTAAGAACAGTAAAACAAAGCTCAAAGAGTCTTAACAATTCAGATCAAAGCTTGTATTTTATTCCCAAGAGTGGGGAGAAAAAGGAAAATTAGAAGATATGAAATACAACATGTGACTTCAGCATAGCTTTATCAGCTGGCTACTTTGCTAATTTGTGGGTTTTATATGGATACCTAAAATACATCACAGTCTCCTCTGTCATGTGTTTTAGAGGTATTCCACTTGGCATATGCCAAGGGATATGTTAAATTCTGTATTCCTACAGTCTTATGCATAGCTATTTTGAGATGAAGTAAATAATTCTTCAGTTCTGAAGGTTTCTATATGGCTTTGTTGTTGGGGCTTAAACAATATATATAGGTCTATCTGAGCTGGCATGTTTTGTAAAATTTAATGTCTTGTGCCTTGTTCACTCCCCAGTTACCTGGCAATGCCGAACTTTGTCACCGTAGCTGATGGTCCTTGATGGGGTTCCTTCTGTTAGCCCTGGAACTACTTCCCCTTTCAGAAACTCAGTTTTCGGGTCAAGTGCTTTCTGTCCATTTCAAGCCATGCCTTTTGCAGAGCTACTCATACTGTACAGTGCAGCTGCCTGCCAGCAGTCTGCTGTGCCCACCACCTCAGGTGAGTTATGGCTTTCATTACTCACCTGGCTGTGAGATGACTATCAGGAAGACTTCTGTAGACAACAACTGCTAGGCGCCTGCTTGCCTCAAGCAAGCTTCTCCTCTCTAGTAAGTGTCACTGGCATTTCTGTCTTAATAAGCCACGGCAGTTAGCAATTTAAAACTTCCAGACCTGACTTTATCTGAGATGGCAGTTTAGGAACCATTTGTTTACCCAGTTAGGTGCCCCCTGAAAAAGTACATCCAGTTCATATGAGATTCACCGCTGAAATTTCTGTAACTCTCTTCTCATTATTACTACCATAAGACTACTCTTGATGATTTGTAGACTAAATCACTAAAGCTAACAGGTCATGTTTTTTAAAATGAAGCTAAAACTTTGTTCAGCTAGAAGGATCACAATCGATATAGTCGCTGTAACACAAACACAGCTGCCTGACTATGACAAACATGCCTCTGTAAACAGAACATTATTACATTAGCAGTGAAGTAGCAGACATCAACATCACAGCCCTTGTTACTTTCTCAGAGTTCCTTAGGAACGAAGTGACAAGAAAGCCAAATAAAAGAGAAACCTACTTCTCTTACAGCTCATGGAATGTTATGCTACCATGTAGCACATGCTTTACTGCTGTGTCCCACTGGTTATAAATAAAAGCACTTTAAATAGTGTGGATACTTGTACCAATGCTAAAACTGGATACAAACAAAGCAAACCTTTATTACAAACAAGCAACTCGATGTTGGTCTTCCACTGTTGGAAACTCTGAGATTCTTAAAAGAGAAACTGACTTTTAAACAATAAACTAAAGACAAGGTTCAATGTTTTATTTCTGCAAATCTTGTTACACAAAATATTGATTCCATAGAGATAGAGGGACAAATTAAATTTCTTTTTTATTTTCCAAAGAATAAAGCTTAATTTTTATTCAAATAAACAGGTTAATTACTGCACTGTCTCAATTTATACAGTGCAAGAGTTTTGCTAACTGCTTCATAAATTAGGTCAGGATGCTGTTTCATGTGCATTCTTGCAGAAACACTCCCGCTCCGCTTTGGCTACTCATTGCCACTGTTGTACCATGTCATTCAGTATCCCGACATACATGCTGGGATATCTCCAGGTTGACCCCAAGCAAGGAGCTATCTAAATGAGAATTAACATTTCTGAAACAAGCAAGCTCCTCTTCTCCCACACTCCCAGAAAAATGCTTATTCTAAGTCCAGCTCTTCAACCCAGGTTATCATACAGATGCAAACCCTTGTGCTGGCCCCTGGTAGGAGGCAGTGTGAGGACAGGCATCAGTGGTAGGGAGTGCGGAGAGAAGGAGACTTGACACTAATACCAGTCTGTATCACAAAGACTACTGTCTACAGGAGCTGCTTAGACACAACTTTGTATTTTCCTTGTGCTCTGCCTTTGCTGAACCACCGAACTGTGAGCTCTTACTCAAAACAATAGGTTATGATGCAAAATAAGGGGATTTTTTTAAACTAGCATTTTGTATTCACTCATCAAATGATCTGTCTTTGAGGATGATAAATTATCTAGAAGACAGGCGAAAAACAGAATAGACAATGTAATTTTACATGGATTTTCTCTATCAAGCTCTGGGTTGTGCTTGCCCATTTCACAACCACATAAAAAGAACATGGTCATATTATTCATATTTAAATCTGTAATAGTGGTCCTTCAGCTGACAAAACTGGAAAATGCAACCCTGGAAACAACTACATCTCTAGTTTTAGTGAATCCTAAACAGAAAACAGGTTGAAACCTATGGATCCAGAAGGGCCAGGTTATCTTCTCACCACTTAATGCTTTACTGTCTGTTCACTGTCTACAGTTCACAAATGGGATGCTTGCAGTTGGTACCCTGCTCTGGTCCCCTGCCCCAAGGACTGCTCATGCACAGCTCTCTTGCTCACACTTCTGAGTCATCATCAGGCCACTACTGAACAGCGATGGAGGATCCCAGAGATTGGTTGGGAGCTGGTAAAGATCAAAGACCCATTTACACACACACACCCCCCCCTCCACACACACCACTTCTGTCTAGAGAACATATGCCAATGCGCTGACAGAACAATGTATTTAAAACTACCAGGCAACGCAACATCACACTTCCATAGTGTGCATTTTCCTTCTGCCACGTCTTCTTCGAGTTTGACCACACATAGGCATGTTTTAAGTAGCACTTGGAGGGAGAGCTGATGACTTATACTGTCTGTTCTTCTTTCTTTTTTATTTTTTTTTTTCCAGGAACAAGTACAAGCAGAGCCTGTAACTCGTCTCTACAAAAGCAACTGAAGAAAAGAGACCAGGAAGTAAATTAGCAGATTACGGATCCAAAACAAAGCAAAGGAGGTGTTCCCTCATACTGTGCAGTTAGTATGTGCAACGTTCCACACAATGCTACAGGTGATAAAAGCTAAAAATAGGCTCTAAGGGCAACTAGAAAAATTCAGCCAACAAAAATCCACTGCTGGGACAAAATTACATCTTTTATATATATATATATTTATGCATAGAATCATGTGTATACCAAATAATATACATAATTGTATATAGGCGCCTGACTGAAAAGTTTTTCTTGAACCATTCCCATGTCTGAAGTGGTTTGCACAGCCTAAAGCACATTCCAACATCTTTTGTTATAATCTATTCTGGTCCCAGTAATTTTAATATTTGTATCACATAGATTTGTCCATGTTGTAAAAATCTAGCCTAATAGAAATTATTTTTTTATGGACATTTTGTTATGCAATCATGAGCATGGATAAAGATTATTAAATTAGGCAACAGGAAGGTACATCTATATACTAGAGACAAAATTACATTTGTGTTGCTCCTCTGAGTAAAGCCACAATTTATCAGAGAGACACGGAATCTGATTTAGTACAGTGGTAATTTAGAGTTAATGGATTCATGTTTATAAAAATCACTTCACGCCTAAGAGAAAAAATAGACTCAAGAGGTTAGCGCAAATAAATGTAAGGATTAGAAACTGTACTGAGCTGCAATCTTTCCTGAGAATTTGAAAAACTCAAATATTCAGACAGCTGATCTTAAGTTCCTCTATAATAAATATCAATGTCTGAAATTAAACAACAGCTTTAAAAGACAGTAACATCTGAGTACAATGTATCAGAAAGACAGGGGGATCAACCATTAATTGATCAGCTCTGTAACAGCCCATTCTTCATCAGCCATTCCAGGGCTCAAAGGTCCTGAGCTCTCAATGCTGCAGCCAACAGCCTGTAAACTCTCCAGCAACACTGGTGTACTACTGCTGTCATCTATAGTCCTCTAAATCTCACTCCTCTTGCCTTTCCAAAATTTTATACAACTGTGGCTCACAGCTAGAGAACAACACTGATGTAAGCCTCATGATTCTGATGATCAACTTCTTCCTACATGAATAATTAGCTGTAAAAAACAGCTGAGGAAAATCTCCTGTGTTCTCCAAACCTAGTTCGAGTTCTTTAAAGAACCTGACAGCACAGTCAGAACCTTTTTCTAATAGCTGCCCTCTTCTGAATAGTTCACACCATAATGTATGAAACATACTTTGCATATCTTGACCTTTAGAGGGGAAAAAACTCTAGATGCAAGTACATGGGGTTTCAGTTTAATGGGATTTAATCCCATTTAATAGTGCTTTACTATTTGCAAAGCTCAATGCTGCTGGAACCAGGTGATTTTGAAATAAAGGCAGGAAACCTCAGTTACCTAATTTAGGCTAACTGCAGGCTGTCTGCAGCCAGGGAAGTGACACTATCCTCAGTCACTAGCTCATATTCCCAAAGCAAAGAGTAATGGCAGGAGAGGTAGGACCCTTGAGTATAGTTACGCATTTATGAGCTCCAGCAAAATCCCAACTGTGGAACTGCAGGGGCTGTGACTCCAGATGGCCACAGCTGAACACTGTGGGGAGGTGCAGCACGTGAAAGACTGCCTAAATCTGGGAAACAATGGGCAAACCTAACCTAGCAGCCTTCAGTAACAGCATTGAATGCAGTATTCTGTTCTGCTTGCTAGAATGGGCAGATCTGTAGAGACTGAACAGGGGTACAGGAAAGATTCTGGTTGAATTTTGTCAACCAAAAAAATGGAAAACAGAAATAAAATGCAAGCAATGCTGGGGACGGATATATTTAAGTCATGCCTCAGATATGAAGCAATGTCCTATTACAGTCCTGAGGCATTAGCCTTCTGATAGCAGTGGAGTTGCTACCAGAAGCTGTTTAAAAATTAATTTCACTTCAGCTTGTAATGCTGACACATTCAGGAAGACATTTTAAAAGCAGAGAAACTCCACACACTTGCTAGCATTGCCATTCTTCAGTTTATTTTAACTGTGCCCTTTTACCACAGCCCTTTTCATTCTGCTGGGGTTTTTTTCATAAACCAAATGCTGCTTACTGACATATGTGTTAATTAACCTCATTTGTGAAATGCTTCTCCCCAAGCACTTTCTTAGCTCCTTCATTTATTTTTAAACCAACACTTATTAGAGACAATATTGTCACCTACTTTACCCATATTCAAAACCTGCTAGAGGTTATTAACAAATTGCTTGTAAATAATAATATACAATAAAATTAATACACTAGAAAAAAACTGAAAAACACCACAATATTCTTCCCAATACTTTGGGTTCTAGTTTTGCATGTAAAATTAAAGGTATTTAAGGCAGTGATGGATGGCACTTCACATGGTTTGAGCCTAGAAAACAGCTGTTACTAACTATCAACTGAACCAGATCAGGCAGAAAAAGCACCCTACCTAGAAATTCTTCAGGGAATACATACAGTGAAAAAGTTGCACAAACATCGCACGGAGATACACCAGATTCCAGTGGACATAAATATCTACTCAGGTAATCAGGGCCCAAAATCCCTTGCCTCGTAATTGTAAGAATAGATGTAGAGGTTTTACTCCTAAAATACAACAATCCAAAACAGATTACACTTTCAGAAAGAAAAAAAACTCATCTACTGTTTCTATTTCTGATTCTTTAAATTACACAGGGTATGTTTATTTTCTCAGAAAATATGGTACAATTTTTTCAGGATGTAGGACAGCACTTGTCTCTCCTGTCTGTGCTATTACCACTCCAACTTTCTTTCACCCTTGAGACATAAAGAAGCCCAGCAGTATAATAAAATCTCCCTTCTGACAGAAACAGGCTGCTGGATTACTCCAACCTTAGCTCCCTTCCATTAGGGAGAGATCCATCTATGGCTGTTTCTTGGTTCCTGGAAATTGGCCAATATCCTATTTCATTTTTCACTCAACACCATTTTACCACAGCTCATAATCTCCAGCAAGGAATCCTGTCAAGTGATCTTAGAAAACTTAGGGCATATCACTTATCTCATGCAACATTTTTATGGTGCTTAGAAAGGATTTTGTAGAGTTAACAAGGCATGCTCCCTTGTTTTCAAACTTTCCTGCTATTGCTGGATAAATCATTTATTTTCCAGGATTCTCCAACTCCTCAAGCCATAGAAACGTCTGAGGGTTCATGTAATAAACAATCCATCAAATCAAAATATTATAGTTACGTATAGTGTAGATAGCTGCTTTTCCACAAACCATTTCAGAACAACCCTGCAGTACAGAGGAAGATGGTCAGTGAAGTACAAGGATTGGAAATAACACAGGAGGAACACAGCTATATGTCTTGCCATACACAGCTTGGATCTACTTTCCACTCGCAAGAATGCCAAATTTCCATTCACACATTTTATAGCAAACAGTGCCAAATCTGTACAAAGAGCAGGTAATCTTCTAGCCCTACTGACCATTGTTTTAAGGGATAACTTGGGCATTATACTGAGCCCAGTCAGTCATTACTTTTTCAGCAGAGTAAAAAGGGGAATCATTATTCTTCATTAGATTTACTAACCACCTCAACCAAGTAGTTTTGAATATTGCTTAATTAAACTTAATACATCCATTCCTTATTCCTTTTAAAGCATACCATTTTCTTGGTCTTTTTTTTGGCTGAGCTTTCAGAGATCACTGGTGATGCAGAGGAATCAGAACATGACAGGTCCCTAGCTGGACCTTCCTGATGCAAATTCCTGATGGTAGCTACCATCATCTTGCACATACTTCATGAACATGTGGCTGTTATTGATTTAGAGATGAAGCAGATATATAGAAACTGAAAGGAATCAGATTGAAATTGCCTCTGGAAAGAAAAGGCATGTTGAAGTACTTCAGGCTGTGCAAGCTTCAGCTGTACTTGAGAACAACTGCTGTCTATCTCCAGTTCTGTTCTGCTTATGAGGAGATTTGTCTTGCACTAAAAATCTGTCTCTCAATGCAAACAATAAATCTACCTAAAATCTATGTAAATCTTGATCTTCTGGGAATAAATAAAAACAGTGAACTTAATCTGTGGCCAGTTTTGATGAAAATAAATTCACAGCTTCAGAAAAAATGTATCAGACTGGGATGAAGTAAGGTAATTGTGTTCACACAAGCTGTCATCAAACAGGGTTTCAAATATTTAATAATCTGCTTAGGAGAGGAGTTTTTGCAATGCTTTAATTCCACACTAATAAGGAATATTAAGCAAATGTACCAGGCTGTTTCAGAAGGTATCCAATCAACTCATTGAACTGCTTATTCAACATTAGTCAAGCTAGTAAATAGTCCAGGGTCACCCTGAATTGCTTTTTCTACCAGTGAGCAGAGAGTCTTCAGTTTATTATGCCAATAATCAAAATCTCCTCACAGATTACCTGCACAGTGCCCAAAGAAAATCCTTCTATAGAGTGTCTTTCTGTAGAGACACTCGATATCTCTGTATACAAGACAAACAACAGGATGTGGTCTCTACTCTGAAAAGCAAAGTGAGAGCATTCCAGTGTTTAGTACTAAAGGGAAAATAATTATCAAATTATGTCATTTGCAGAAGCAGAAGAAGCAATTCTGATCACCTAAAGCTGTGCAGAATTTAGCTGAAAGCAGTTTTGTGTCTGGTGCAACTGTTACCCTTTCTTTGCCACAAGTCTCATTGCTGCTCAAATCTAGAGTGGTATCTTTGGTTTGAAACACAGACAAAACTAGATTTCCTTATTCACATTTCATTTATATCGTATAATTCATTTATATTGTACCACTCTCTTCTTTCTACATGACCTAAATAAAAAATTCTTGTAAGTAAAGAATGAGCTTTTACTTTTTTTTCTAAAAGTACTTTGCATTTTACCTATAAATAAGTAATAGTGATATGAAGCATCTGGGCCAAGTTCACTGTAGAAAACTTAGGTCAGCTATCCAAAATAGTGAACGGATTCATTTAATGCTACCTCTAGTTTCAGAATGGATTCATTTCTTACTGAAGCACGTTTTCTGTCTCCTTAAATGCCTGGCACTAGCAGATGTTAAAAATTCTATAAAAAATATGGTGGATTATCTCAGTTTTTCTTTTTGAGATCTGCATTTTGGATATTGTGTTTTCTATTTCTTAGTCATGAAAAATACTACTGGGGGAAAGGGACTGGCATCATGGGAATCTGAGAAGAATTATGTAGAGAACAGACTTCTCTTACCCATTACAAAAAAAGTTACACAAACAGTTAAAGAATTCAGAGTAAATAAAAAAAAGCTTCGACACTGAATAAAAGGAAAAGATGAAATAAAGTAGAAACAGTGGAAACAACAGATGTAAGAAGCTGACTATTGAATGTTCTTATAAAAACCACTCAATCTTACCTTTATCCTAATTAATGCATTTTGTATAGATGACAGTGTCCCAGAATTACACACAAATACAAAACCTAAGGAACTTGTACTCAGGTCTTCATGTATGAGTTGTTGTACTATTTCTTCCTGTCCCCTCTTCACCAGTTTCTACATTGGTCTCTACCTATGAGTCTTAGAAACCTTCTGAATATTGGGCCAAAGATTTTATTAGAATTTGTTTTATTTCTTTTTAGTTTATTCCACTCTCTAGACAGGTCAGTAAAAGCAGAAGTATGCTTATTTGCTGTGTCAGTCTCATCCTTTCCAAAAAAAAAAATCTATGTGTTTTCATTGCTATGGCAGGGAGAAAATAAATTTAATACATTATGTTCCCTTTGTCTGCGTCATCAAACATAACAGTCTATTTATTATGGTCGAGCTCTTCAGTGTTCCTTTGCATAGCTTTTCATGTATAATGCAATTGCTAGAGCAATCACGACAGCTTTAGAATACTGAACTGAGCAATATGGAGCAATAATGAACTTGTTGAAAGGATGCTAAATTTATTGCAAATTGATTGGAGAAGAAAAACAATCCCCTGACAGAGACCACATATTTCCTTTAGCTTTTGCTGACTCTGGGGCAAAATTTCACAAGTTTTTGACTCATTTCCATTAATAAAAGAAGATAAGCTAACATTAAAATATTTTTAAATTAATTAAAATCAGAAATAAGCAATCAAAATAAACATCAAATATCAAACAGTAGCACTGAAATATCACCAACAATATGAATCTCAATTGTAGATTTTTTCTTAGAGAAAAGAAAACCTGAATGAAGTCTGAGAATTGTCTGAATAGGACTGGCTGAACTGGCTCATAAAAAATTGGCTGAATGACCTAGAAGAGTTGTGTTTTCGCAACACAGCTCTATCAGGAAACCCTGCTGACAAGAAAGAATATAATGGAAGAAACTTGACTCATAAACATACTTCTCATGTTGGCATCTGGGTTATTTCAAGCATTTTAAAAAATGACAAGATGGCAGTCAGTTGATCCAAACAGGGAAAATGTTCTTTAAATATGGAACAGCATGAGAAAATTAAAGGAAAAGTTAACAACCAGAAATTCTGGTCAGGAAATTACTCAAGAATACAAACTGTTTCCTGAAACAGTACACCATCTTGGACATTTCTTTGCAATACTAAAATCCATGGGGGTCAGAGGCAGCCTGAATTTGGATCACATGCACTCCAGAGAAACACACCGCCTGGCCCTTTCTGGCTGCGTATCATACCCTCTCCTTTTGCATCATGAAATCAGCAGATCCTGGTTGAAGCTTTGGTCTGGCATAACAGAATCACACCAGTTCTACTCGCAGCTGTACTGCCACTAGTCAGGGCTTGCGTGTGCAGCAGGAAAAAACCAAAACCAAACCAAAACAACAACAAAAAAACCCAACAAAAACAACCCCACAAAAAACAAACCCAAACCCCAAATCAGTGAAATAGCAGGTGGTGAAGCATTTTGGTTATTATTTTCACAGGAAATCATGGGCAGCAGCAATAATGTATTAAGGAAACAGTCTGAACATGTTGTTTTCTTAGACTGCCAAAATTCATGTTACCTAGAACACAGGAAAGCCTTCTTACACTTATTCTAAATTCCACAGAAATACTGAAAACCAGCAAGTGGACCTCCCAGATTAGTTAGTCTTCCAGGGACAGTAAAAAGAAAGTAAATTCCAAGTAAGAAACTTGCAGATGTCACTACATGGAACATTGAACATCCATAACCTACTTGGCTTTGTATCTGCTGGCTGACTCTGTTTCCCTAAAAAAGGTAACAATTCAAGCTGAGTTCGCTTCCCTCAAAGCAGCAAGAACTCAGATCCAAAACCTGCAGACAACAAAGGAAAACATTCCACTAGATGTTAATTCATTTGGAATAAGACCAAAGGACGAAGCAGCTTATTTTCTCGGGAAATTTCTTTTTTTAGTTGTTTTGAAATTCATTAGTGAGGAAATGAAATGTTTTAGTGACTTCAGGCATGGATCAAACCCCAAATATTAACCTGGGATTCTCTGCAGGGCAATCAGTGCAAAGTTTAAAAAAGGTCTCAAGTGCTTTGCTTAGTGTCAAAAGGACATGTTTTAATCTTGATCTTCAAGGTCACAAGCTAGTTGCTAAATTGCCATTTTTGTGCCTTAAAAGGAAAAATGAGTCTTGTGCCTTATACTTGGTGTCAGTGGCCCTGAGATGTAATCATCAATTTTTGTCTGCTTTTGTGTCTGGAAAAAATACAATTGTGTCACCAGATCCCTGAGCAACACTGTGCTTTTCCTCAGGCTTTTTGCAAAAGCAAAACTACTAAAAACTGAATAATAAATACCATAAAATAGATCTGGAATAAAATGCCACCTTTACAGTAGCCATTGTTACGTCTAGGGTGTTTTTTTGTTTAACACAGTCAGAAGATAAATAATGTTCCCAAATCACCTGTTTTGCTAGGATTAAAGAGGTATGTCCTAAATGCTGCCCTTGGTAAAGAACTAATAAACATCTTGTGCTTTGTGAGACATCACTTTTTGTGTTCTATTTTCTGAGCTTCTGAAATTGCTTCTGTGACAGGGAGCCACAGCTCTTTGCATGAGCTCCCCATATCTGGTTATGACTGTGTACATAAAAACTGCCTCTGAGACTATGCCAGAACAAAAACTCACATCCATTTCATGTGTCCTGAATTCAATGATGTGACAGGAGTTATTTGAAAATATTATGCAAAACTAAATAAATAGCACTCATCTTATGAGAAAGGTTTTGCCCTTATTATTGTTTACTGATGTAGCTCCTAATTCTTCTAATCCTTATTTTTCTGGCTGCTCCACAGACACCTAGGAAGGCTCAGAAGAACTTAGAGGAAACTTGATCTATACCTTTATGAGTACCATCTGTCATAACTACATTTTTTCAAAGATAACAAATTGACAATCAAACTCAGTAATGAACTATCACAGCTGTCTCTGGGTTCCCTATACATGCCCTGTCACCTCAATCAATTTTATGGCAAGGCTAAGTATGTATGAAAATACGGGTTCATATGGTCAATTAATGACCTTGCCCCTCCATAGGTTTCATTTGGAGAGGTTTCAGAGAACATTCTCTCATAACAATGTTTTATCATCTCAATTTCCAAAGTAACAAGCTCAATTTGTGGCTTAGCTCATAAAGGGACACTTAGGTAAAATGAGCAAGGAAGGGATGTGTATGCATTTGTGTATGCATTTTGCATAACAGGGTTTGCAGGAAACAAGATGTGAAAATTGGTGTTTAAGGAACAAGTACTGTAATTGTTTCCAATGCTGAAGTACAGACACTGGGCAGTAACTTGTAAGAAATATCAAAATATGCCATCAAATTCAAGTCATAGATTTAGCGGAGCTTGATATGCTTAAGTCTATAGGTTTAACTTCTAAATCAATGTTTCAATGTTTTATTTTGTTTTAATTACAACTCAGAGAACAACAAGTTCCTTACCACCTCTTTTGATTTTAATTCCTAAATGCGTGTTGATAGAGTTAGTAAATTAATCACTTTCCTTTGAATGGCTGCAGAATTTTTTGAAGGACAGTTCGAATGCCAGCAACTCTGCCTAGAAGGATCAAATTAGACTCTGATTCTCATACTGTTACACAGAGGATTTCAACACACCTGAGCAGAACACCCCAGGCATTCCCAAGTACTCCCTAAAAAGGATTCAGAACGCTGACTCATTCACATTTCTACTGCTAACAAGATCTGGAGGAACTCTTCTGTCAAGCGGTCTCTCTCCTGCTCTGCAAAGTCTACCTCCCTGCAGTAGATCTTTCTGACTTTAGCCACACAAGAAACCCACTAGTAAGAAACACAATGTATGTCAGAATGGTCTATTTTTCTTTTAAAAAAATTTAAACATGAGTCACTCAGCACAGCAGAAAATAATCTGATGCTTTTAATGGGATATACTCATGTTGACACCAGAACTGACTTGGAAAATGAGATAATATCTAATCACCTCCATTATGTGTGACACAATCAGACACGATTGATTTGACTAAATATAGATGCATACAATGCAGACATCTGCAACTGAACTCGGCACCCCGAACCCTCCACACTGCTGATGGACTGAAATAAGCCCTTCCACAGCATAATTCACTGCCCCAAGTAAATGTCTAAATTGAATTGCACATTAGAAGTGCCTATTTATCTCCACTTCTCGTAAAGAGTAAAGCATGCTCAGTTGAGATGTAGGTATTTACATATATATCACTAAAGGTATCCAAGAAGATTAAGACTTTTTCATGCTCTGACTCAGATTCTACACTAACTGGTCCAAGAAAGGTATCACCTGTGTCCTCAAACCTTATCTTGCCAACATCCTTAAATAATTCTGACTACAACATTGTGTCTGTAAACTGAAGCCATTTTTTCAAACTGTGCCACTCTGTCAAGCAGAATGCAGGGAATTTAGCTAGAAGTTGTATCAGATATTAGGTTTAAAGCATGGATCTGAGAGATTTATGTGAGAACCAATGCCCTCTTGAAAACATACTTTTCTGATACTCAATCTAAGCTCTTGCAAAAGGTCAAATAATGCTGTGAAAATTCCCCAGGCAGTTGCATTTTCACCATGGCAGCATAAGCTAGATAAAGCCAAACATCTCTTTGAATGCGATCCAAATGTTACTAACTTGTGTGGGAACTGGTCTGGACCTTCAATAGTCAAAAAGGGTCTGAAAAGTCCTGTAACGAGATGAAATAATGTTATCTGTTTGGAAGAGATGAATCATTATTAAAATATGCTGCCATCTTACTTTAGTTAGCACAATGTATGAGAACATCAATGTTTGAAAAACAAACAAAACAAGTGAACAAACACCCATGAAAACCCTACAGGGAAAAAACTCTTTACTCGATCAAAGACAATATAAGCTCTGTTGCTCACTTTAATGAGGCTGGGATTTTACTGTATGACTTGGCTGTATGTCACTGTATATCACAGTGAAAATTCTTAAAAAATGTAAGTTGATTTGCTGCACTATGTAGAATATTAGTCAACCTATGTAAATACAGACAAATTTTGCATATCATATTTTCTGTGCGTACTTGTGGTGTTTAACCCTATAATTAAGACATAAATGTTCACATATGGAATCCCAGATCGAGAGCATGAAGCTCATTAATTTCCCTGGCTTTCAGCTCCCCACTCTGTTTTGTTCATTCACTCTTCTTGACCTCAAATGCCAAGTGCACTGAGTTGTTGGATCACAGTGAAGGCTAGTGAGCTGCCTCTGGCACACCGGGTCCTTGAAGCTTTCAAGTTCCTAAAATACAAGTAATTTCCCAAGAAGATATAGACTCCTCCCTTTTAAAGCAGGAAACAAGAGTTGAAATAATTGTTTTATGCTCAGAACAGGAGAGATCATGTAAGGTTACAGAGAGAGAGAATGGCAAGTGCTTTCTGATGCTTGCTCCATTGTCCTGGTCCTGTCCCTGTCCATACTGAGGACCTGTCTGAAGCATGCTATGATTGCCTTCCAGCCAGTAGATTAATTTTCTTTCTTTGGAAGCCTCAGGACATGGGAAGAAAAGCTGAAGAAAATTATGAGTGAGAGTATGTGTGGGACACACATATGGGAACTGGTGTATCTGCACTAAAAAGTGAACTGGTGCTGAACAGCCCTTGACCCTTTATTAAACTCTGCTATTTACAAAAACAGGGTGGCAGCATTCAGTCTAGCTAATGGAAATTTTCCATGGCCTGGATTAACTCCTGAGTGGTGCGTGGGAATATCTGGGAATACTAGCTGGTTTATCCCAAAAACATACCAGGGAGCATGCTAATAATTTAGCCATACAGAGCGAGTTCTGCTGCCCAGGAACATTCCCTGGCACTTATTCATTTATTAGCACAGACACAGCCTAAGGACTAGAAATTGAGCAGAAACCTGTTGTGTGAGATGCTGCTCAGACACATAAGGAAACAGTACTTTTGTGACCAAGAGGTTTACGAGAGATACAATTATAATTTTTCAATTCAATTCTTAGTAGTCTTAGAATTTTACTGATTCCATTTCCAGGTGTTTTGTCAAATTGCTGGGTACCCTCAAAAAGTTGGAAAAGGCACACTGGGTCCTGAAAGAAAAATGTGTAGAGAGCAGATGCCCAAGAATAACCCTAATAAAGCTCCTGTGTTTCCAAAACAAATAACAAACCTTGCATATCCCAGGAAACATGGCTAGCTGAATGACAAGATTTCCCTTCCCCCATATATTTCCAAGGACAGGCGATGTAACAAAACAAAGAGAAGGAAAGAATATTGTGTAGTTATTGACGGATTTGAGAGGAAAGGGAGACAAAAAAGCTTGAGGTCTTGCAGCCATTACAAATGTATGACACTCCAAAAATCAAAAAAGTCCTTTATACAAGAAGCAGTAGCTCTTCTTCCCAGTTTTCCTTAATCCCTTTTTGTCAATCAATTCAGATCTATTAGAAAAAAATGAGCCATCTGTTTTCTCCGGACATGCTGTTTGCAACGTAAAAATGTAAATATTATTGTACAATTAGAAGATATTTGAGATGGATCTACACTAATGCTTATGTGAATCTGAAACAGGAGGGAGTTTGAAGAATGAAAAACTAAAACAACTGAAAGAAACTGAAACTTCAACCCATGATATCTCTACGACTACAACTGTTATATGCTACACTGAGATATTTTCTAGAAAGTGAAAGTGAGGAAAAGTCACTCAAAATGGACAGCCTAGCTATTTCATCATAATTAATGGCCACATCAGGATCCTCTAGGTCCTCTGAATCCTTCTACGTAGGTAATTTGCAATCTTTCACCTTTTTGTGAAGGTAAGTGCTGAGATGAGTGGAAAAATAGAACAGTAGGAAGAAACAAATACCTTCCAAGTGTTCTGAAATATGAAATCAAAATAAAACTGCAAGGAAAGAAATATTTTAGTGAAAGCAAAAGATTGTAATCAATATGTTATTGATAAGCAACAGTGCAGTATCTTAATTACATTTAAGGTAATGGTAGAAGTAGAATAGATCACACACTTGTAATCACTGCAAGATTTTCCTTTTCCCTCATGTAGTAGAAAAACCACATTGAAGCTCCTGGCAAAAAATGGACATAAAAATTACACTCTGACATCTGTATAATCTCTGCCTACAGGCAAGGGTTCATTCTGCTGGTTTTCAAGCTGGCCTGATGTGAACCTCCACCAAGTGCAAAGCTGAGTAATCACAGCTAAACCACAAGTTCAGCCTGAGCCATCTGCCTTCCAGCTGAGTGCACAACCCAAATGCTGCACCACACCAATGGCATTTACGAGCTAAGAGCAAGTTCAGGCCCAGCTGACGCCCACCCATGCAGGACTGTGCATACATATCCATGTAGAGGTTCCCTGTGGGAACAGCAATACACTATTTATACAATGCACATGACATACCTGATTTTGTAGCCAGACAGAAACATTAGGTGCATATATGCTGATAGCATACGTGGAATTAAAATGAGAATGCCAAGTAATTTCTTATGAATGCAGAGCAAGAGGCTACTAATAATTTTGAAGTTAGATTCTTGAAGTTCAATTAAGTGTGACGTTTTTAGTTAGGCAAGGATCTTTCCCCTAGTTACAACAGCACAAAGTGGATTTGAATTTGTTATACAGAAGTATAAATCCTTGTATCCTGTCAACACAGAATCTGATTGTTGCTGTGTAATCCTCAGGGAATGGTTTTGAGGAAAGCTCAAAAAACCTGTCTCCACTTTTCAGGTGTGAATTTACTGGAGGAGGAATTTTCTCATTGCCTCATTCTCACACTTTATTGGAATGCTGCTTGTTCTTATGTTACCAAGAAACATTGGACATATTTATTCAAATCCAGCCTCATGAAATAGAAGTTATTTATATGAAAAAAGGAATCTCAAACAACTTTCTGATGGGAATTCTTTTACTTATCTGCTGAAACCAGAGTACTAAGATAGTCAACCACAAACACCTATGAAAATTGTAAACTAAAAAAACTATTTTTGAAATCTGTGGTTTGATTCAGTTTTTTAAAGGTTTCTTTTGTTTCAAAGTATTTCATGAAATATTTGAAAATCTCTTCCACATGGTTTAAAAGCAGAATTTATGTGACTTCTCATGTCAGAGACAATAGTGATAAAATGTGAGGAGCTTTTAAAGAAACCATTATTCATCAAGCAAGGTTTTCTGTTCTTCAGTATCAAATAAATTTTAGGCTAATAAGTCTTTTTGCTGTAACTACTTGCAGACTTTTGTTCTTTCCCCACCTTTTTTAATATAGGGAAAGCACATATCACGCACAACAGTAAGAAAATAATCTGTGTTTAACAACAAAAATTCCCATAAGAAACTTTTGCATAGCACAAAGAAACATTTATCAATTTTATATGCATACCTCTTTCAGTCACGAACTGGCTGCTACTGAAATCATCAGGAAATCTCATTCCACTATTATTTGCACATAAGTATTTTTATTTTCTGCAAACCAGTGTTCTACATAGTTAATGCACCCAAACTCTCATTAGCAGCGTTATCAGCACTCTGGGATTACAAAGGTAATGAAGAAGCTGTGACAACATACACAGTGGGAGCGTTTTGCAGAGACAGAACTACTCAAGAGTGTCCAAAGGAGAGCAGCAAAGATGGTGAAGAGCCTGGAGGGGAAGCCCTATGAGGAGCAGATGAGGTCACTTGGTGTGTTCAGCCTGGAGAAGACTGTGGGGAGACCTCATCGCAGTTACAACTTCCTTGTGAGGGGAAGAGGGGCAGGCACTGATTTCTTGCCTGTGGTGACCTGTGACAGGACCTGAGGGAATGGCCTGAAGTTGTGTCAGGGGGGGTTTAGGTTGGGTATTAGAAAAAGGTTTTTCACCCAGAGGGTGGTTGGGCACTGGAACAGGCTCCCCAAGGAAGTGATCACTGCACCAGCCTGACAGAGTTCAGGAAGTGTTTGGACAATAATCTCAGGCACATGGCGTGACTCTTGTGGATGTCATGTGCAGGGCCCAGCGTTGGACACAATAATCCTTGTGGGTTCCTTCCAACCCAGCATATTCTGTGATTCTGTGAACTCGCACTGCACAAAGCAGCCTAGAGCTAACATGCTGGGAAAAACCTGAAGTGTTTGAGTCCATAGGACTCCGGCAGTGTCCCAGCACTCTGAGATAATGAGAAACAACTGATTGCAGCACTGGAGTAAACATGGGCCAGCAAAGACATATAACCCACAGTACCCAACTACTACATGTCCCCAGAAGTGTTGACTGATGACGAGATAGGGACTCTGCAGGAGCCAGCTTTGACGCATCCTGGCTGAAGAGCTCCAGTTCAGTACAAACCACAACATCTCCATCCAGAAGGAGATGCCCATCACTGCGGAACTACATCAATACACAGACTTAAATTCCACCACTACAAATGCAAAACCTTAATAATTAGTTTCAATAAATTTACAGATAAGAAGTACCATATAGAGGAGTTCATGCAAGTAAAACACCCACTAGAAACATTGCAAACAGTAAAAAACCATAAAATCATTAAAAAATCTCTATACACTGTAACTTTTCAATTAAATAGTATTATACAATAACTTTGTAAGCGTTGCTCTAGACACTTTCTCTTTTTTGTTACTATGACACATTTTTATTTTATTAGAAAGATTTGAGAACACATTTACACCTCTATTGTATAACTATAAATACACTGCCTTCCAGTGTATTGTCAGAGAAGATTCTTTTCAATGATTGCATTGTGGCTATAATATGCAGCTAAATTAAACTGTCATAGAAGATTTATTTATTAAGACTTAGTCCAAACTCTGCTCTGAGAAAACTGCAGAGTTATATGGCTGCCTCCCAACCTGCATATAAGAGGTTCTTTCGTATAAAGCCAAATGGAGACAGGAGTGGGGTGGGGAAGATGGAAATGGGGAAGGGACACTGTGATCCTGGAAGCTTTCAGGGTCTGTGTCAGGTGCATAGCTTTTGAAGTGTGCATGGACCAGTTTAGACAGAGTAAAAGAGCATCAGCTACTCCTTCAGGCTTTCCTTCTAGAATTAGCATGAAGCAAACTTGTAGAGCAAGGAAAACCAATATAGCAACAGAGGTGGGGGGTGATAAGACAGACCCCTTGTCTCTTACTATGACTGAACCCTCTACTTAAAACTTTCCCAGGTCAGGACTGGCTCAGTGCTTGGGGGAACACATACAGACACACGCTTAAATTTCTCTATCATTTCTTCTGTTTCTTTCCCCTTTTTAGAGCTAGTTAAAGTCTTCTTTTACAGAACAAAGAAGTGTGTTCTTTTGATTGGCACTAGCTGGTACAGCGTTCTTCACAATTTTAGTCAACTGTTTGCACGGCAGGCCTGTGAGGCTAATCCTCAGTGACCTCTAAGCTGGTTAAAAGGAGTATTTCACTACAGCCACTGTGCTCAGTTCCAGTAAACTCTCTCACTGTTGAGGACAGGGTGGATGCATGAAAATGAACAATTGGAAACAGGTCCAGAAACACTCTAAATTCTTAAACTGTGAAGGGAATTGTTTGCAATACTGTATATGGATTAGGGAACTTTCAGCAGGACGGGGAACTTTCCAACTCGTTACTCACAAACCAAGAATTGGTATAAGATACAAAGGTCATCAACAGCCTTGTCATCATGAACTGTGAGGTTGTGCAGTTCAAAACCCTGAAAGAAGGCAGCAAGAGAAACAACAGAATTAAGAGTCTAGGACTTCAGGAGAGCAAACATGACCTTGTTCAGAAACCTGCTCGGCAGCATCCTGTAGGAAGGCAAAAAGTCAAGGAGGACTTGTTGGTTTTCAGGACACCCTCCTCGAAAGTATGAAAAGAGCCCTTCGTGATACACCAAAAAAGCACTGTAGGAGGCCAGCATGGATGAACAACAATGTTCTGACTAAGCATAAGTGTAAAAAGGAAGCACAGGGATGGTGGAAGAAGGAGGAAGCTATTTGATTCAATACAAGGATACTGTCCAACCACATAGGGATGGAGCTGGGGAAACCATAGTTTGGGTAAAGTTACGGTTAGCAATGGAAATGAAAAGCAACTCTAAATGTTTTTAAAGAAACCAAATGGTGAAAAAGGAAGGCTGAAAAGAACATAGGTCCATTACTCAATGTGGCACTGAACCTAATTGAATGAGTAAGCCTGAGGTGCTTGGTGTTTTCTTTGTCTTGACGGGCAAAGTTTGTCAAGTCTGTGAGCCAACTATCAGAATGCAGGGGAGTAAAGCATTATCTACATTACTAGAAGATTAAATTGGGCCAATTGGATGTACACAAGTACAACTGATCACATCAGACACATGCAAAGTTGCTGAGGGACCTTGCCATACCATTGCAAGATTGTCATCTACTATCTTTCAAAGGTTTTGGCAACTGAGAAAGGTTCCTGATTCTTGATAGCCAGAAAAAGACAAGTGCTGCACCCATTTTCAATAAAGGACTTCTGCAGAGGTAACCTGTGCACAGCTGTAGATGAATCAGCCCAATCTCAGTATCTCAGGAAGCCTGTGGTAAATTCTCCTGGAAGACATTTCCCACACACAAAGGATAACAAGGTGGAACAGGCAGCATTAATTTACTAAACAGCGAATCACGCCTGACAATTGGATTTCCTTCCATGACAAGATGCTGGGCTCCCTGCACCGAGTTGGAGCAATGGCATCACTCACCTTGATTTTAGCAAGGCCTTCAATATGACCCCTCAGTGGGATAGACAAATTAGTATGGTTTGGAGAGGAACATGATAACACAAGCACAAAAGTGCCAGGGTATTTGGGCTCAAAGGGTAGCGATAAACACTGAGAAGCCCAGCTACAGCTGGTTACCACTGCATCCCTCCTGGAACAAAACTAGTGCCAATAGTGTTTAATGCGTGACATGGATGACAAGGTAGAGCACACCTTTAGGAAGATGGTGGGAGCATCGATGCACTGGAAGGTAGGGCTGCTGTTCAAAGGGCAGACCCCAGAAGTGGGCCAAAAGCAACATCATAAACTTCAGCAAAGGCAATTGTAAAGTCTTATGTCCAAGATGGATTAAACCAATGCAACAAGCTAGAGGACAACTAGAGAATATGCAGTGTTCCACAAAATATCTGAAGGTCCTCAAGGTAAAGAAAACTCAGCAATGTGTCCTTTTGGCAAGGACAATCGACATGTACAGAGTTGTATCAGTAGCAGTGCTACCAGCAGATCAAGAGAAGTTCTCCTTACCCTTTGGTAAGGGCACTGCTGAGACTCTTCTGGGCACATTTGGAGTACTGCTCTGGACTCACGGGACAAAAGCAAAACATGGACGTACCAAGTCCAGCAAGCGCTCAAGGATGCTGGAGCTCAAGAAATGAAAGAAGAGATTGAAGAAACTGTTCTTAGCCATCTTGAATGAAAGAAAGCTGAGGTAAAGATCTTACTGCTTTCTCTAAAGACCTGATGGAAGAAAATGAAGATAACTGAGCCAGACTCATCTCAGTGAAAGGACAAGATGCAATAAGCAGAAGTTGCAACACAGGAAATTCAGATTTGGTTTAAAGAAAAAATGCTCCCCTGTGGCACAGGCTGACAAAATAATTTGTGGAGTCTCCACTGTTGCAGACTGAAATTGTTCACTCAGCTGAACAATACCATGTACAACATGAACTAGCTGGACCTTCTCTGAGCAGGGGTTTGGTCAAAATGACCTGAACAGGTTCATTTTAGCCCACACTGTTCTATGATTTGGTGACTCTATGATCAGTTTAATACCATAGAAAACCGCATTCCAGTATCCACCATTATAAATGTAGCCTCCCTTTCCACACAGAAAATAAATAAATAAGTATATATTTGAAGCAGAGAAACATAAGAAACAGGAACTGTTTCTGAGAGGCAACTTCTTTTGCAAGTGATTGAATATGGACCAAATAATCACCAGCAAGTGTGTGGTAATAAATTATTAAAAGTCAAGAAAAGAGCTCCTGAGAAAAGATTGAGGAACTGGATTGTTTATTCTTAATCTGGGAAGACCTCCACTATACAAAAAATTTCCATAATGCTTCAAAGGCAAAAGTAAAAACTATTTCCTTGAACTAGGACAGGAGTAACATCACAAAAAAACTGTAGAAGTTAAACATTTGGACACAAGAATTCAACACCTTATTACCTTCCACCAAACCAAGTTCTCCAACGACAACAGTATTTTCTAACTTAACAAATAAATTCCTATATGACATCATATCAAATGCATTATTGAGTTCTGGTACATGAACTCTATTGTCCTTATTAATATACAATTAATCTTGCAGTAGCTGGAAATGCACTACGTTTCATTTTGTCTTATTATTCTTTTCTTCAAATTTCTGTCTAAAACTTTGTATTCTGTTCTTAAAATGGAGTTGGTACATCCACCACTCATTAGTCATGAAATACCACCCCTATCTGATAGCGCTATTAAAAACTGAAATGGCAAAAAAAGATTTTTTGCATTTAGAACTGAAAGCTTCAGTTAGCCTTTGAAAAAATTTTAATATTTTCCACATTAATTTTATAACACAGTTTGAATCAACTCTACAAACATGAAATTTCATTTTAAGAGACAAACTTCTAATTCTTCCTCTGAGCATCTATCTGACTGAAATGTAGCTTATTTTTTACCGATCATATTTCATATTTTCATATTTCATAAATTTCTAGTTATTGAACACATTTAGGATGCTCAAGCTTGTTCCAAGGTGAAAGAGCTTCTAATTTTAATGGACTCTAGCTGGTGATCTACATGATCCTTTGACATTTCAATACCCACATGAGAATACGTTACAGAGCCTTTCTGTTGCGAATTATTGTGTCAAGTGCAATGACGCCTTCAGGCTCTAAACAGGAATTTTGGTCATTGAAATGTACATTTTAGAGTAAAGAAAGCATAGATAATAATCTGCTCCACTAAACTCACCCTAGGATAAGGATGTCAAGGAGTATCCATTTGCCCTGAGCTGAAAACCTTCACCTACTGCAGAAAAACAAATCATGATCTCTATCTGGTTCAGAAACCCCCCAAATCAAAAATAGATCAACTCAGAATACAGAAATCCCTAAAGAAAGCTCCCAGCCTGAAAGTGGACTATATATCTTGAGATGTAACTTCAAAATCGAGAATGCTTCAGTGTTTTTCAGGCTTGAAGGTCACCACTAACTTTCCTTGAAGTTATTACACTTGTAACTGGAAAAATATAGCTAAATGAGTTGCTGGCAGACTAGCACTTTTTCAGATTCAGGATAAATTTTGACAGAATGCACATAAAAACATTCTTCCACAATCATACACAGGCAACTTTATCAGACCTTGAAGTGCTCACATTAGGAAATTCATTTGAAAGTCACAAAATCACAGATCTTCTAAATCTTGTGTCAGATACAAATAATCAAAGACATTTATTTTCACAGTAGTTATAGTTGCCCATGAAGTAAGTTCCTCATTCTATGAGTGGTGTTACAAAATGAACATCCATAATCAGAAAAACGAATCTTCATAATCTTAAAATAAATTTACTATTTGGAGGGCCTTGCATGTATGAAAAAATAGCTTTTAAAAGTTCATAATAAGTTGGTCTTCAAATAAAATATTTCTCAGTGTTGTTCATCTATATAAACTTTGCACAAACATTGCTCCCTTCCCACAGTCAATGCCATAAATAAGGGTGATCTCCAGATGGTGCAAGCTGTTACAAAACCACTGATCTTCTCCCAGTTATGTTGACATGCATAAATGCCCCATTATCCCCATAATATTTATCTGTGTCTCACTTAATTGCATTTATGACATCATCTGTACCATGATCCCAAAGAATTGTCTTTGTAAATTGATAGGAACTCCAAAGATAAACATAAAGAGGCCTGAACTGTCATTAAAAGAAAGTGGATGACAGTAAAGTTATTTTTTGTAGTTTTGCAAATTAGAAATCATCCAGTCATCCACTTAACTACTAAAAATGCAAATTATTAAGGTTCTCAAATCAAAACACAACACCCCTCACAAGACGCACACAAAAGACAGTTTTATCAGTAGGAACGTAAGCCATCCAGGTAATAGAGAATCCACACAGCCTTTCAGCCTGTACAAGGAAAAGACAACCAGAAAATATCTGGAGAAATGCGGGAAACAGCACAATTTTTATAACTAGAAATGAAAGTGTCACATAAGTCCAGCAACAGCCAGTCAAATACAGTTCATCTGCAATAAACAAACTGCAGAGATGTGAGATGGATACAGTAAGCTGAAACGTACCTCTCTCTAAAATACAAGTTTCAAGGTGACTTTAGGAGAACTCTAAAACTACAGCACTGGCTTTTCCATCTTCACTGTCATCTGTAAGAATAGCTGAAGCTCTGGCAGTAGATAATTCGACAATTTGTCCAAAGCCAATACACACTCTATGTTTTTAAAGACTTTCTCAGATATATCTAGGTTTTAGTGTGTAAGTACTACAATTTGCTCTTTGAAATTAATTTAGTGGCCAATTTTTTCCCTGTAGTCAACCCTTATTCTCAATTTCTTCTTCTTCAACCAGGCATGAAACACTGGGATTCTCTGCACTGACTCTACTGTGAGTTAACACCACTACTCAGTTGCTGACATGTTTAAATCATCTCAGGTAGCAAAAAGAAAGCATCAGTGTTAAATTAATTCTCATTCTAATACTTCACAGTCAATAAAACCTCTTAGGAGATAAAATTCCTACTGCTCATCCATGCCAAATCATCTGTCAATCTTTATTTATGCAAATCAATTCACGTTTTTAACCCCTTTAAGTCTGCAAAACTGACAAGTGCATTAAAGCCTTATAACATGCTTTATAAAACCCACATACAGAAAGATTACCTCAATAAAAGGATAATACTTCCATGCCTACCCATCCTTCTATCAAATTGTATGAATACTGATAACTAATGTTAAAAGCCAGAACTAAATTTTTATGTCTTTCAAAATTTTTCACTCATATTATTATCAACTCTATTAAATGACTCATTAATATTCAATTAAATACTACAAAAAATTTATTTTATTGCTCCCAAATGTAATAAATCATAAAAATGATTAAAACTCTGCAGAAGCACAGAATGCCACAATCATGTTCAGGAGTGTGATACAATATGCACACTAGGAAAATTAAAATAATTGGTTCAGTATATTTAAAACCCTATTTTTTTAAGGTCAGTAACAATGATCGTACTACACATGTGAAACTAGAAAAAAAATTTTTGTAAAAGCAAAACAATAGTAAAATATCAGAATGGGTTCTTTCCACTTCCTTTTATGGAACTAAAGTCTAAGTTCATAAAATAAGTTTGTTGATTTTCACTTTAGTTGCCTTAAAACCATTAAGATTAATCACAGGGTCAAGTGCTTTCTGAATTGGAGGGGTCGTAAGGCTGAATACACATTTATGGGTAGGCTTAGATAATTTACATTTTCATATTACTTCCACTGCTCCCATCACACCTTTTGTGTATAGATGAATTCAAAAGCTTACAGAATGGCAATTTAAGCACAGAGAATCTCATTTGTCAAAACAAACTAATAGCTATCAAATGCCTTGTAGTCCTCTCATTTTTAAGCTGCTAACAATGATTCTTTCATGCATTCCTGGTCATAAATTAATAACTATTCTGCTTGAATGGAGCCCCTATACTCAGAGACAGCCTCACAAGAGGCAGCAGCTCCTGTAACACTGCCTGCTTCCCAAGTCTGGCATTTTGCCTCCCCAGACACAAAAATCACTCTGGTTGGTAGCTGTGATTAAGCAGAACGAAGAAACTGGGCAAACCAAAAGGACAGCTGTGGCACTCTCCACCTTAACATTGACATTATAAAGCTACTGTTGCTTTTGTCAAACCACGTTCCATGACATTCTGCTGAATTGCTGCATCCATCCTCAGTGCTGCAGTCATATGTTTAATTCACTTCTCTTGAAAAGGTTCGTCTTATGCTTCAGTTCTCAGCCTCTTCAACATATGCTTATTTTTCCAATATTTAAACAATATTTAATTGCTTTCCTTATTAATGCCATGATCTACCAGCACCAGGTGAGCTTTACAGAGCACTTTCTTTTTCTTTCCATAACATCCTGGGAAGTTGTACAGATAACAACTTGATTTTGGGAACTGCAAAAAACTATGAAGTGATCAGCCAGCATACACTGAAACACAGGAATTAAAACTGATTTCAGGCTTGCAAACAAGACCTACCGATGACAATGCTTGATAACACTTGCTTTTCCCTCCCAACTTTATATGCCTGGCCAATAGAAAAACCCGAGAATCTTGTCTTCCTTCCAGACAACAACAAATTTAAATTCCAGCAGTAGATATTTGTGTCTCTAGCTCTGCAGGGCCTCGTTTGAAAATGCCACACTCTTACTCAACTGGTCTGCTTATGTCTGCAATCACTTGCCAAATTCTAGAGCACAGTACTTCACATTATTGCAAATAACAAAGGGTGCTTGAGCACTGAGAAGACTCCACTTCAGATATTCTGTAGCCTTGTATTTAAAAGGCGTGATGCTACACCTGCTAAGCTCATGCTCAAGCTGTCCAACAATGACAGAGCTCAAGCTCTAAACAATGAATGGCTTTAATTAAAAGGTATGAATGGGGATGTGGTGGCTAACACGACACTGCAAAAACCAAACCAGATAAAACAGTTCTGTATGTGCAAGGTGCACCCCACAAGGCTGGCTACCTCAGCCACCTCTTTCATGTGCCTGTGGGACAGAGACATGATCCTATCTTCTCCCTGTCCCTCTATGCATCTTTGTGTAACCCTGCTGAAGGATATTCAGCCAGAAGTGCCATACATTTCCTTAGCTCAGAAGCTGCCAGGACCCTTAGGGGTGCCATGTGATGAGGAGGGAGAATGAACTCCTGACTGCCTTTACACAATTTATATCACCTAAGGTCCAGAGACCATCTACTCACAGAACTTTCAGCAGATGAAGAGGAACACAACAATATAGTGACAGGATAACAACATGAGCTTGTGCTGGCATTGTCAAGAGCTCTGCTGAGCTCTCTCTGCCTTGATCACTTAATGACAGAGGGTAATTTCCTTTTATTCCATTTAACACCATCTATTTCCAAAAAGGGAAAAAGGGGAACATGTATGAACATATGCATATGTTATATATATATGTCTATAAAAGGAAGGAAAACAAACATTTATCAAACAGTACAGATAATAGATCTCATCCTAGACAGTGAATGTATCTAAATCCAGCTGCAATACAGCAATCCAGAAATTGCATGGGGAGATTCAAGCACAAGGTGAAATGCTGAATGGCATTCAGACCAAACTCTCATGTTCACAAGGTCTCATGTTCTTACTCTTCCCTGCTCTTCTAGAGGTATGAATTACTTCTGGCATGAGTCAGACACAATTTTCACCATTACCTTTAGCACAGTTTATTTTACAGTTGTAGCACCAGGCAATAGGATATGGTATCAGCAAAAAAGGTCAGAGAAATACAAAAATCATCTTGAATAGGAGAGCTGGAGATGATTATGAAAAGAAGGATGAAAGTCATGTCAAACACCTTAAAAAGACAGCTCTTCAGGTAGCTGCTTCCTCTGCTACTTGGTCAGAGGAATGCTGCCAAAGGTAACAAGTGTAAATACATTACTTTCACTTTTTATTTTTATAAACCTTTATTAATTTTAGCTAGTTACATTTTTTTCTTGCTTGCTCTAAGCCAAGACTACTGTGCAGACAAATGTGCACAAGAGCCTCAGCAGAATTGTTCCTATCCTCTGCAGCAGAGTGTACAACAAAACCCCATCAAGTTGCGAAGTGTGAACCCTAGACAGGAAACAACGTGGCAACTGAGATTACTCCAATATTTCCACATGTAATGCAAGTAAAGATAGAAAAGAGTGGAACAAAATGAAAAAATTGTTAATTGAATTAGGGGAAATACACCTACATGGTGTTCCCATAAAGCCTACAGCGTATGACACAAAACAGTGAGTCTGTAACAGGGCTCTGACAGACCAACATGCCCTCCAGTCAGCACTGAACTAGCAAACAAACACAGGAATAAATTATGCTTTGATCAGATTTGTCAGCTTCTGGGTTGTACTCAAAAAATGAGTATTCCTTTACCCTCAGTCTGCATTCATTTCTTGTAAATCTGACTACTATTATCAAATGTAGCTGAAATCTGAGAAGAGCTGCAGATATGAAATATAACAACCCTGAGATCTCATCAAATTCCTAGGTAGAATCTCCACACTCAGAACTTTTCATGCTGAAATATTATTCAGAGCATATTCTTTTTTATTTCAGATGCTATTCTTTTTTATAAGTGTACTATCTTCCAAGATATTCTCCTTTGTGTATCTCTCACTGATCTTGACCTGCCACAGGTGAGGGCTCTGAACTGAGAAAAACTGCCAGTAAAATAAGGATGGGAGAAAAATATGGATCTTAACATCATGGATCCTCCATGCTGAATATATGTCTTATGATTGCAGGAGAACTAGAATAATATGGCAATTTATGAGTGCATGAAATCATGGATAAAAGGGACTGGATATGAAATGAAAGCCATGTAAACAACTGATTAGAAAAATGACAACGAACAACCTCAGGTCTACTCAGAGCACAGGAAAAAGTACTAAAGATCTTTTAAATGTCTGAAAAGAGCAATAGGAAAATCTATTGGAATTGGATGAGTGATTAGGGTTTAGTGACAGTGAACTCCCTTCTGCAGAAGCAGCATGTACATTTTCTGCTCAGCACCTGAAGAAGAACAAACAGTAAGAACAGTGCTTTGCAAAAAACCAGAAGACAGTATAACTATACTAAAGACAGTAATTAACCTAGAGATAATTGTGTATCAAATAACACAGGTATGCAATAATATAGCAAATACAATTGAGAAAACAGTAATGGGTAAGATTATTCTAGCAGTCACATTTGATTGATCCAGGAACTTAACGTGCTTATCCATTTGCTCATTCATTATACTCTGGAGCACAATGAAATGTGTCCATCGCCTAACATGAATCTTGGTCTGACCATGTATTTCTACAAAATTAACATTTCACTGAAAAACTGCATTAGTAACTCAACCAATGATGAAAGGCAGACACTAAGAACTTCAGAGAGAACATTAGATCTAAACAAACTTTTCCTTCTTAGATAAAATAAAGATTTGCACAATATACAGTGTCCATGTCCAGGAGACCATTTCTTTTTTTTAACAGCTCTGTTTGTGGGAAAATAATGGAGTGTGCCTATTGATATTCCTCCTGCATCTATGTTAGGAATAAGCCATTTTCATTATGGAAACGCGATGTACTTCTAATTAAAGAATCCATGCAATATCATCAAATTTACCTTAACACACACGCAATAAAAATTGCAGCAGCATAACTTCAGGATAAAGAAGAGTTCCTGCAGAAGAGCTTAGCATTTCAATGTGTGCTTACATAAAAGGGAAAACAATGTTAAAAAAGGAATTCCTTTGGTTTACTTCTAATATCTGTAATTACTGTCATTAAAAACTAATTACTTTAAAAGAATAAAGAAACAGTGATGATGTTTATTGTTCCCTGCTATGCACAAAAAAAGTACTTGGCATCATGACCTCAGTGACACTTTTAGTGAAAACAGAATTGGTGGCAAGTCACACATGCAATTCCAGCAGGAAAAGATCGTTTGCCTTTCTCAGATCTGAGATGTAAAGGTGATTGCAGCACACAGTACAATATAAAAGAGAGCTATGATCAGGTGCGATAGATCAAAGGCATAGGATGAGACTTTTAACAGCTACTGTTACTTCATAATCACAGAATATTTTGCAGAACATGTGATATTTGCAAAAGTTGTCACTCAGAAGAGATGAAAAGGTCCTGGCCTCCACTGAACACCATGCTGCCTTTGATCCCACAGAACAGAAGAAATCCATGAACTAGTTAGTTACATGACAACGTCATTAGCTGTTGCTGCTCTCCAGTTAGGTAATAATAATAGAATAGCATAGGGAGGCTTTTACAATCACTTGACAAAGACTGTTATTACAGCTAAAATGAAATCAAGAGGTTTGCTTTCACAGGGAAGAAATAAAGTTTCAACACATACTGAGAAAACCTTGAGACCTTTATCTTCAAGAAAAAACATAAGGAACAGACAGAACAGTTCTGCCTTGCTAATATTTTTCTGGCAGGTTGCTGTAGTGGATTGGGATTTCTGTTCTTCCTGAGTTGAACTGGGTCTTGCAACAGGGTCTTTGACATCCCAAGCACCTACCTTACTGCTAAATAATTCACTATGGTGAAATACAGAGATGAGAAATGCTCCTAGCGGGTATTTATTCAAACGGATACATTTATTCAAACTAAAAGATCCTGGAGCACTGACTTTTGGGTGCAATGGTAAATACCAACCAAAACCAGTTCTCACATGGTTCTACTTATTATCAAAACATACTGGATTTGTAACATTCTCTGGAGAAGAACTGTAATTTAATTAAAACTTTTCCCAGTTAAATAGCTTTAAGTGATAAAGAATGATGATTCTAACATCCAGAGAATTCAGTGAAACAAAGCAGAATAACAATGTACAGCATTTTTTAGCATGAAATTGCATGGACACTAGCACAGTTAGGACCCATACAATAGCAGCTTGTTGGGATGGAAGGAAATTTTTCTGCTGGAGAAATAAACTACATCAGGAGAAATAAGAATCAAAGTGGCCTTTCCATTAATTTGGTGGCGTATACAGGTTCTGAAAATCAAAAACTTTCATCAGGATTTCTTCATGCTTGTCTAACTGGCTAACTTCACTTATCAGCTTTTAACCAAATACATTAAAATGAAGGGGAGAAGGGAAGGCTCTGTTACCTGAACCCAAACTTTCATATTGTAGAGCGAAGAAAGCATTCGTATGGCTGCTTTGTAACTCATCTGAAATGTACAACTTTGCACCAGTTCCACAGCAAAATTAGCTACATTTTCCTACTGAAGGGAGACAGAACTGTAGTTTTGGTCACAATTGCTTTGGCTGGGCTGGTCTCTTGAGGCAACACCATGAGTTGAACACCAGCAAGCAGATACACTCAGTACTGCTGACTGCCAAGGGAGTCAAGTCACGTGCGCAGTGCGGGAAAGAGTTCAGCAGAGAGCTGGAACTGCCCTCTCTAAGCCAGCCAAGGGGGGAATTCAAAAGCAGGTAATATTGAATCAACCCATGTATGATTCATGGCAGCTTCAACAAGCCAAATGCAAACATTCTTATTTCGGACATATTGAGACACTTTTGATCAAAAAGCCAATGGAGAATACTTCTGAGAACAGCGCTGTCAAGACTTATTTGCAAAAAAAGAATGAAATTAGTTTTTTAAACCATGAAAACAGACACAAGCCCAGTAACATTCCACATGAACAGAAGTTTCAGACTTACTCAGCTTTCATTTTTACATAGGACTTGAGAACATGGGAACACAGCCTTCACCTATACTCTCTCTTGGAAAAATGCAATTGTTTTGTTTTGCCAAGCATACAAGGTGACATCCCAGAAGAAGAGAAGGGGAAAGGAAAAAACCCCAAAAGAAAAAACATGCACTTTCAGAGTTTTACTTACAATTTTTGTTTACTTAGAAATTGGATTTTTTTCCTCATGATCCTCCTGTGTCATGCTATGTACTCTCTGGAGCAGCAGTAAGTGCAGCAGCAGTAAGCACAAAAGTGAGGAACAGAAAGTCATGCAGCAGTAATGTCTGGGATATAAAGTAAGTCTAGTCCACATACCATTTCTCTAGACGCTGCACATTTAAAGTGTCATGAAAATAGTTTTGCCATCCCTCTCCACCACTCTGCAGTTTCCCATTCCTGTGCATGAGAATATACAGCAGCTTCATCTGTCTTTGCTGCTTTCTGGAAATTACCTTGAATTTTTAGGAAGCTGTTAATTGATGAGTGGAGACAGGTGGAAAAAAAAAAGGCATTCTTATTTTGTACATCCATAACTTTTTAAATTCCTTTTAAACATCCCTTCCAGTTTCATCATTTTTAGCACCTTCCCTTTTTTTGCAAGATATTTAGCAGTGATAATTTCTTATTTACTGCCTCTTATATTCTCAGAACTGGTATTTTCAAGAATACAGAAGAGTAGTAGATACTTTCTTGGTTTTTATTACCTTGTGTCTCAGTCTTGGGCTCAGGGGTTATGAAGCAGAGCAAGAGGTAAGGTGATGCTATCGATCACTGACTCTTCAGCACAGACAGTGACACCTGTTAGTATATCTGAACATATTCCACTGATGACCCATTGCCTATGTTCAGGACAAATGCTATGAGTACAGCAACATGAGAACAGACCCAGTGAGCATAACAAAAATCTGTGCTTACCTGAACAAACAGGCAGTATAACATGATGATACAGCTGGAATGATCTTAACTGCTTGCCCTCTCATGTATAGCAGAGCAATACAACTCCAGCACGCACAGAGGCAGGATACCAACCATGTATCACACACCAAAAGAGCCACCTCATGCTCCTTAGAAGCAGCAGCCTGCTGCTGAATCTGGATGTGAGCTTGCATAGATGGACACACTTCCATTTTCAGGTGACATTCAGCACCACAAATCTTGTTCCATACTTCTTACATTAAAGAGCAGTCAGCTATACTATGCCACTGCCCAGGGGCTGTCTGGTTTGAAATTCGTATATGGGGCAACATTCCCCCTCTGCCAATACAATATTGATAGACTCAAAAGAATTATTCCAGACATAGAAATTATACAGAAATTACATCTCACTCAAAAAAGACACTTTGCAGCTGCATCTGTCATGTAATTCTGATTCCCCAAAACAGTCCTTATGTATCTAAATACATACAGGAACTGGACCATATGCCCCTGCAGTGAGACTATTTCCCCCACTCCTCAATGTGTATTTCCATGTGTTTTCTGGCCCTCTGGAGATATCAAGACCTATATGCACGGAGTAAGAAGTCTTGTCATAGACAGAGGTTGAAAAAGGCACACAGACACCCAGCAGTGCTGCTACCAGCACTGTCTTCATTGATCCATGGAGTCATGTCACAAATCCTGCACAAAGCCGGTGAAACCACAAAGGATATTCTTTCCCTCTAAGGCATTATCAATGCTCTCACTGATAACTAGGGAAATTTCTGCTAGTTTTTAAATTTGATGTAAAATCGGTAACAAAGAAACCTCAGGTCATGAAAGATCCTCAGACAGCTTTGTAAGATGAGAGGCATTAGCCTTGCTGTCTCTGTAAATCCCTGCCTAGATTATTTTTTTAAGTTTCTCTTCCTGTTATGCATTAAATGCTGCTGTTGATTCTAGGACAGAAGTGGCTGTGGGATAAGAAATCCCAGTGTACATTTTATATATCGACTTGTTAGGTAAGATCATTATTATTTTAACATACAAAGAAGTTCTGAAATTTCACTATCACATCATTTGCTGTTTACCTAAACACGTGCTTACATCAGATGTTGCTAAACGATTAAACACCTTTCTGAATTAAACCTCTAAATTCTTTTCTGAAGAAAAGTAGGGAACATTAACTTCTTCAGCTTTGTACCATATTCAGCATTCATTCTGCAGACCTGCAGACACTGCTATTGCTGACTTTTTTGTTAGAAGTGCTCTACGAAGTGTTTCAAATAAGATAGACTGTATCTTCAGAAACTTAAGTCCCTGCTCCCTCCTAATGTTTGGTTGTTTTATTCGTTGCTTAGATCTCAGTTCAAGATACTGCTATTTTTGCACCACCGTATCTGCCATGTTGTTGCAACTCCTTAGTCTTCCCTGGCCAGCAAGAGGTTGTTACAGACTCCCAGCCTCAGCAACATCCAAGGGACTTGAACAGTAGTACAGATTACAGCCCAAGATTTCCAGAGCTTTTGATATTGTGTGGTTTAGTTTTTAAGATCCTGAAGTGAGAACATCTCACAATGAGAGGCCATAAAAAATACCCAGTATCCTTGAAAAGTTTCATTCCATGCCTACTACTTGAAAATGAAGTCATATTATCTAAGTTTTGTAAGTGCTACTGCACTTTGATTGCATTTTTGTCAACAGTTGTTGCATTTTTAGCTCAGATTTCTACACTTAAAAGAGAGGAAACAAAATTGTGTATTGCATGGGGAGAAGTATGATTCTAAGACTCACTTGAGACCCATAAGACTCACTCTAAGACTCAGAAGAGCAGCAGTCTTCCAAAAGTGTCCTGAGTAATTAATAGGAGACTTGTTCTTAAACGGAGAGGAATAGAAAATCTACAGAGAGGAAGAGCCACCGCAGCCTTCCCACAGCCTGCCTTTTGCATCTGATTTGTCAAGATAATTGGGTAATCCACTCACCAGTGGAACAAGATGGTCCTTTGCAGAGCCTGAACCCTCTGAGCAACCATCCTGTTCTATGTGCTCCTACAGGACAGAGGAAAGCAAAAGACAAGCAGTGGACATGGTGAAGGCAGATCCTTGAGCATTCAGATTTATCCTTCAGGGCTAAGAGAAGCTTGAGAATTCTCACAGAACAGGGTTTCTCTTCGAATAAGCACCACCAGTGTAGCACACAGGTAACTTTTAAGAACTCTTCTCCCACGTATCCCCAAATAAAGTTTTATAACCTTTCAATTACCATTTCAAAATGTTTTTATAGGTAATATACTTGGATCATTGTAGTTTCACTGGAATTAACTATAAAATAATAAATCCAGATGGAAAAAAACCCCAAAGAAACATAACTTCAACTCATGTAAAATACAACAACCTCAGCAAGATAATACACTAGAAATTCCTAGTACGTTTCCTTCATTAAGAAATTTTTATAACACTTGAAAATCGAAAGTAATTTTAAGTTATCTTAAGGAAGTAAAGCACCTAACTAAAGATTAGCAGAGTGGAATTAAACTAGCACAGAAAATCAATTACTGCATTGAAAAACAGAAAGGAAAATTGGTTCATAATCGTCTATCACGAAAAACAGTTGCTTAGGAACAATTTGCATAGAAGTTTACTGTGTTTTCTGAAAGAATTACCAAGAAAAAAATAAGCACTGCAATGGTTCAGATCCCACATAAATCACTAAACATGGTTAGAAACTTGTAACCCTAAACATAGGCACATACTGCAAATGCTTAGGAAAAAACCTAAAATCCACTATTTTAACTAATATCTGGATTCTCCATGGCACTTAGCTATCTGTGCGGTGGGACCTGCAAGTCATATTTCTCTCTCGAACTGAGCTGTTTGTGTGGGATGGATGCAGGAGCCCACTGCTGAGTGATCACACGTACCTGACACTGTCCCCACCACAAACCCCCATTAGAAGTGGGGGCTTCTGCTACACGTAACTTGGTGTGTGCATAGGGACATGGGGAAGGCACTTTCCCACACCAAAATTAGCAAAGAAATGGTAATTGTGACATTGACAGCACAGGTCTCTATGGCACAGGCCTTCCGAGCTTTGTGAGACCAGTTTCCAAAGCATCCTCCCACAAGCTGCACCTCAGTTAAAACTATTTCCTACAGCTGTTACGTTTTCCTGTGACCTGCCAGGTGCTGCAGAGGTGTTTGCCTGATGTAACCCATGATTCAAAGCATTGCTGCTGTAAGAACTGTGCTCTCTGCAGCCAAGCACCCAGCTGCTGCAAGGCTGACAGCTGGACTGTGTGCAATGGGCCTGTTTGCAGTGCACTGCAAAAGCTTTACAAAAAGCTCCAAGTGTTGGGCTGTTACTACTTGACAGGCCTAGGACGTGTACACAGAGTAGGACTGACAAAATTCATCAGTCTGGCCCGGCTACCTGTTCCAAATAAGGCAGTGAAAATCATGACTAGAAAAGCTGCAACGTGTTGGTGGCAGGGAAATATCTTACAGAAGGAAAAGAAAACATACATCACCTCTCAGAGATAAGGGAATCTTCCCCTTTGAAAAGCTGCTAAGCAGTCAGTCACCAGTCGTAAAGTCAGTCAATGTGCACAACAGGAGAAACCCAGGCTGGGCCAGAAGGAAAATCAGCACAACCAAGTGTTCCTCTAAACTAACACCAGTGCTGACAGAAGATGACAGGAGGCAACAGACCAGCTCTGAATCCACCCCTTCAGTCTGCTGGGCACTTACCTATTTGCTACCTAAGCTGATGTGACACATGCAGATAGTGATAGGACAAGAGGGAATGGCTTTAAACTAAAACAGGAGAGATTCAGATTAGCTGTTTCCTAACAGAGAAATTCTTTACTCAGAGGGTACTGTGACAACTGGAACAGGTTGTCCAGAGAAGTTGTGGATGCTCCATCCCTGGAAGTGTCCAGGGCCAGGTTGGACAGGGCTCTGAGCAATCTGATCTCAGGGGTTGCATCCCTGCCCATAGCAGGGGCGTTGGGATTAGACGATCTTTAAGGCCTCCCCCAACCCAAACCCTTCTATGATTCTGTAACAAAGCACAAAGCCTTATGACAATTCTCCAGTTTGAATACTCTGCAAAATTGTTCGTGCTGCCGCAGCACCAGACCTTGTGGTCTGTATTCTGTTTTCTACAGATCAGCCATGGTCTTTTGGTTTACGATCCTTCTTTCTACCTGCATGAAAGGCCTCATAGATGCTAAATATTTTTTAAAATATCCTCACTTCTTTGTTCTCTTCACTAAGGTAAATAGTGACACCAAACCCAGTGTTTAATCAAGTTCGAAGACCAAGAAAGAACTCCAGTCACGCTCTTCTGAGCTGGCAGTGGGCAAGGTTGGGTTTGTTTTTTATTTAATTATTCATAAATACGAGCAGTGGTATGACTAAGGGCACTACTGAAGGAATGTTTGAGTGAAGAGGTGGGCATCACATCTGCTGCTTCATGATTCACTTTTACCATTATTATTTGTCTTTTTTTATTTCACCACTACAATTCCAGATTTAAAAAGTGCCCCACTCACAACAAAGCTTTCACTCAGCAAATCCACATCCACAACACTGATATTTTATTCATACAAGTAATTTTTTTTAAACAAAAGGGAAGTACATTCAACTCTTCCAGAAAAAAAAGCTATCCACACTTCCCACATAGCTTTGAGAACACACCTAAACCCAAAAATACTTGATATGCCATTATTTCACTTACTCAGAGTTCTTGTAGTAAATCTCACATTTTATTCCTAATGCCAAAGCTTGCCTTTTTTTTTTTCCAACATTGATGAAAATTTATTTAAACATATTAGACTGGTGGTTACAATAGAGCTGTGCTAACAATTGCACTATTGGTATGAAAAAGTGGAATTGTACAGAAATGGATACAGAAAATAAGCCCAGACTTTAGTCAGTCATCTTCACATTATATTCCATACATTTTATTTCACTAAAAATAGTATACTTGATTGTGTATGTCAGTGCTAAACAAATAATAACCATTCTACTGCAAGACAAAAATGTTCATCCATCCCAGAAAACACTGCCTGTCATTTAATTGCCATTAAGCTTTTTGTCCACATTTAATTATCAAAACTTACATTTAAATACTGCTTATCAACGCAAATCCTTTAAGCCTCCTGTTGAGCAGACTCTGTGTGCAAGTGGCTACACTCACAAGTAAGTGCACAAACAGACTCACTGTATGCACTTCAAGTTTAAGGCCTTCTTCTAAGGCATTGCCTTGCACTGCATAACAGCCTGATGTATGAAACCAAGTTACAAAGAATTTGATGAATACAGGTGAACTGCCAAAATTTTCTTTTGCTCGTGTTTGCAGAGCTGGAAAGTCTAGCACAGCCTGATGACGCAGACCCACCATGCCAAACTGCCTGTATTTGGGGATACCAATATTGGCAGGAATTCTTCAAGTAGCCAGTTATTATAACCTTCGGCTTCTGTGGTGGCAAATGCTGCTGGGAGAGTGTTTGACAAACAGCATGCTGGTTATTAACATTTACATTGAAAAGTATGCCATATACATCCCACACATTTCTGAATCACTACTCCACCTTCCTCAAGCAAATTTAACAAATTACTTATATTTTCATGGAAATCTTCCAGTTTTATAAAATCAGGTCCCCCAGGGAGGTGACTTTCATTTGTTTGGTAACTACATGAGAGTTAGGGTATAAATAAAGTTGCAGATATATTGCAATGGCTCAAGCAAAATGATTATGAAGCATTAGCACAGGAAACTGTTTGGGTATTGTAGCTGACCAAAGAAGTTCGCTGTTAAATTACTGAGTGTACATAGTGAACACAGAAGTGCCTAACAACTAAACCCAAGAAATCCCACAAGCCTTCATCAAAAATGAACACACGTGGAGGGGAAAAGCCTATGTAATATAAAATAAAAAAAGATGTGTAATGTTGAAAGTGAAGCATTCTCTTCTACCCACTTGCAGGATATGCAGAGTGAACTAAAAGCTGGATTTTCTGGGGCTTGATAACAATGGTGTTGTCCTTTTACTCAAGATCTCAGGGACTACATTTAGTCACCCAGAATATGAGAGATTCAGACATGACTTTTTTTTTCCAGTGCCCAGTATGAAGTAGATCCATCAAAGCTAAATCCCATGATGATTTGTGTATTCCATACACTAGTCTATAAAAGGAAATGACCTCCCTCTATACCAACTCTTCTGCCTTTTCGATCTCAACAAAACTACTACAAATTTTCAGAAGACAAAGCATCCCATCGAAGAGGCTGACAATCTGAAACACAGCTGCCACATTGTACAGTACTCCCTGAAGAGATTATGTCTAATGAAGAGTCTGGAAAATAATTTTACAGGTCATTTCAAGCAAGACAGTTGAGACTAGACATAAAAATTACATTATTTCAATGGCAGAAACTATTATATTGCAGGCAGGAAATAAATCATTAAACATATTATTTAACAAACACTAGGTTTTTAAGTATGTATTAGGTCTGGTAATTCAGAGAAACACTTGATCAGAAAACCACAAAAGTTGAGGCATAGTCTATGCCTCAAGGCAGTTATGCACATCAGAACCTTTTTCCCCCCTGTTTTCATCCGATAATTTGTGTACCTCACTTACTTTACAACTGGCATTTTAATACACAATTATCCCTTCTCACACGTATAAGAAAAAATTTATTTTTCACAATGAAAAATATTTCAAAGTATAAGTAAGCAGTATAACCAGATGTCTGACTGAATTAGTGCCTTCTCACTAGTTTAGTACACTGACAATCTGTCCTTCACTAACATTTTTTCAGCAGGGAAGTTTACATACAAGTGCTATCACTTCCAAATCCTACTGCACATCAGCATTCAGATTTTCATCCTGTTTTAAACCTCAAAATTGGACTCTTGCCAATGAAATACTTGCACAGGAAAAAAACCCAACATATGCACATTTTTGCATTCCAGGAATCAATCTTCTGATATGTTGCAATGTATTTCTTCATACATACGGGGCAAGACTTGATGACTAGATGGAAGAGCACTACTAGAAAGAAAGTGCTTACTTGCATATAATCTCTGACACATATCTATTAAAGTCTTAAAAAGTAGCCTTGTCTTTAGGAAATAATTTATTTACAAATTCTACAGATTGCCCAAACTGTGCTTTTCCTACCTAAGGCTCTGAATGCAAAAGAAAAGCAAGATTTTTCAGCACAAAATTCCAGTAGAATTTTGTTTTGCATCATACCACACAAAAAGGTAAAAGCCTTCTATACACTGCCAAAAGACTGTGTGACCCTACTTGGCACAGCTGATCAGCTCAAGCTACCTTCTTGAAATCTTTTTTGCAATAAAGGTAGCAGCTACCTTGGATACAATAAAGCTGTTGTCCAGAAAGAGGAGCTAAAAGACAAGAAATAGATCTCTGTAAATGGTTTAGGTTTTTACTATCATCCAGAAACTACAGCACTTAACGGCAGTCACAAAACAACACATGAAAAGCATGTTCTACAAACAATGTACGCAGTAACATCAGCATTAGCACTAAATCACCACTTGAGAAAAACTACTCCTTAGTATCGAGCTACTTTTCAAGCAATAGTCACATGCCGTGTTATACCAGTAAGTGTGTTACCCTCTCAAAAATGCTTAAAAGGAGGTACAATTCAGCTTTGTTTGGACATCAGCTGTACTCTGCATTACTGTTCCCCATTAACCACCATAATAACATCAAGAACTACCAGTAATTTGAAGACTTAAAAAAAAAAAAAGTACAGAAAAGTATTCTCATTTCATGTCGATCATAAAGAGTATAAAGATTATATCCTAAACATGGCCCACCTCATTATTTACTAAATTTTTAGCCATAGCAAAGCTAATGACTTCTGGCTGAGAAAGTGTATCTGCAAAATGTACCTGAAATGCGATGTAGGTGGAATTTAGGCAGAAAAATTCAAAAACCTGTGCTTGGTAATCACCATACCCTGGAGGAGCCTATTCACTCACTGCATTCATTCCTGTCAGCCAAGGAAGTCCTGGCAGTGGCTGCATGTAGGCATTGGCTACGGACCTCTGTGAAGTGATTCTTTTCCACATCCAGAGAAACCCCAAAGGACAGCTTCTCCAATCCGAAAGTGCATGTCTAAAACAAGCCCTTGATAACTTCCTGTGGTTAGTGCTACCCTTGTTCTACAGAGCAACAGGCTGTCCTTATGGCCACTGTGAGGTGATGAGAGGCAATCTCCACGTTGGCAGTGTGCTGGACCAAGAGCTGCTAGCATAGACTCTTTTTTCACTTCATTCTTGAAGGGAAAATATCAGCACCCCACAGACTTGCATATTTTGTTTGAAGAACTTATGCAAGATATATCCTCTCACAGCTGCACAGCCATTCTGAATGAGTACATGGCAAAAGAACTTCAGAATTGCCATATTAGTTCAAAGCTTTAGTCCACTAGTGAGAACCAATCTGAACTAAACATCATAAGGTTTTTTCTTCTGAAAGGATTCATTAGACAGATGCATTCATATATTTTGAGGCTGGGTTTAAGTCCAATGTGCAATAATGTATGCTGTTACAGCTACATGAGCATACTGAATTAGCGACCCACAGACACTTAAGAATAGCAATACAGCAGTAAATTCTGAAAACTCTGCTTGTTCTTAGCTGAGTTTATAAATATTCAAACACTGTGAGTGTTCCCAGTCTCATGATTGTTATTCCTTTCCTATATCCAGGTAGTTGTCAAGTGGCTGGTAGGTGGCTCACAAATAAAACAGCAAATATTAGGAGAGACTGATAACTAGAATTTACCAGTTAAGCAATAAAATATAATTTGTACAAAAGAAAGTACACATCTTCTGGTAATCATCTGAGATTTTAGGACTCATCTTGCATTGCTTAATACCCATTTTCCCCCTCTGTTGGATAGCTTTTCCTCAGAAGCATTAACAAGTGGTAATTATAGTAGTCATGCTGACAGCACATAACCAGAGGGACACTGTCAACATTGAACGCCAATCGACGTGGATGCTAAGCTGTGGTTCCTGGAACCTTTGTAATTTATGTTTATGTAATTTAGCTTTTATTGCTTATGTTCTTGCACTCTGCTTTAAATGATAACTACCTGCCAAAACTCACATCACGAAATTACACGAGGCTACATGGCTTTGACAAAATGCAATAATGAAAGGAGGATAGTTTTATCCCCACACCTGCAATGTGCGCTCTGTCAGTGGGAGCAACCGATCGCAGGAGTTAAAATTTCTGTAATTGCATTAAACCCATTAGATACCATCAGTTCTACATACAACCGACGTCTCTTGTCCTGCTCTCCGGAGCTGAGTCCAAGCCACCCTTCGCATCCCTTTCAGCGGGAAGGCACCGCGGTCCGCTCAGAGGAGACCTGCCAGCAGGGCACGGCGGTGCCAACGCTGCTCCTCCACCTTTACAAACACAGCTACCCCGCTCCTCCCCTGGAGAGGGAAGATGACAGGTCCCCACGCNCGCTGCCCGCAGCGCCCCGGCCCCGCGGAGCTGTGGCCCGCGGCACCGTTCCACCTGCGCTGCCGAGCGGCGCTGTGCGCGCCCGGGCCCCGCAGCGCTGCCCCGGGCAGGGGCCATGTCCCGCTGACCGCCTGGCCGGGACGGTGCCAGCCTCCCGCCGCTTCTCCCAGGGCACGGCCCGTGGTGGTCTGAAATGAATCCCGCCGAACGCTCCCGTGGGAATTCGGCAGGACCGGCGGCGCGGCTGGCGGTGGCTCCCCGCGGCTGGGGGACCGGAGCTCTTGCTTGGCTTTACTGCG
>VZRS01004331.1:951647-998320 GCA_013398055.1 Ifrita kowaldi
GGCAGTCACAAAACAACACATGAAAAGCATGTTCTACAAACAATGTACGCAGTAACATCAGCATTAGCACTAAATCACCACTTGAGAAAAACTACTCCTTAGTATCGAGCTACTTTTCAAGCAATAGTCACATGCCGTGTTATACCAGTAAGTGTGTTACCCTCTCAAAAATGCTTAAAAGGAGGTACAATTCAGCTTTGTTTGGACATCAGCTGTACTCTGCATTACTGTTCCCCATTAACCACCAAAATAACAACAAGAACTACCAGTAATTTGAAGACTTAAAAAAAAAAAAAGTACAGAAAAGTATTCTCATTTCATGTCGATCATAAAGAGTATAAAGATTATATCCTAAACATGGCCCACCTCATTATTTACTAAATTTTTAGCCATAGCAAAGCTAATGACTTCTGGCTGAGAAAGTGTATCTGCAAAATGTACCTGAAATGCGATGTAGGTGGAATTTAGGCAGAAAAATTCAAAAACCTGTGCTTGGTAATCACCATACCCTGGAGGAGCCTATTCACTCACTGCATTCATTCCTGTCAGCCAAGGAAGTCCTGGCAGTGGCTGCATGTAGGCATTGGCTACGGACCTCTGTGAAGTGATTCTTTTCCACATCCAGAGAAACCCCAAAGGACAGCTTCTCCAATCCGAAAGTGCATGTCTAAAACAAGCCCTTGATAACTTCCTGTGGTTAGTGCTACCCTTGTTCTACAGAGCAACAGGCTGTCCTTATGGCCACTGTGAGGTGATGAGAGGCAATCTCCACGTTGGCAGTGTGCTGGACCAAGAGCTGCTAGCATAGACTCTTTTTTCACTTCATTCTTGAAGGGAAAATATCAGCACCCCACAGACTTGCATATTTTGTTTGAAGAACTTATGCAAGATATATCCTCTCACAGCTGCACAGCCATTCTGAATGAGTACATGGCAAAAGAACTTCAGAATTGCCATATTAGTTCAAAGCTTTAGTCCACTAGTGAGAACCAATCTGAACTAAACATCATAAGGTTTTTTCTTCTGAAAGGATTCATTAGACAGATGCATTCATATATTTTGAGGCTGGGTTTAAGTCCAATGTGCAATAATGTATGCTGTTACAGCTACATGAGCATACTGAATTAGCGACCCACAGACACTTAAGAATAGCAATACAGCAGTAAATTCTGAAAACTCTGCTTGTTCTTAGCTGAGTTTATAAATATTCAAACACTGTGAGTGTTCCCAGTCTCATGATTGTTATTCCTTTCCTATATCCAGGTAGTTGTCAAGTGGCTGGTAGGTGGCTCACAAATAAAACAGCAAATATTAGGAGAGACTGATAACTAGAATTTACCAGTTAAGCAATAAAATATAATTTGTACAAAAGAAAGTACACATCTTCTGGTAATCATCTGAGATTTTAGGACTCATCTTGCATTGCTTAATACCCATTTTCCCCCTCTGTTGGATAGCTTTTCCTCAGAAGCATTAACAAGTGGTAATTATAGTAGTCATGCTGACAGCACATAACCAGAGGGACACTGTCAACATTGAACGCCAATCGACGTGGATGCTAAGCTGTGGTTCCTGGAACCTTTGTAATTTATGTTTATGTAATTTAGCTTTTATTGCTTATGTTCTTGCACTCTGCTTTAAATGATAACTACCTGCCAAAACTCACATCACGAAATTACACGAGGCTACATGGCTTTGACAAAATGCAATAATGAAAGGAGGATAGTTTTATCCCCACACCTGCAATGTGCGCTCTGTCAGTGGGAGCAACCGATCGCAGGAGTTAAAATTTCTGTAATTGCATTAAACCCATTAGATACCATCAGTTCTACATACAACCGACGTCTCTTGTCCTGCTCTCCGGAGCTGAGTCCAAGCCACCCTTCGCATCCCTTTCAGCGGGAAGGCACCGCGGTCCGCTCAGAGGAGACCTGCCAGCAGGGCACGGCGGTGCCAACGCTGCTCCTCCACCTTTACAAACACAGCTACCCCGCTCCTCCCCTGGAGAGGGAAGATGACAGGTCCCCACGCGGCTGCCCACGAGCGGTCCCCAGCCCCGCGCCGTGACCCCCGCCCGCCTGCGCCTGTCCCGCCACCGCCTCCCCCCGCGCCCGCGCAGGGACGGAGAGACCCCCGGTCCGGCCAAGGGGACTCACACGGGGTAGAAGGCGTAAGGCGGCAGAGCGCTCTCCTCGCACACCTCCGCGTCCAGCAGCAGGTAGTCCTGGCTGTCGTTCCGCCGGGCCCCGGGCTCCGGGGAGCTGCCCTTGCGCGGGGCGTAGGGCTGCGCCTGGCTCATGCTGTCCCGCGGCCCCGGTGCGGGGCGGCGCGGCGGCTCCCTCGGGGCGCGGCGGGAGCGGCGCGGAGGTGCCGNCGCGGCTGGGGAACAGGAGCTCTTGCTTGGCTTTACTGCGGCTTGGTACTACAGCCTGCGCTGTGCTTGTGCCCTCGTGTAAGTGGCCGAGGAAGAGCATCAGTGAAAATGAATGCTAATCCAGCAAACCCAGAACACCTGCAACTTTAAGTTTTCCCCAGAAACTGGAAAATTTCCCTGGAAATTCCACTTCCTTTTCAGGCTCTTTACCTCTTTCTTTCATCTCTGAAGCATCCTCTTACAAGTGCTGTTCACCTGTTTCAGAGAAGAGCCAGTTTTTTAATCACCTCTAATAATTTCAGATAAGATGAGGGACAAAATATCAAATATCATAGTAAAAAAACCCAAAACAAAACAACTCAATAGTTTTGCAGTAATAAGACTTAAGCAAAACTCAGTCCACTTGTATTTCTCAGCTCTGCTTCACTGGTAGCACTTTGTTTGATGATATTTTGCAAATAAATATTTACAAACTTTTCTAGGAAAAAAATTATGGCACTTAAGAATTAACATCTGACCTTTAGGCATCTTTCACATTAAACATAGTACTTACTATTTCATAAGGGAATATTTAGAATTAAATGTTGTAAATGTATTGTTAAAAAATTAGTGCATCCAAATAAAATTACTCCCTCATGCCTGACCATGTTCACATATTGAATTTTTGCCAGTGTTTGTGTTGGAATAGCACACAGCCCTGTACTCTTCAGGCATGCACACCTTCCCCTGATTTATTGATGTGCTGAGAAAATAACTGGGCAAGCCCCAGTACAGTCATTTGCAAAGCAGACTGACACTGCCTGTACTCTCCAGCAGCCCTTGCCAGGCCATGGTTTCAATGACTGCCCGGGCCACTGGGACTCGTTTCACCTACTGAAACTGCCAGAGGAAGAGGTGTGTAAAGAGATCTGCAGCTTATTTACATGGTCTTTAGAGGAGGTGCAGAAATACCTGCAGTCAAATTTCTGAAATTTCTTCTGTCCTAACTATAGCTCTCAAAATTACATTCTAATGAGTTTTAGAAATCTTCCCTTCTTTGCAAACCAATTTTTTTGCTGTTAAAGAATATGTTTTTTTGAATAAGAAGTTTAGTACCGATGATACCATGTGTATTTTATAGTTCTCATGCTGATTCTTATTTCATATTACTATAAAAACAGACAATACAAAGTTATGTGCAGGCTTTGCATTTGAGAAATATGTTGTTGATAATGTCTCACATTTTTATTGAAAGAAAATTGTTTTCTAGAATACTTTGTGATAGGAAGAATTTTGATGTGTTCCACTGCTCTTGTGCATAACCATTTAATTTCATTTGTTCTGCTCTGTTATGAAGAGACAGTGCTTCTCCACTTAGTGTTTTTTGTATATTCCCAAAATGTTTGCAGTTATTTTTTATTTCAAGTAGTCTATTTGATATTACACTGATGTTTCAAATCTTTTCTTCTGGGTTCTTTTTTTTCTCCCCCTCTAGCATATTTTCTTCTTTCTTAAAGTGAATACCATCCTACTTCGTTGATGGGTTATCAGATCCTTTGATTTCAGAGATTGCACAGCCACTTTTTCTGTTTTATTCTGCTGTTTCCTTCAATCTTGTGCTTACTGTTTGAGTGCCCCTAGATTATTTCCCATCTTCCACATGACACCTGTGCATCTCCCTCAGCTTCCAGGTAATATTTCTCATTATCTCAGTTGCTACCTTTCCTAGATGCCAAGCTTTCCTTGGTCTTCATTCTTATTTCTGCCTCATAAATTCTGGTATTCCCCCAGGCACTTTTACTTTCTCACCAATCCCAAAACTTTCCATCCTGAAAGCCGCACTCATAGGTCACAGTGATGACACAGCTGTGTGATTTTTCAGAAACATTGGGTAGATAAGTTATAGGAACAAAATATTTTCAGTGCCCTTGAAAGGAAAAAAAAAAAAAGATGCTGAGCTGAAATTCGGAATCTTTTCAAACTGATTAATATTTTAAAAACACATCTTTCAACATACTATAGCAACTGTCTAGTCTCCATTGCCTGGTTGCAGGGTGAAAACATGCAGCACTGTGGGAGTGGGCCATACTTCTCCTAGAGGTCAGAGAAGCACAGATGTTCTGGAATCTATGGGTTTTCCTAGAGTCACAAGATGATGGGAACCCTGGCTGAAGGTGGTGTGTCCTCTTGTACTTACAGTCCCTTTGATGCAATTTATGTTGGAGTGGTTCAGGATATGGGAGTGAACTTGCATTTTTTTCCTTTTTTAGGCTAGGGATAATGATCCATTCTGTAACTATCCAAAAGCCGGTGAGGTTAAAGAGAATTACTTTGGATGCCAAGATGCTGGAAAGAAGAAGCAAGGTGTGGTCCTTTCCTTCCATGAGAGACAAGAAAAGAGATTCCTAGCAGAGAGTATAACTATTCATTACCCTTCGTGCAAGGCTTTCCAACACCAAAATGAAATTTATATATTATTCTGGCTTTCCTTAAGACTTGGTATTTCTGTTGCAAAGATGAACATATGCTATTTTGAATGGATTATCCATTATTTATATTTATGCAGATATTTATTAGACATTTAAATTGCAAATTGAATTACAATGGAATTGCTGTTCTGGAAAATGTTATCAGATCTTCACTCTAGTATTTCCCATAAATATGTGTATATATCTATATATATAAAATCAGAGTGAATACTGAACTAGAAAAACAGGGTGTTTTTCCTGAGTCTTTATTTGGTTTGTATGGGAGGGTTTTGGTAGTGGGGGTCCTACAGGGGTGAGTTCTGTGAGAAGCTGCCTGAAGCTTCCCCCGTGTCAGATGTCAGTGCCAGCCAATGCTGAGCCCATCAGCAATGGTGGGAGCACCTCTGTGATAACAGATTTAGGAATGGGGGAAAATTTCTGCACAAGGACAACTGCAGCCAGAGAAAGGAGTGAGAGTATGTGAGAGGAACAGCCCTGCAGACCCCAAGGAGCTGCTCCAGGCACGGGAGCTGAGATTGCCCTGCAGCCCCTGGTGCAGCCAATGGTGAGGCAGCTGTGCCCCTGCAGCCCATGTAGGTCCTCATGGAGCAGAGATCCACCTGCAGCCCATGGAGGACCCTGTGCTGGAGCAGGGGAATGCCCAAAAGAGCATTGATCCCATGGGAAGCCTGTGCTGGAGCAGGCTAACAGGATCTGTGGACCCCTGGAGAGAGGAGCCCATGCTGGAGCAGCTTTGCTGGCAGGACTTATGACCATCTGGGGACTTACGCTGAAGCAGCCTGTTCCTGAAGGATTGCACCCTGTGGAAGTGACCCACATTGCAGCAAGGGAGTGTGAGGAGTCCTGCCCTTGAGGAGGAAGGAGCAGCACGATGTGATGGACTGGCTGCTACTTCCATTACCTGTCCCCCTGTGCCACTGGGGGAAAGATGTTTTAAGATTCAGATTTTATTCCTCATTATCCCACTTTGATTTGATTGGTAAAAAATTAAATTGATTTTCCCCAAGTTGAGACTGTTTTGCCCGTGATGCTTATTGGTGAGTGATCTCTCCCTGTCCTTGTCTTGACCCATGAGCCTTTCCTTGTGTTGTCCCTTCTGTGTCCACTTGAGGTGGGAAGTGATAGAACAGCTTTGGTGGGCACCTGGCATCCAGCCAGAGTTAAACCACCACTGAGTCTTTATCTGACTTGTACACATATTAACCTTTCATTCTTTGGAAGTAAAAAATACATAACCTTGACAAAAATTGCAACATTTACATGCTTAATATCTCCCTCATGCACCTTTTTTAGTACATATCAGAAGATACATCTGTCTTCTCAGATAAAAAGCACTGATGCATTAATGTGAAATGTAAGTGTAGTTTAGAGTTGATTTAATTGGTTCAGTTACTGACAGCAGGTTACAAACTATTCCATCACCATTCATTCAATCAAGTCTAGTGACTGAGATATTTCGCTCAGAAAGATGAAAAGCAAAAGCTGAAAGCTCCTATTCCCTGTACAAGGGACAGGATGAGAGATGGAGTGAGCTTGCATGACGAGTGACAGGTGCATTGCTTAATGCACTACTAGAAGTCACTTGGGTGCCATGGCAATGAAAGCTGCAAAAGATGCCCTGCAGAAGAGCAAAGTACCGTGATTCAGCCTCACTTCATAACTTACATAAAGGTTATCTCTATCTAGTAGAATATATATAGGTGCAATTTTATTGCTCACTTGTAGACTGATCTAAACTTGTTCAGGAACAAGAGAAAGTGGCAACATCAACCTGAACTTCCAAGGAAATTTTCAAGGATTCATACAATGATGTTTAATTGCTCACGTTTAACCAAAGTCTTGTTGTGTAAGCTGGTTGGAATGCACTAAAAAGGGTAATCCAGCACATGCCATAGCAGTGTTTCCTGGCTTTCTGTTCTGCACTGGGAATACTATCAAAACTACAGCTGAATAAAACAGGCAAGGTGCAAGTCAGTTTAACTGTGCAATGGCTAAGCAGTGTCACTTGGGTGTGAGTATCACTTAGAAAGAAAAGAAGAATGCTTGGAGGTGTGAAGGATATGTAACCTGCCTCATGAAATTCTTTCCTGCTCCATAGTACAGAACTCGGGATTTGCTTTTAGAAAGCCTGAAAATGGAACCATTACTGCTTAGTAGTTTTGTTAGTTCTCTGCATAAGAAAAATGGGATAACCATTGTCAACTACTGATTCTAATCACAGATGCTTTCTGCCTTTGTTTAAATGTGAATGAGGGCAGAACCACGTTGTGCGAACCAGAAACCTTTCCCTATTTCTAAAATTCTTCCTTTGTATAGTCTCTTCCGGCCACAATCCCGTCTGCTGTTTCACATTCAGATTATTTATTAGAAAGAAATTCTTCACTACAAAGATGGTGAGGCACTGGAATGGGTTGTCTAGAGAAGTTGTGGGTACCCTATGCCTGTAACTGTTCGAGGCCAGATAGGATTGGACCTTGAGCAAGCTGGTCTAGTGGAAGGAATCCCTGCCCATGCCAGGGGGGTTGGAACAAGAAGATCTTTAAGGTCCCTTCCAAGCCAAACCATTCTATGATCCTATGACTTGGCTCTTATAGCTGTATCCTTTTTATTTGCACAGAACACTGCCTGGATGTATTTATGAAACCAAAGTGCAAGTTTTAATCACTTAGTCAGAAATTACAGATGAACCTTTTTTTCTGCAAAGGAGAGCTTGATGAGCAGTTGGGCTTAGGTGGCTAGTGAGCCAGATGAGAGCAGTAGGATGGGATCACAGAAACAGGAGAATCATGTTCAAAAGCTGTTCAAAATGTCTTGGCTAAGAACAGTCTTGGGTGCTCGTGGGCCAGAGATACTGAAGGATTTTTGCAATGTAAGAGAGTAGGGAGAAAAGTAGGGTTTACAATGAGACAGAGTTAATTTAAGGATCTGTTCCTACCTGGACATTTATACTCAGGACTCTAGTTTGTGGGGACACAGAGATTTTTGGGGGCATCATTATTGCTGGACTGCTAGGGATGATCCTACCCCCATCACTTAAACATATGTACACACACACTGACTATCCTTTACAAGATCCCACTTAGCCTTTATCCTTTACAGAAACATACAGTTCTTCTCTATGCACCTTCACACAGGATCTGTCAGGCTATGTTTGCCTTGGTTTGAGTGGTATAATTAATTATTGTCATATAATTTAAAAATTTTGAAACGCACTAACACCCACTTGTACTATATCTACACTGTGAAAGTCAGTCCAATTGAAATATTGTCATTAAATCCATTGCAGTTTCATTGCACATAGTTTTGTGGGTTTTGAATAAATACTGTGTTTCCAACCCAGTAGTCTGAGGCATATTGCTCAAAGATGAAGAACACTACTAGTCATCAAGCCCATATTCCCATTACAGATAATAAGATACTGCTCTATTTTAAGTGAGTAGGAGGATATTTGAAGTCAAAACTAGATAGAATTAACTAGAAGATGTCTTGCTATTTTCCAAGGAAGTGGAAAAATTTTTAACCTTCTAATCAGGGTGTATACGGAAAGAGATATTGGACCAGAGATCTTGTGTGTCATGAAAAGCAAGACTTATTTGACAGAAATCAATAGATTTACAGCATAAGTGAGATCAAGATTACCTTTTTTCCCTTTTCTACCTTCTTTCATTACAGCAAGAAATAAAATATTTTCAATTTGTCATTTTAATGACTAACCTAAGAGGTTTTCAATGTCCATTCCATGTTCATGCAGGGCACTATATTAACTCCTGTGTCCTGCCTGAGTGGTTCACAGCATCTCTATTTGTCACCTCAATTTGTCACAGCAGCAAAGAATGTGATACACTGAAGCCTTCTGTGAACATACTTTGCAGAATCATGTGGTGCTTCTCTTGGAGATTTGATATTTAGACCTGCAAATGTATAGAGGGTAAACAAGTATCATAAAGAGTGACAAACACATTACAGTTCTAGCAAAAATTCGTGCCATGACCACTTAACCCTCAAAAGAAAAGAAAAAGACAATTCTAGGATTTAATAGAGACCTTTTAACATAAAATTAGGCCACTAAAGGAGTGGGATGAGGTTGGGGCATGGGGACTGATGGGGATGAAGTTAGGGCAGGGGAACAGACAGAACAGCTCTAAGGAACATTATTTTACTCTTCTGATTAAAAAATATTCATCAAAAATTGGAGAAAATCTATGTCTTTAGAAAGATTTGGTTGTTTTTTTTTTTCCCCATAATCTTATGACAACTGATATGTAGTAGGAAATCTTTCCAAAATACTGATCTCTTAAAGTTAGTAACAATAAATTAAAGTCTGGTTTCTACTTTTGTTCAGGTTTTGTAAAGTATTTGCATGGCTGGTATATTTGTAAATAATGCTACCAAAGAAATATAATCTGAAGATGAAAGCATTGACTCTTTATGCTCATATCCTTTTCAGTAAATATGCATGTTCTTCTTTTATCCCCTGAGACCAGATGTACCACATGTAATGAGATTCGGCACAGTATCACTATGCACAAATACCACAATAGGAATCTCAGTATTCAGTTCATTCCTGAGAAGTAGGATTAATGAGGAATGAATAAGGATGTATGTAAAAAGCAAGGCCGGATTGAAAGTTAAGTCTTATGGACATGGTCAATGTTTAAAGGTTACTGATGATCAATACATTGAAGAAACTCTCCCAGAGAAAATATTTCAGGGGAAAAAATAAGTAATTTGAATATATTTTTGAAGTATATGAAATGATTTTGAATAAAGCAGGCCTGCTGAGAGTTGACCTAGAGTTATTCACTCAACACTTCCAGGTAAAGTTTAACAGATCTTTGATTGTTTAATCAGCAGGTCTCTGTTTTCTTCACCAAGCTGAAGTTGCTAAACAACTTGCAGTTGCAAAGCATCATTGTCCCAGACTTCACAGTTCTCAGGTTCTCAGTCTGCTGATTCCTCAGAGCTTAAGAAAACAGACTGCAAAAAGTACCTTAACTATATGCAAACTACAGCAGTGATCTACTGCACGCATCAGTTTTGTGGAGCACAGTTTGCTCTGTGCAGTTCACCTTGATTCTGAGATGGTTTTTTACTGAATTAGATGTTACTGAGATTTTACTCTGAAGGGAGTATATCTGCAGTAAAAACTATGCAATTATCCTGCACTCCTGTCCATGCCACCTGTATGAATCCAGAGTTGTATGATGTATTTTTAATCTTGTCTGAGTCCTCCAAACTACATCATGGATGAATCTCCTCATAGAAAAACCTTCCTCATTTATATAAAAAGATGAACCACTGTATTTTTAACTCCACATGGCATCTTTGAAAATATGACTAACAAAATATTCTGCTGGTCTCTACAGGATCATTCTGGTAGATCACATTTATGTGACAAAAAAGTGTTTAACAAGGACAAAGCAAAAACTTACCTGAAACACGTAGTACCCACAAAACTGTCCATGTTGTGTCACATAGGCCACATCCTTAGTTTTACTTCATAATATTGATTAATAACAAAAATTAATACAAAAAGGGGTTCATTTATTCTGTCAAATCAACTTGTGTCTTTAGAAGCAATTCAAGGGAAAAGTAAAAAAGAAAGGGTATTGAAGAATTCAAAAATACATAAATGCTTAATCTTATCCAAGATGTGCTAGCTAACCTGCATAATGTTAATTATATTCTGATTAGATGAAATTTTTCACACAAACCTCTTCTCCACAATATTCAGCAGATCCAGTGTCCACAAAATTGTCAGTTGTTACTTGACAGAGTTTTTTTTGTCCTGGAAAGAAATTAAGTCCCCAAATGAAAAACAGTCATTCTTTGTCACTTCAAAATGTATCCCCTTTTTTTTTCATGATTACTTTATTTTGATTTTAGTAATTATAGTTGAAAATCTAAAATGAGAATGAAGTGCTTTAAACACCCTCAGAGTTAAATGATTCAGGAAACCAAGTAAATTTGATTTTTTTCCCCATTAATTAAGCATTGGAACGTTTTCATCTTTCCAAACAGTGGCAATTAGTAGAAACTGTTTGAATTACTGACAAAGAAAAAATTATTGGTGTCAGTCTCCACAGTAGATAGTCCACCAGAAAACTAACTATTGAGATGAAATTCTGATCCCACTGGAATCCACAGAAATCATGTCATCAATGGACTACAACAAAACCAAGAGTTTCTTCTGCATGTTAGCAAGACTGGTACAAGCTTTAAGCAAATCGCAGTTTTATGGATGAGCTAGATGAACATCTTTGTATCATTAACACTTAGTAATAATACCAAAAGCTCTCCCAAAATCATGAGCCAGCCCAGTGGAATTCCATTTTATTGTTTTGGCCTTACTTACTGGGAATTGTTGAAAATTACTTTAAAAATTATCATTGCATGAATTACATTATCTGTGCTTGCAATGTTATATTCTATAGAGCCATGACTGTTTGATGAATGCTTTAGGAATCATCAGTTATAGATCCAGTCACCAAATTCAGAAGACCTAATGGGTTGCTATATCATGGCATTTTATACCTAATAAATCCTGAAATTCTGCAGGTGTTTTTAGGTCTGTTGGGGTTTAGGAATGTTATTCTCCAATTTAGTGCTCCCACTGAAAGCACTCCAAGCCATGCACTGCTTGTTCACTCCACCCCACCCCACTCCTTACCTATGGTGGGCTGTAGAGGAGAACTGGAAGCACAAAAGGCAAAGATCACGGGCTGAGACAAGAACAATTTACTGGAAACAGCAATGAGATAAGAAAACCAACAGTAACAGCAATGGTACTAATGACAGAGAGTACAAGACCGAGGCAAAAAATTCGTATGAAAACCCCCAGACAATACCTGACCATCCTACACTGACCTGTAAGGGAGCCCTTATCCCAACCCTGGAAAATGACCTGGGGTGATCTGAGTCTGGCCGTGATCTTCCTGGCTGCTGCCAAAATTAATCCTGTCCTGGCCGTAACCAGAACGATGGGCGTCCTTGTTCACTGTGGTTGCACTATGTACATTTTTGGAGCTTAATACATGATCTTTGCAGGACTGAAGTTTTTTGGAATTGCTCTTCAAATCCCATAATAATGGTTAGTATCCATTTTCTGTGCTAAAGTACGTACAGTGGATAAATATAGGTAAGTTGCTTTGGCTACTCTTTTCTGTGAATATATGTTGTTCCACTGGAAAGGGATATGTGAGCTGTGAGGCTGTAGGTAAGAAATCTCTGCAAAAATGAATCCTCATTTTCTGTCCTCTGCTGTGTTTTTTTCTGAAACACTGATATTTCTAAGAAGTGCTAAGATTTCCAAGGCCTCAGTAGCATTCTAAAGAGGGTTTTTCTGGCCACAGCTTACTTCAGAAGTTTGTTTTCATTAGAGAAAATAAACTGTTGTGACTTAACAAATTTGTTTAATAAATTCTTGGATGAAACTCCCATGGAACTATTTCTGAACTACAAGACTGCTGTTATTCATCTCTAAGTAAAGTGTTGCACATTGTAAATAGCTCTTTGGAATCTTGAGTCAAAGAATCTGCTCTCTTTCTTCACTTAGCAGCTCTTGGGACCATGTTACTTGCATGAGGATTCTCAGTGAAAAAAGCTTCTAGTACTCTGAGTTGCAAAGACAGAAGTGAAAATAAGAATCCACTTCACATTCCTCTCGGGAATAATGTTTAAAATAATTCTCAGGCCTTAATGTTAAAATTAATTTTGACTTCAAGAAGAATAGAAATTGGTTTCAACTAAAAGGGGGGAAAAAAAGCAGTAGACCCCCAGTTTATGCACAGTGGTTCTGGGAAGTTCCCTGTGCCTGTATCCTCTTCTTACCAGCTGAAGCAGCAATGAAAGGGCCTTTCCAAGCCCTTTCAACAGGACTCTAGAAGAAGCTCTTTTTTTCAGGTAGGTTAAAATTAACACTAAATTCCACTCAGTTGTGAAGTGTTGTGTTCAAAGTGAGAATACTTCTTCAAAATCATATCTTGCAACTGAGAAGAGCTGAGATGCTCTTTTGTCAGATTTAAATCACAAGAACTGAATCTCCAGTTGTGGAATTGAGAAGTCTTAAACTTGGCCTTTTGATAATCAGTCATAATAGATTTAGAATATCTATGTAGTGTATCTGTAATAAACACAGTTATAGAGTTTTGTTTAAAATCGTATTTTAAGCAACATCCAATACCGTCCTGGTGATGGTAGCAGCTGCTCAAGGACAGAAGTACAAATTTCCAAACACAGAGATATTGCTACATGGCATAGGATGCAAGAGGGAAATATAAGAAGACTACGCTATGTAATATATATCTCTGACAACTGGGTAGTCCTCAATTCATAGGTTCCAAAATCTACTTTTAGCAAAACAAGTAAATAATTTTTCCTACGCTGTTGACTTTCATTCTGGTTAAAACAGAACTGTAATAACTTAGTCCAGAACTGCTTTCAGGGGAAACAGAGGGTGCAGCAGTGTCTTAGATTAACACTTGCTGGTGTCATCAATGCTCTTGTGCCACAGCTGGGAGGCTGCACAGCCTACCCCAGCCTACCAGCCTAGGGCACTAAAGGACCTGATTTAATGGTGAGCATCGTGGTGGTGCTGAGTTGACAGTTGGACTTCATCTCAATGGTCTTTTCCAAACTTAACCATTCTGTGATTCTAAACCTGGTGGAGCTGCTGTGATCCCATAACTCCACTGCAGTACATGTATACTTCAGCAAGGTGTTTCATGAAGTCACCTTTCCCTGATTTTTTTCTCTATTTTAAACTTGATCCTACTGCCATTGTAGTCACTGTTCCTTTCCTCATCTCCTGCTGTTCCTTGCTTACATTTCATGCTGCAGTTTTAGGTATAATATGTTTTAGTAGGCTATTAGATGTTACTGCTGGTGTACAGTAGAGACGGAACCCATTCAACAGTCCATGATATATTGAATTTAAATAAGGCAATCTAAGTACTTGATTAATTATCCATTAGCAGTAAGTCACTACTATGCAATCTGTTTCTGAAGGTATTACATAGCATTATGCAATTATTATGCACTCCTTCTTTATGAGTCTGTTCCAGTGTTTTTTTCACACTGAGTGCTGCATCACAGTTTACATATGCACATTAAAGCTGTCATGTTAAACCCTTAATTCTGAATTACCAGTAGGCTATTAGAAGAACAGCCTGGCCAAACTTTCATTTCCCAGCCAAATCCTTAGACCTGAGAAGTTTTAAAAACTCTTTTCTCCTCTCCAAATCATCAAGTCCTAAACAGAAGATGTTGATTTTCACCTGAACCATCTTCAGCTACTGCAAAATCCTTGCAGACTGCTCCAGTGTGACCCTCACTCAACAAATTTCCACTAGAAGTTTCTTGTGAGAGTCTGGGTTGAATGAAGACTGAGCAAAGATCTTAGAGCTTGTCCCAGAGGATTTAGTGCCTCCTGTGTAACATATAATAAGTTTTATAGTGCATGGCTTTGTATTTTTAAACCTGAATAATTCAACCATCTGTGTTAAATAATTAATTTGGGGGAATTAGCATTTCATAGATTTCTTGTAAAAAAGAAAATCAAATCTAGTGTGCTGCTATGTTTAACTTTTATCATACACGATTGTTCGCTTGATTTTATATCCATGTTTTTATACTTTACAGTCTCATTCTCAGACAGTATAAATAATAAAACTAGCCACAGTCATACACTTGTTAGTTTGAAATCTGATAAAATGCACTACCAATGAACTCCCTCCACAGCTTCTATAGGGTTCAATATGTATTTTTTCTATCATGTCAGCACTTACACCTTACTTCAGCTAAGGACTTTGAATTTTACATGAACCTCAATTAACTAATGAATCTTTGAAGCAACTTTGGGAGACAAGAATGAATTATGGGTAAATGAAGACACAGAAGATTTTTGAATTGCTGTATTTCAATACAGATGAGAAGCAGAATGAAGAACAGAACTGCAGCCTATGGAGAAGCCCATGCCAGAGCAGGTGGATGACCAAAGGATGTTGTGACCATGCTTGAAAATGGTACCGCATTACCCCTTCAAAGCCATTTGGGCTGTTGCACACAAGCACGTTGCTGGTGCAGTGCACCCCAGTTTGTATGTGTGTATTTAAGTCCTTCTTTAGGCAAGCAATTAAAATATCCAAATAAAACTACTTGCTTAAAATTAGCACAGCTAAATTCAGGAGACCTACTCTGGTTAGCAATTAATTTCTGTGTGTTTTCCAACTGAAAAAAATGCTCTTAAAACAAAACCAAATAATCAGGCCAAAGCCATTCAAAATTAACTCATTTACCAATTAACTCATCAGAATCTCTTTCATCTTCTTAGTGTTGAAGAGTAGCACAAATTTAGCTTTGGGAAATGACACTCCAAGCATATGAGACCCATATTTGTCAGAATTGATCCAAGTGAAATTGTGAAATATTGAATCTGATTCTGTGGTTCCTATTCTGCTTCATTCCACATTCAGATCATTGTGCAGCAGGCATTCCCTGAAAGATCTAAAAGAAAGAAGGAATAACAAGCCAACATTTTGCCCTTTGCTTCATTTTGACCTCTACATGCACTCGTGGGGACATCCAGGTCCACCACAAATCCAGGGCTGTGGGTATTTTGAAGTCGTTAATCTACAGAGAGCCTGGAAACAATTCCTTATTCTTGCTCCCCTTGCAGAATCACAGTAAAAAAAGCTCAGAGAAGCAAAACTACTATTTTCCCTCCATCTCAACCCAAAGATGGAGGAAAAACTTTTGGAAAATTTATGTCAACACAATTGTATGTTTCATTTTTTCCTCTTCTGGTTTCCCACCTACGAATAAATAGCAGAAACACATGAGACAGACTATTACTCTCAAAATTTTCTTGCATATAGGCATCAGTGTATTCAGTAGACAGCTTTTGTAAAACAGAAACATGGCTCATCTGATACTCTGTGTGTCATTTGCACTAACCAAACATCTGATGTAGAGAAAAGATAACTTTTCCTATTGGGCTGTTTGAAATTGTAAGGTGAATGGTTTATAAAATCTCATAGTAATTCACAATAATACTGTGTAATTAGAATTCTAAAACCTTATCTTTCTAAAGGCTGTTATACATGGACTCTTTCAGATTTATCTTTTTGATTATGAAGTGCTGTTACTGCTAACTCTTCACCCTGAGAGGAACAAAAATCACAGAATGGTTTAAGACCTTCACAGAACCTTCTTCTCTCCAAGATGAACAACCCCAACTCTCTCAGCCTTTTCTCATAACAGAGGTGTTCCACCCCTCTGATCATTTTTGTGGCCCTCATCTGGACTCTTTCCATGTCCTTTCTGTGCTGGTTCATGTCCTCCCTGTGCTGGGACCCCAGAGCTGGATGCAGGTGGGGTCTCACCAGAGCAGAGCAGAGGAGCAGAATCCCCTCCCTCGCCCTGCTGCCCACGCTGCTTCGTTTGGATGCAGCCCAGGATACAGCTGGCTTTTCAGAAGCTCAATTGTGTTCAAATGCAGCACAATGAGCAGCAGTCAGCACCATTGGATGGGATTTTGAGGGAGCTGAAATGGTTTAAAAGTCCTAGGTCAGTCTCTTACAAGTCATAGATGTTAATAGATTTTAAAAGTCTATGTGTGCAGGGTGCTGCTAAGAGATTTGTTGTTCAGAACACAGATGTCACTGAAATTTATATGTATCCTGTTTCAGGTGCCTGTACAGAGGTTGACTTGAAATTGATTCAAATCGCCAATCTAGAAATTCTATTTTCTCAACAGTCCATCCCAAGCAGGATAGTAAGCAATTGCAATGTGGATTAGATTCTCACATCAACTGAACAATCCTGATTCACAACATCCATCTTTAAAATAAATAAATTAGCTAATGTCTAGCTGCTGAAAGGAAAAAACAGCAGTTAACTTCAATGTTTCGGATAGAAAGTAATTTTTTTTGAGGTGTAACAGTGCAGGCACTACTATTTTTGTTTCACTCACATATGTTGGTGATGGTGGTGAGATGCCTCACCGTGTATGTTCTAGTTGTTTTATTTCAAAAATTCATACTATAATTGGATAATACTAACAATGTGTACTGGTCATTGCTCTACTACTGGCCATCTTGATGCCTACATCACTCAGGTTTTGTTTGTTTGCAATTTTCATCTTTCCATCACTTACTAAACTGTCATTATCTTGACCCATGAGTTTTCTTGCTTTTGCTCTTCCTATTCTCTCTCTTCTCCAGTTAAAGGTGAAGAGTCAGTGAGTGGCTGGGTGGGGTTTAGCTGTGGCCAGAGTGAGCCCACCACACACCAGCACATTACCAGAATCTCACAATGCTGCAGACAAAAGAAATTGACTTCTGAAGATAAAGGATAGGAAAGAAATAATAGAAATATAGTGATTTATCAAAATGTCAACCCATCTTATCTATGTAGTCAAAAGGCATGAGTGTATATGAACAGGATTTGAAAAATATGAAACCAAGTATAAACATTAAACAATACCAGGCCAATATGAAAATTAATAACATATAGGTCAGAATAACAGTCATAATAGGAGCAAAGGATTGGTGCATTTTCTCTAGAAGTATTTTATTACCTCCTGAAAGAAAAGCAGATATGTGTGACAATTGACTTTTAGTCAGTAAACTAGGAAGCTGCAGATTGTGAATGTCCTGTATTCTTGAAGTAGTGATGCAAGGTCTGCACACATCCTTCTCCCTCATCCTGCTTTTTTCAGAAGAGTGTAGGAGTCTCTTCTAGAACAGATGAAGCGATGAGCACTTTGCAGAAAACCATGTGCAGTAGGACTTGTAAAGTAAATATCTGTCCAAAATCTTAGTGTAAGGGCTTCTTCAATAAAATCTACAGCAATACCCCTTTCATGAGAGGTGACCACCTTAGTCGGAATGACATTTTTATCCTCTTATAGTCTTCAAAACGGCAGTGTCATTAAAATAAATTCAAACTCAAGAGCAGAGATTGGATCTCATTACAGTTTCTCAAGTCCATAATGCCTCTGCTCACTAGATGAGATGTTTTTCATGAGAAGGACTCTCCTATTCCAAATACACATACAACATTGCCATCTCTAAAGTATATCTAGATTGTTGCCTTATTTTAAGCAACAAGCATGTTGAGGAAGTTCTTCTGTGCAGCAATGTCCTTTTCCTGTCACACAGAAGGCCATTTGAATGCAGAGCAGTGGGTGCTCTCTATGCTTAGCAGCACTGAAAAGAGGTCTTCAAACACAAGATACTTCAGAGATTTCTCCATTCTGGGTGTGAAGAGACTGAAGGGAACCTCTGAGCTTTGTCCGTGGGTTTATAGGCGTGTCCATGCGCACAAGCACATGGACGTTCGCAGACTTAGCTACCCACTACCAATTCCTTGGTGCTTAATAGGACACTGTACATTTGTTTATGTTTCATTAAAGCAATCTTAAATGTTTGTTTTGCTAAGAAGGAGCCTTCCAATAGTGCATATTAAAACTTCATTATAGTATTTCTGCTTTCTCCTTTGGAAGTCCTAGGAGCAGCAGTCAGGCACACAGTGGTTGTGACTGCTCTGTTCCGGTGCTTTTTCCTAGCTCTTTTCCTCTCCTGTCTTGATTCTGTTGTTGACACTAGGCAACTTGCACAAATCAGATAGTTGGAGCTGGATGAAGTGAACCCCGACAAAAGACAGATAATAGCAATTTTTCTCTGGCTGGATATCCACTATTGGGTGTAAAATTACTTTTTAAAAGGGGAATTACAGAAGGACACATTTTTCTTCAATGGTATATACCTTAATGCTTCCTTACCATCTCCCCCACACCAGCCTCCGGCAAGAAGGGCTGCTCAGGGTCTTTACAGGAGCAGAATCAGAGAACTCCCTTGCTTGGCTGATGCAGCAGCTCAGCCCTGGTTTTTCAGCACGCAGACTTGTGAATGATGCACCAGCACAACTCCATCAATTCAAGCACTGAGTGATAAGAACACATTTGTTGCCACTGATTTTATGCAACAATTCAGCTTTCTGATGAGAAGATTATACAAAAGTCTGATTTAACTAAATATTCGTTATCGTTCCTCATTTTCCCAAATGATGAAGCATTCAGTGCCTCAGAACACTTTTCAGCAGATTTCTTGAAACTCTTTCATGCTCTGTGCATTTTTGCAGATCTGCTACATTTCGAATGTTTATAGTTCTGCGACGTGGCTGAGCATTTTTGATGTTCTGAAAATCTTTTATTGAGGGGAAAAAAATCATAAATTTACTCTTCATAATTTGTTACTAATTTTAATGTTGTTTTACACAAGCAAACCATCCTTCAAGATTAGGTGAGTCTTGCAGATCGTGATATAAATTCTGAGATGCAAAATATGCAATCCATACAAATCTGATTTTGGCTTGTTTTTGGAATTTGGGGGGAGAAATGATTTCTGGTAAAGTTGTAGTAAAACTTATATGTACAACATTGCAGTTATTCCTATGAAAAAATAATAAAATTGGAAAAGCATTATTTTTTTTTTAAGAAAGGAAAATTAATGTGAAAAGATCATCTGACTTGATCTGTGCTCTACTCAATATCCGCTTTGAAGAGAGGATTACAAGGAAATATTACCAAGTATGTCAAGTATTTATGAGGTCCAGATTATCTACAGTCTATAACCAAGAATGGAGAAAGAGCAAAGTGCTGTGACTTACCCATGATTAAGTGGGAATGTCTCTGGCAGACCAATCCCTCGTCCTTCTGGTTGCATGGTGCCTTGGAAGAGTAAGAGGCTACTCTTACTTTTCAGTTAATCATGTGGTAATTTTGAAAATCTGAATGCGATATTCTCTTTTTATACAAATCTTACCCAAATTAGAAGTTTCACAAGCTGACAGAGGCTTCATTATGTTTGAATTTGTTTTTCCAATACTTTATGAAATGTTTTTTCATCTGACAATTTAAAACATCCCACAGATCTCCACTGTGCAGGCCATAATACACATGAAGTGAACAGAGCCTTTAAACGTATTTTTTGCCTGTAAAGGAAAAGAACAGCAACAGACAGACATAAATCAAACTGTTGATCATGGAAATTCTACAGTGAAAGATAAAACTAACAAGAATAGAGAAATGTATGAAGCTGCTTCTATGCATCACCAGCCTCTGTTTGCTTGAAAACCTAGATAATAAATAATCTTTTTGTAGAGTAAGATGAAAGGCTGTTGCTTTGTGCACTTTATGAGCCAAACTAACTAGGCATGTGCTCCTATCCAGTCATGACGTTGCAGAGTACTATAAAATAAGGAAGATTTATAATATAAAAAATAAGGAGGGCATTAGTAAAAATTTGGTGTAAGTCAATTGCTGTTTGCTGTTTGTTTTGGCTGATTTCCCAGAGTCATACCTCAGGAAAACAAATTTGATAAAGTGCACTTGAAGTTTTATCTGCATAAATTTCTGTAATTATGCTTCCTACAGCAAAGGAAACACAAACTACTCTGTGCTATGCCAAACCCCAGAAAAATAATGCAGAATCCCATTTGGGCTATTTGTGTGGCCCAGAGTGAGCGTCTTAATTTCCGGGGATTTTAGGAGTTCCACCTGCAAACCCAGAGGTATTTGTAATAATTTATCCTGGAAATGTAATACCCCAATTCTGAATTATTTTCCTTGACTTGGATTTTATAAACAGAGTATTATATAATATTTAGAAAAGATTAGAGACAGAAGTTTTTATCCTCAGTTTTGGTATGCACACTGTAAAATGTACAAGTCACTTAAAAAGGTACAGCTGTATGAATAATGCCTCTTTAGTTCATGTCCAAATGAAGAGAAGAGAAACAAAAAAAACCAAAAAACCAACAGCTAAAAGAAAGTTGGAATGATGTGGGAATATTTTAGCTCTATTTAAAAACTCAGGGAAACTTAATTTCAGAGTAAGCACAAATGTTTCATTCTTCCAAGAACACGCAATTTATATTCCATTTATGTGAAGAAGTTGCCCTGTTCTACAGAGAGTATGGCAAGTCCCACTCTGCCGGAGAGGGCGAGCTGAGCTGAGGGAGCTGGGAATGCCCACCTTGTGCCTCTGGCAGGAATATTTTGTAAAACATTCTGGCAAAGACTTAGGAAAAAGTTGCACAGAGGAAAAAATACTTCAGGCCTGAAGCAGGATAATATGACAACAGGACTAGGTGACTATTCAGAATTTACTAGTTAATACTTTCCTGATTTTTAGCAAAAACAAGTTAAATGATTGTGATTTCTGCCATTCTTCAGAGCTGAGCCAGAAGTCTGTTTTGCAGGATCTGCCAGGTCACTGGACAGCACTGAACATTTACAGCAGTTTTGAAAAGTGTCTGGATTTTCTTGTTCAAATGCAAACAACCAAAGTTATAAATCCAATTGTGAGCATGAGACAACTGTAATATTTTAAAGTCATATGAAACTGCAAGTCCTGCAAATGTTTTGCCCAGGCAATTGTGAATATATTACAATGGTACTTGTTCTTCCTTATGCAGTCATTAATTTAATGTCTTAATTCCACGTAAGGAAAAATATTACATACTTTTTACCCATTTTAAAAATAGATGCAAAGTGTATCTTTTTGATTTCTTACCTTTGCATGCTTTTCCTATACTGGTTGCATATTTGCTGTAGCCTTGCTCTCCTCAAAACAAGAATATTTACTAAAATAGATGCTATAAACCAAAGAAGTGTTACAGCATCTCAGATAAGATATTCTGAACAAACCTCTGCATTTCCACAGCTCTATTTCAAAAACCTGGCTGAAGAACAGCCAGAAATCTTGATGATAGAACATAATCTATAGTACCTTTAACAGAAACTGTGTAGCATAAATATCCCATAAATGACAAGATCGTTTAGAAGACCAATATGAATGAGGATCTCAAATCCCATTTGGGTGTTCCATAGGAAAATCACCTACTCATCAGCTGAGCTAAGTTAAAGTAGTTCTGGGTCCGAAGAGACTCTGCCAGGATAGACACATAGCTTGCAGTTTCCCACTAACACATTTGATGTTAGCTCAAGTTCCCTTGTAGCATCACTGTACACGAAGTTTCAAAAGCCCCGTTCTAAAGCCTCAGTAAATATCCACATATTTTCACATTCAGTTGTATTTACACAAAACTATAGAATTAAAAAGTGGTTTGTGTGCTCATTTGTCCACAGCCATTCCAAGTGAAGGTGGTTGAAACACCCCAGCTCTTGAGTGAGTTACTGAGAGAAGTTAATAGCCCTGGGACTAGGAGTGGCATCAGCAGCCACTCAACACTTCATAAAGACACCTTGTGTCTCAAAAAGCAGCTAAGTTGCTGCTGGAGTGATGAGCCCTGTGGCTGAGACACACATTGAGGAGCTAAAGTGAATCCTGGGTTACGCTTTTCATGAAGAGGTTAATTTCTACCATCAAGTTGGAGATTTGAGATATTTAACTTCAAGCTTTCAATGTAGCTTTTCACTATTTGAGGAGTAATCCATTGCAAAATCATAAAGATTTTGTTATCTCAGGATATTTGTTCTCATCTATTCCTAACCTTTCTCTGGTCAAACAGTGGGAGGAATCTTATGGGATTAAATTCTCTGCTGTTACAGCAAGGGCACTACATTAAAAGGTTGCTAGGGCATCAGCACATGATGATTTGGCCTTTTTGTCATTTCTAATAAGCTTAATGAAAATGGCAACATTCGCCCTCCTTACTTGAGGCATTTAACTTTGTGCCTAAGGTGGGAGCCCGTGTGGGAGTGGAGGAGGCTCCCAGCATGGCTGTTCTCAATTAGTCTCTAAAGGCTGCCTTTACTGCAAAGGGGTTCTGAGGGCCCAGCACATGCATCCAAGTCAAAGGTCTAAAATTATCTCCCAGCTCTGTTATGGCAAATTTTCCTGCATTTCACATGGCCAGGCTGCGTGGGACACTGTGATCAGAACCAGCCCACACAAAGGTCTTCGAAACAGTCACTCACGGAAAATTCTGCTCCCTTGGTAAAATATAATGACCTGTAATGATGTATAATTCAGTTTGTGGAGGATTGTAATTAGCGATAAACCAAAGCTGAAGAATTGTGTAGGTGAATTGCAGTTTGTAGAATTATAGGACCTGCTCTTTCTGCCATTTAATCCTGTGGGATCTGAGCCATGGAGCAGTCGCAGCTCCACTCCTCACACTCCATTGCGCAGGGCAGAAACTGAAACTTACTCCGTCTCCCATCGAGAATTGCTGCTCAGCAAGTACAAAACCCAGAGAGGTGGAGAATATCATAACCCAAGAATAACTTAAAGCTAGGATGTTTCCAGGGAAAAAAGAGGCCTGAATTCACTTGGGTGCAAGAGGGAATTAAATGTGAGGATGCCACATTCTGAGCAAGTGCTAAGATGCTGCACAAAAACAGCAGCATAAGACTAAAGATTCAGTTTTAACAGAAACTGTTCCTGCTTCTGCTTCAGAAAGAAAGAAGAGGTGCCATCCCTGCTGTAGGATTCAGAGGTGAGAGTCTCAAGTGGAGAGAAACACTTATCTGCCACCCCGTACGAGGCATCTCATCCCTGGAGAGAAATGGCACTTATTATATATCCTGTTTTCAGTGTTTCTCCACAGGCTGACCTTAGTTGGCTTCCCAGCCAGTGCCTTGCTTTAGCTGCTCTCATCTTTGGGCACTCCCTGCTTTGGGGCGTCACTCTTCCTTCCCAGGCACTTCATGGAGACATCAAGCATATAGGTAGGGGTGGGGCATTTCAGTGCAGCAGTGAAGCACCCAAACATCTGATTGTACCAGCACCAGAAAAAATTGAATGTCCTACTATTTCCCCATCTCATGAGGGGGAACACCACTGTGAGAGACAGAGTGTTAAACACTGTGAGATGCTCAGAAACCATAATGAAATGGATACTGTAGAAGGGCACCAAGGTATGCTCAGTTGCAGCCTCTTTGATTTAGGAGCATCTGAACTGGTCTCTGCCTGAAGTTACTGTAGCAGTGATTTTCTGTGTCAATGCTTAGCACACAGGAATTCACATTAAAGTTAAATGAACAGAGCATACCATGGCAGTTTTCTTCTCGTAGATGTTTAATATTCTTTTAGTACGTGTGCATGTTACCCAAAAACTTGTGACTGATTTTTTTAGAATTCATCAATTGTTTTTTTACTAGGTCTTAGTTTCATTTACAGGCTTCCAAATATGGTTCTGTGTCACAGCAGTGTTACAGACTGAATACTTCCCTGTTTAGGAAAAAATAGTGTTGTATAACTGACAATTACTTCTCAGGCATAAGGCATTGAGACCTATTAACTTTTTCATTGGAGTTAAAGTGTCCAACATTTTGATGCATAATCAGAGATATACTGGGGATCTATGGAGACCATGAATTCCTATTATTGAAACCCTGGCCTTTTTTCGAGCTGTGAAATGTTTTTATGAAAGAACACTGTTATTATGAATATATGCACTTGAATTGTAAATTCTCAGGGTGTAATCTCAGACTTGGGTATGCATATATGAGATAGTGATACAAGAATACATACGACTTCATTGCTTGAATAAACTGATGTTAAAAGTAGTGATTTACTTTTCATGGTATTTTTGTCTCTTAGCAACCTCAATTGTTTTCATCATAGCGCATTTATGTTTGAGTTATTCATTAGCTTACAGTACTTGAAAGTGGTTATTACTATAATCTTTTGGGTTGTGAACTGTTCTTTTAGGCTACAAGCTAATAATAAGAGAGGCAGCCACTTTATCTTTTAAAAGTTTGATATAATCTAAAAGTTGTAAAATGTTATCAGATGAAATAATTCTCTTATTGGACTATTAACAGGGCTGGATAACATGAGAGACATCTTTTCTGGTAATTTAGTCTCAGACCTCAAGTATGCATAAATGAAAACATATTCTAAACTTTCACATGTACTTTATGCATCATCTATAGATCTGAATTACATGTTTTGAGCAAATGCATTTCTTGGTTCTATTTATTGGACAAGACTACTGCCTACTTCTCTCTTTGCTTTTCAATAAAAGTTCTTTTCGTCGGGGATTTTTTATTAACTTACTTCAAGAATGTTAACCTAACACAGCCTAATAGCTGTTATAATTGTATAGAAAGCTCAGTTATTAAACTTCTTATGGGATATTATAGTAATCATCTCCATCACAAAAATTGCAAGAGAATTGCAAGAGAAGGAAAGGACTGTCTTTTCTACAGTGGTTGCAAGGATTCACGTTTATATTGGTGTCCTTTTCAAAGGATGTAGGCTCATATGATATCCATGAAAATGTATCAAAAACATAGGAACTGTTGGATACGTTTCTTAATATTTCTTCCTTCTGTACTATAAAAACACTTACCACTTTTTATATGTGTAAATTATTAAAATCACACAGCAATAATATTTCACTATAAGGAAATGGTTATCTTGGAACAAGTATTGCTCTATAGCATCCAAATCATTAATAGAACTATTAATAAATGTGATCTTTACTGCAGCAGCAGAACTGAGATGAAACTTGACAACCAGGAAAGAGATCTAATTGTTGAAATCAAATAAGGGTGGAAAGTGAGTCACTGGTCTTTATAAGTACGACAGAAAAAATACAGTTCTAGACTATAGCAGTCAAAGTGTTTCCTCAGAGAAACAGAAATACTGATAACTGAGTCACTGTGGGCAATAAACTGATGTATCTGAGACATCTGTATGAGGAAGATGTATTTGATAATCAACCATGCCTGACCTACAAGTGGCAATGGGAAGCTAAATAAAACATCATCTCATATTGCACTTGTCACAGATATTTGGGCCCCTGAAGTGCTCCTTGGGATTTGTACCTGTTTAGGTTCATCGATCAATAATGGAAAGGGAGAGAATGGAGCCCAAGAGAAGAACATGTTTCTTCAATTTGACATGTAAGAAGTTGTTAAACTGTTCCTTTAGGTCCACAACTTTCTGAGAAGTCCATTTCATTCCCATGCAACAAGAAACTTTACTTTCATCAAAAGAAAACTTCCCTCTAAAAGCAAAGAAATAAAACATTTTTGGCTGTACTTGAATGAAACTACAACTTCTCAGCAGCATTCCCCATGCCATTAGGAAGTGAAAGCATTTAAAGCTCATGAATTCTGCTTTGATGTGTCTTTTAATAAATGGAGATATGCCAAGATTAACTGATGTGTACATGGTGCTTCATGAGCTGGTTATAGATACACTGAAATCTTCACACAGAGTTTTGCAAGAGCATGTGAAAGAGAATACGAATCTCCTAAGATTTCCTAAAACTTAATTTTACAAATGCCAGTAATGTGCACTACACACACTCATCCAACACGAACCAACTGTTCATTTGCATACCTAAAAGAAGACTGGTCTCATCAGGATATCTGTCTTTCCCTTTGTCAAGTCTTTTCATGTACAAAATACAAAACATGATGAACTTATGCGGCTATGTTTCTAATATCATTTCTTGGAAGGAGATTTTAAAAAAAATCCACAGTAACGACTGTTTTACACTTAGATATATTCTGATGTTTGACATTCCAAATCAGCCTTATTTAGGTGTCTTCTAGAGGAAGGCCAGCCAGGTTTGGCTATTTTAGACCTTTGATGACACATCTTCCAAGGTCAGAAATATTTTTCATAGCCAGAGGACCTCATGCTTGTTGTACATAAGGCCAGTGGTGTGGAAGGAAAAGACACACAATGCCCATATTCAGTGAACATGTTGTTTCATATATTTGAATGTTTACTTTGGATCAGCTGCAACACTCCCTCATGGTTTTCAAACCTACTAGAACACCATCCAGTTAAAGGTCATCTGGCTACAGTTAGCCTGTGAAAATTACATTCTTTTACCAATATATAAGTAATTCCTCTCCAGATTTTTTCCTAATTTTTTTTCCAGAGATAGCCCAAATCTATATATGACTCCTGCTGTTTCTGGAGAACACATTCCTCACCCTAAGGATCACTTTATAATTTTGAGAATGTTGAAAATGGAAAATATTGATTATAACAAAAAAGGTGTGTGAAACTATTATTTGCAATATGAATCTAATGCCCCAAAGCAACAATGAAATTTGGTCACCACGAATTTTACAGAGCTACCACAAACCTCTAGTGCTTTTACTGAAGGATTTCCAGAAGAAGAGATGCACAGTCTGGTGAGAGAAAAAGCACTACAATTCTTTCCACAAAATTCACAGTTCTTCATGGCCTGGCTGTTGGCTTTTTCTGATTCAATCTGAGTTCCCTTCAATCTTGTTCACTTACAGCAACCAGAATTAAAGCTTACCGTGGTGGAAACTTTACAAAAACAAAGCCTAGAGGGCTGTGAAAGGATGCTGAAATCAAGAGGGTGAACAGAAAGGAGGGTAAAGACAGACATGCCAAGAGGGAAAGATGCATCTACCTTTTATGGCAGAAAACCCTCTGAATGTTTAAAGACTTCTTTGGTAATGCCCACATCTACTTCTACCAGCTGATATTACTCACTGATTTATCTTCATTACAGGCCCTCAATCAGACAAAATCCCAATTAAAAACAAAAAAAAAAAAAAAAAAAACCACCACTCCCCCTTAAAAAAAACCCAAAACAAAAAAAACCCACCCCCCACCAAAAAAACCCCAAAAAACCAACACAACCAAACAAAAAAAAACCACAAAAAAAATCCATAAAAACCAACAAAATTCTACCACACACTGATAGAAGAGTGTGAATGGGGACAAGAAAGGATTCCCCAAGCCTGAAAAAGTCTCCCTTGTGCAGTCATTTGTTTGAGGAAGTCTAGAAGTAATTGCATTTTAATTGGACATAATCTTATTGGAACAGGGAATAGTGAATTTATCACATTAAATAAATAAAATCAAACTACTTTCTAATTACCTTCTTACAATCTCAGTAAGGAATTCGCAGTTAGATTAGGGTGTTTCAGGCAATTACAGTAAAGACTTCCCAACTCAGAAAAGAATTCAGCTGGCACTTGAAAAGCAGTATTGTCCTTGCAGTGCAAAGTGCAACATTCTCCTGGTTTCCTTTAGCCTTTTTTCTTTTTTTCATTTTGTTGTTGTTTATTTTTTTTTTTTAAGAATAGTAGCATTTGGAAGGAAGTGTTGGATCCTAGAGCAGTACATCCTAGTGCATGTCCCAAACCACAGAACATGGTGAAAAAGTAACTGAACACAGGACCCATTTATTTTTATACTACTGGCTATCACTGTAGCTGCACATGCTCCATGTCCTGACAAAACCTACAGACAGACTGGGTGTGGTGAAATGCAAGTAATGTTTTCACACATTCGTTTTTCATTCTAAAACTACAGCTTAAAATGGACAGAATAGAGGGGGAGCATGTCTGATAAATGTCAGCTTAAGGTACTTAGAACTGGCTAAAGCAGCATCAGAGGGGTGCCTGCCCTATTTGACAAGCTGTGGACAAGAGAGAAAGAAGGCAAACACAACACTTGTCCTTAAAAAAAGAGAAGTCAAACATTTACAAACTAATCCACTTATTTTACCATAGAAATTCTGCTAAAAATAATTAGCTAAGATCTTAAATGAAGACATGCTAACACAAACTTGTTATGAACAAATACTGTCAAACCAGCACAGCTTTTTCCATGACTGCATGACAGGCGGAAGCCCTTCTTTTGGCACAAGCCTTGGTGTGCTTGTCAAGGATGGCATAGAATTTCATAGGCAAAACAATGGATTTGGCTTCACTTTTCTAAAACATGATACAACTACCATAGGCTGGATATAGCATTAGCTAAAATCTCATTCAGATAGTAACTATTTTTTGTTGATTATCAAAATGGAATTCCGTAGGGATGTAGTGGTATCTCTGTTCACCTGTAAGACAAGGGGTAATGGCTGTAAACCAGGAGAGGGTAGGTTTAGAATAGTAGGAAGAAATTCTTTACTGTAATAGTGGTGAGGCACTGGCACAGGTTGCCCAGAGAAGCTGTGGATGCCCCATCCCTGAAAGTGTTCAAGGCCAAGTTAAGATGGAGCTTTGAGCAACCTGATCTCAGGTAAGGTGTCCCTGCCCATGGGAGGAGGGTTGGAGCTGGACGACCTTTAAAGTCCATTCCAGCCCAAACCATTCTGGGATTCTATGACATGCACTGGATTCAGTACTATTCAATAACCTCCTGTACCACCTGGAGAACTGAACAGAATGTATGTGCTATTAAATCTGCAGGTAACAAGAGGCTGAGAAAAAAAGATTGCCTTGGAAACAGGACTGCAATACAAAATGAGTTCCAGTGGAGGGTTCTGGAAAACAAAGCAAAAATTCAACAGGAATAAGTAGAAGGTATTTATTTCAGGATATTGAAGTTTACAAGTGTCTAGGGAAACAATTTGTTAGAAATATTTTCCTAGAAACTCTAGGGACATCACAAGCTCGAAATCAGTTATGAACATCTTAATAGTTAAAAATGTGTGTGTATCAGAATCTGGCCAGCCTGCCAGACACAAGAAGCAGTCCTTACTCTCTGCACAATACTGGTAAATATTTTGCCCTGATACTGCGCTCAACTTTGGAAACTGCACTCTAAGGAAAACCACTGAATGTTAGGGATAGTTCAGAGAAGAAATTGATAAATGGTTTATATAAAAGGAATGAAAAAAAATTTCTTTTCAGGTTCATGCCTAATGATTCCAGTAGTAGCAGGCTAGAAAAGTTCCTGTCAGGCTGGAAAGATTTGTATTAGACAGTAGGAAAACTGCTAGTAGTATGGCTCTAGATCTCTACACTGCCTGGGAAATTGGGTTGGAATAACTGATTTACGATATGGAGCAATGCCTCCTTACACACTTCCATGAAATATATTATATTGTCGATTTTGAAGAAAATAAAAATATTTAAACTGTTTAAAATCAGATGGCACTAATACCTGGAGAAATTTGCTTTTTAATGTACTCGCAATTGTAAATAAGTATGTGATGATCTTACCAGTTGCTGCTCTATCATAAAAAACTTTTATGACAGCTCTTTTTAGACTTGTAAAGCACATATTTGGACAATGGATAATGTATTTCATAACTACCTAAATTCACTATAACTGACAAATTCAGTTCATTCCCATCTTGGTCATTACTTATAGCGAATTGTAACTAAGACTAGTTTGCGGACTGAATTACAGGAATTAGCCAAAAGCTGTTCATTTCAGCTGTCCAAAGAAAAGAGCATTGGAATCACACAGATTTCCTATCAAAAACTCAAAGTGAGTGAAATGACGTGACAAATTCATGTGTGGCCTCAGTAAGTGCAAAAAACCATGTCATGGTATGGAAGGGTGCTTTAGCTGGAAGAGTAGCACAATAAATTCTGAAGTACCAGAGAGCAATACACAGATTTCACAAAAGGAGAATTACTACCACTATGCCAGATACTATTGGCAAAATTATAATTGGCATTTTGAGAGCAAAAGAAAAAGATTTAAATCTGAACTGCAGTTTTCATAAAGAGACAGAACCATAAAGAAAAATATGTTAAAAAAAATTGCAGCAATTATTCTTCCTCCATTAAATCGCTTGAATTTAATTTGTCCATAAGTACAATCTTCTTACATGAAGATCTGAGTAATTTTCATGACTTTAAATGAAAGCACAGATGTTTTGCTTAGTTTTTGCGTAGTTGTGGACTCATGTCACTGGGTCTTGCTTTTGAGATTAAGAGAATCTTTTTTAAACAAAAAAGGCAAGACTGCCAAGAGGCCCAGGTAGCTCAGCTGAAGATGAGGCTTCCTGGATTGGAAATATTTATAATATTTAATACTCAGGGAATCAAGGTCCATGAGATCCTGTTGCATCATCTCTGTTCCCAGTGCCTTGACTCCTGTGTAGTGACCTGCATCTGGTGACGAGGTGTATGTCTGGGTTCAAAAATATTTTCTGTATCAAGACAGTACTTTTTTTTATTTAGTATTTTTCCCAGACTTTCTCTTTTCTAGGACTTTTATTGATGTTGTTTCATACTTGCTACATTAAAACAATGCCTAGTAGTTTATAATTTGCAATTAAAATTGAATCCATTGTCTGACAAATGAATATTAGCTCTTTAGTAGAAAGATTAGTTTAATTAAGAATGAAAGTCATTCTTTCACTGTGCCAAATTCTCTAAGATGATTATTTGCAACACCTGGATTTTTCACTGAAATAACTTCAGGTCTTGCTACCTAAGCAATGCAAAACATTTTTATCACACATGAAATAATGTTTTTAATACGTTAAGCTTCACTTGCCTCATTACTTAATCATCCTGATGAAACTGCGTTCGTCAGCAGAGTAGCGTTTAAGTACTGCTGTGACTTCAGCAAAAGCACATTCGTGATGTAGGAGAAATCCTTCAGCTGGTATTAATGGGATTTTGTACAATGGGCAGCAGTGTCAGCCCATTCCCTTTGCTGAGGAGGACAGAGCTGTGACATTGGTGATAGACAGTCATTCCCTCCATGTCAGCCAGTGTCCAGCTGGGCCTCAGGGGCAGCCAGGACAAACTTCTCACTGGGGTCACCTCTGCAGGCACTGCTTTCCTCCTCTGCACTGACTCTCTTCTGCCTCACTCCAACAGAGTGAGGCAGAAGAGAGTCAGTGCTTATTTAGGGATTGGGGAAAAGAGACATGAGGTGAACAGAGGTGAACAGAGATACATAACATGTCTAGCATGTTCCTTTACAGACAGGGCTCTGTCCAGCTGGCGTGTTTTATGGTGTGGCTGCACCAGGAAGCATGAATCTAGATTAATTTTTTTAATTTATTTTTGGAAGAGGGGTATCATGCCTACAAGTTTCTCCCCAGCCTGTTTTGCTCCAGTCACCCAGCTTCTGAGATATTAAAGACCCTTGACCACTTCTGTAACACAGTTGTTTATCTAAGGCAAGACTAAAACATGGACTTTCTTCCCAGAATTTTTAAAATCTGCACATGACATTTACATATTCTTTTCAATATATTGGAGATAAGTATTAAAAGTCTCTGTCCTGTAGCTCTTAAACAGAATACCAGTATTGGCTGACATACCAAGATCAAATATTTTATTAGGTCATACTAAGTACCAGAATTTTTCTATGAGGTAGCTAGGGAAACCAGAGCTCACATTTTGCCCCAAGTTCTTTCCCCAACACTGTGATCTGATGCTAGAGACAGAATTAATTTTCCTCTTTTTATGGATACCTAATACCATCTGAGGTGCTCTAGTGATATCAAATAAATTCCACAAAGGCCTGGCAAATTGATGCAGCACCCACTAGAAATCCACACTTCACTGGTACAGACAAAGGAAGTTCAGCAAAACCAGTCATTGACCTACAATGCATTAAACATGCACAATTTGGCAAACTCATGCTGCCCAATCTGTGTATCCTCTGGGCAGTGGAGACATTCCTGTGAAACATGAAACTGGAGAGGGCTAAATACTTTCATATCAGTAACCAACTTCAATTTTGAATCTCTGTGGGCTCTATTGGAAGCTTGGACAAACTTCTGCATAAGCAAAAATCTACAAATTATAAATTGAGGTATTTAATTTGCATCCTGAATCCCGTCTTCCATGGCTTGGATTGTTCTAGGGCCATAGTAGCATTTCTTGAGTTTTGACCTTGGGTTATTGAGCTTTTCAGCTTGAGTCTGTACAGGTTTGTGTTCTGTCTACTGGGCTGTCCTCAGACATCTTATTGCCCTTCCAGTGGCTGCACTGTAAATAAAACTGAGAGCTTCACCTTCATCTCACCCACCTTTTTCCTCAGCATTGTTACAGAACAGATTCTTTCCCAGCTGCTATGTACCTGGATAATCACATCCTCTATTGTGCAATCACATCCTCTATTGTAAGACCAGTGTTACACAGCCCAGCTTTTAGCTGTTTCACTTCTTTGTTGTACTAGTATCATTGTTTCTGGCACAGCTTTTACCTCTTCACCTTTCTTTATCCAAATCAAAATTTGCAAATATTATGTGTGCTTTTGGGCTGCTAGTTTGTTTTTTGCTTCAGTGTCACGTTTTTTGTCCAGCCCCAATTCTTTTGAATTAAGATCACTGTCTCAATCCTCCAATCCACGCTGTGCACGCTGCTGTTATTTGTAAAACCCACACAAATAATATAACCCATTGCTAATGTTACCTTCTCTCCTGTCCAATCTCATCTCCCTTCCCAAAAAACGCTAAGCTAGCTCTGGAGCTACATATGGCAAATACATGCTGGCTCTGAGCTGTTTTTCACCTTGGATCACTTTTCCTCTCTGTCATGGCTGCTGTGTCAGAGCCCTCTCCATTCCTAATCAGCTTCAGCCTGAATGGAGACGTGGGGGTGTCTTAACTTTCTTGGCAAACCCTAATGACTCTGAAGGGTTAATTCTATTTCCTAGTGTGTCTGCACATCTGCCTCTTCTGTTGGCATCCAAAACAAATCTTATTATTTTACCAGTGTAGCTGTCCTGATCACTGAGTGCTGTTAAAAAATAATTATAAAATTCACCACCAGAAGCGTAGCTGCCCTCAGACTTCATGTTTTTGTGCTGCAACCCACCAGTTGCAGATTCAGTGATGTGTGAGTAAATCTTCTCCACATTTCATGAGTGTCAAAGCTAGCAGAGCTTTTATCCTCACCAGTCTCTCTCTCAGGGTGATGTTTTCATCACCATAAAACTGACTCCATATTATTTCTTATTGAGCAATTTCAGACAGGCATTTCACTGCAAAAGCATGATTCATTTCCATCTAAAATAATTTATCCTGTATATATCTCAAGATATTTTCTGCAAAAAAAAAATTTCTGTGCTGCTAATTCCACAAAGTACAGACAGAATTGCTTAGAAATTTTATCATGGGAGGGTTGCCTACTCTGTGAAGTAAAGCACAAGTATCATCCTGATTACATTTCTTTCAAGCTGATACAGTTCTAAGAGATGAACCTCACCTACCAGTGACCACATATCAGTTAACAGAAGATTTTAACCTATTTATCCATTTAAGAGCTGTCTTCTGATTATCTTCTGCAAAGGTGCTTGCCGCTCTCCCCTGCCTATGCACCAAACTCCTGATTTTGATCCCCTGACGAGGGTGTGGTGGAGGATGTGTCACTCCCTCATGTCCCCCATTAGAATGCAAGCTCTGGGGTGCAGCCCTCTCTTTAAAAAAAGCACCTGCACAGTGAGGCATCATGTTGCCAGTTTGTGCAGGGAGTACAGAAGGCCATAATTCACCACAAGACGATCCACAGTGAAGTGTCATTAAAATATGTTTCTCATATTTATTACACAATATAGTGACAGAGATTAAAAATCATATTTAGAATGCCTTTGGGTACTTGAATTGGTCTAGGGCAGGTGATGCAGGTCTAAGATAACTATATTAGTGTTAGAAAAGCAATTCACCATCATCAAACTCTGTTGTTTTCCTTCTTCCTCTGTTATTTACAGAAAATTTTGCATTTTTATAGGCATTAATCCAGAGCAAACCAGAAAAATCAGTGAGTAGTTTTTTAAAAATATGTGTTGTGAAGATCATGTTCTAGGCACAGCTGCGCTATTTTCTGATAGTTTCTTAGCAATAAATGAGGCTGTGATGAACACCCATTACCCAACCCTTAGCCCAACATTTTTTCCTTTCTCCTTTACTGCAGGAATTCAGGTTTTTCTTGTCCATACATTAATTTCATTTCCAGCTGACATACATGACATGGTAACAACTTCCTTAGGGTCAGTGTCCATTTGAAAGATTAAAAGACTTTTTGTTCTTTTCTGGGGCTTTTTAGAAGTCAGTTCTTAAGAAAAATTACTGTTTCCTGTGTGAGAGCAGTATCTTAGCTCTTCAGACATCTGCAGGAGGCACTGCTTTGCATCTACTGCACGTGTTTTATGGACCATCCAAAGAATAATTTAGTCAAATATGGGAAAAAAATTACTACAGTTCTATTCAGTATTCAAGTTTGATTTTGGTCCATAACAGCAGAGTTTTAAACATGCCTTTCTGCCCTGAGATGAACCATATATACACTTAAATACGCACATATACAAACCCACTTCACAACTTTTCCATGTACCTGTGTATAGCTGATGACTTCAGAGCATATGCATGAGCAGTTCTTGGCTCCATTCTTTGAAATATTCAGCACTAAACATTTTTATTAATGCAAGGACAAGGGCTGGTTTTAATTCCTCTTCTTTTTTCACCTCAAAACAATCTAAGAAGAAAAAGGTATAATACATTTTCAAAATTGAAATATTTAGGGCTAATTTGGAACAGCATTTTTTCTTTGACAATTTTTAATCAACTGCTGTATAAATGATGATACAAATGCTTCACAAATTACATATTGCTCCCTGTCAATGAAAATTATGTATGGCATACTATGGAGTTGATCTATAAACAATTTTCAGAGAATACCTTTTCTTCAAATCATTTGAAGTAGACTTGAAGAAGACCTCCTGAATCATTTAGGCTACTGAATGCTCTATGTCATATAATCCCCATCATAAATTTATTATTGAATTTCACCTAAAAGTAGGTTCGTATTTCATTCCTCTCCTCATAGCTCCAGAACTACTCTTGTGGCCATGTTTAAGAAAGGCCTTTGAATTTTTAGCCAAAATTTAGTTATTACCACCTTATTCTTGTCTGGTTTCATATATATATATCTGTTCACCTTACCCTCTCACCTTGCAGCAAATACCCTTAGAGGTATTTGTAAACAGGGGACACATTTTCCTGGAGTTTCCTGTGAAAGAGACCATTTTTCCTTTCATACTCACACAACACATAGACATACATTAAATGATTTTCTACTGATTTCCTGACAAATCTTAGAGCTTCTGCGTAAAAAAAATCTCTAAGTATCAAATATTTCTTTTCTTTACTGACTTTTTCTTTTATAGTTTGTGTGCTTTCTCTTGGTCCATAAGCCAGCAACAACCAGCACCACAAGTGGTGTTACAAGATCAGCTGTCCACCTCTTCAGACTTCTCTTCTTCCCTCTAATAAAAACTATTTGTTAAGCCATTTTTTAGGCTTTATAAGAGAAGAAAACTAGCTTATTCAGTATGAAAATGTTAGTTTAGTTTACTTCTTTCCCCTTTTGCACAATGTGGGAGGCACAAATAAGCATGTTAGCTGTGACTCCTTTATATCTAAACTTATCCCTTTTTGCTTCTAGTCAGGTGCTGACAGAAGCATTGTACAGGGTATAATGAACCGTGGCTTTCATGATTAAACACATTTATCTTCAAACATACTCTTCAAGTCAGATTGAACAACAGCCCTCCCTGGAAACTCTCTGGCTTCAAATATACTGATTGGTTGTTCAGTCAGCAGTGATTTTTTATTAAAAATGTTACTGTGTGATAGCCAGGTTTTCGTATTTTTTTATTCCAAACCATGTCAAGAAATAGTCTGAGACACAAACGAGGGGCATAAATAAGGCTTTAGGAATATTAAGACCACCCTTCATAGCAATATCCAGCACGGATGCCTGTAGAGTGTCCCAAAGGAGATTTGGTTGTTAACACTGGAGTCCTTGAAGCACCTCTTCAAAAAGCATGGACACAGCACAACTGTGCTAGAAATACTAGTCACTGCAATTAAGACCAATTTCTATGCAGAGATGTCAAGTAGGAGATGATTTTTTCATACTTACTGCAGTGGTGGATGATTAATTCTCATCCAATTACTTCTTGTAACATGCGGGTTCCAAAAGTTCAGGAAAATATCTGATACTGCTTTCAACACTGTGGTTTCCTAGCCTTTACTGTTACTAGGCACACAGTAAAGAAAGATGGATAAACTCTCTCATCCATACAAAAGCATCATAATACTGGACCCCTTCAGCTTTTATTGACATGGTTTAATCCCTCCTATGGTTACTCCATTTCACTCTCACCTCAGAGTTGTCTGCAAGTACCATCTAGTCTGAAATTGTCTTGGAAAACAGCCTCACAGCCCTGAGCAGCTTGCACCTGGGCATTCTCTCATCTTTTTTCACCACTTCACCAGCAAGTGTGTTTCGAATTGCAGCAGCTGGCACAGAGAAGAGTCACCAGAAGCAAAAGATTAACAGCTCATACATTAAATAGTAGCTTAGCCAATATATGTACTGAAGATGGTACTGTGATTTACTCTCATCAAATACAGCCTCTATCATAGTCCATCTAAAGAGAAGTTTAAAGATCATCCAGTTCAATTCCCCTGCCATGGGCAGGGACACCTTTCACCAGACCAGGCTGCTGGAAGCCCCATCCAACCTTGAAAACTTCAAAGATATATTGATTTTGTAAATTTTTTCTTATATGCTCTAGCAGATTTATCTAGGGGAAACTTTTCCTTGTGTATTTCCACACTGCAACTTACTGTGCAGATGCCTAGTCCTAGCTGAGAAGCACAAGGAAGATGGAGAATCTAAATTTCTGACACCACTCCTCTTCCAGAAATGTAATTTATATTCTATGAGAAAGCACCGAGGAATTCCAGATGTTCTGAAATCTGAAATCAAATCCTATAAGACACAACTGATTCTTTATTTGTTTACTTTTCATGCAAATCAGTTTCAAATTATAAATTTTATCATTATGTTTATTTACTGTTCATTATTAGTTATGATAATTTATTTTTCACTGATTAAAAGCTTAGTTTTTCAAGTGTTTGCTTGGAGTTTAATCAGCAAGTAACATTTCTAGAAATAGTTTATGATTTTTCTGTCAATGCAGAATAAATTTCACTGCCATGATGGCAGCATTTTCTGTTTTCCTTTTTGCCTGGTGCTAAACTTAGCTCTATTACTGAAGAACAGAAATTGCACATTACTTGAGATTTCAGGAGTTTCTTTCTAACACCATGAGCAGCTGTTAAAAACTTCTTTAAGAACACACACCTGAGTCACTGAAGTTTCCTCTGCAGCTGTTTGTGCTGTTATGTGCACAACTGGGCTTGTTCAGCCTCTTGTCCCAGGGACTGGGAATGTCCATCAGCTCTGCTAAATTGGCATCAAATGAGAGGCAGCATTTTAGCTAAGAACTGGTTTTAAACATGTTTATAGAGAAAGAATATGGTCTAAAATGAGGGTTTATTACATCAAATTGTTGAGCAGAGGCTAAAACTGTTTCCATCTCCTGAAAATGTAATTTCTTAGCATGTCTCTTTCTATATCCTAATCCAAAGGTGAATATTTTTTTTTTCAGCTCCAAAAGAGAGCCGTATTGAGGGCTGTATGGCCAACAGAATTCCTCTCCTGTATCCCCCTATCAAGTTTTGTCTTTTGGAGAATCACACACAGAGTGCAAGCATACAAAATTCAGGCACTTGACATGAAATCTGACATCTCAAGGATCATCTGTCTAGCAGAGTTACTAACATAACTACAATCAAGTGGTAAGCTTAAGTAAGCTGCTCTATCTGTTAGCCAAGGGTTAGGAACTGGATAAAGCCTCCCAAAATAGAGGCACCACTTAGAAGTCCTTCACTCTCTTTCACCGAAAAATAAACATGATGGTCATTGGAGTGACGTGCCAAAAGCAAAGCTGCATTTTTCAGAGGTAGAGAAGTTTTAGCTAACATATACCCACACGTTTGCAGCTGTGTCCCCAATATTGCCCAATGGCTTCAAGACCATTTTAAAGTTTTAAAACTCTGTGGCGGCTGAGGGGGTTCTACCATCCGCCTTCATATGCTTGATTCAGTCAGAAGTTTGACTGGAAACTCTATTCTTTTCTTCTTTTTTTTCCTTTCTTTTTTTTTTCCTTTCTTTTTTTTTCTTCCTGTTCCATGGTTTTTGGGGTTTGGTTTGTTTTGTGGGGGTTTTTTTGTTCTTTTTTTTTTAATAAACATGAAAAAAATCTTAGAAGGTCTAGATCTATTCATTTATGAAGCTCACAGTTCCAAGAAGTAAATCCAGCACTGTTTTTGTATATTCCCTATGATCAAAGCCCAGGCTGAAGTAATGATAAGCAGCATCACTGCAGTGCACTCTGAACACTAGTTCCAAGAAGTGATGAAATTAGTTTTTTGTGATGGTATTTGAGAACAGCCCTCCTGGAGCCTGACTTTCACAGTGTGTTTGGATCTCAAATTTACAGGACAGTGTACACTGTAAATTAAATTTATTTTTATAAGCTTAGTGGAAAAGAAAAAAAAGAAACAAACATGACAAACAAGAGCGTAATCCCCTTTGTACAGACTAGTCTCACAAGTGACTCACTGATTCATTGCTTAGTTCATGACGTTTCTAACTCACAAGTTCTCTAATTCATAACTTACAACTTGTACCTTGTGCACCTACGCACAAGTTACTGGCTGACAGTGAGAGAGCTCATCCTCTGCCACACCACAGTCATGCCCTTTATCACACCAAGCACACAAGGCTCAGCAGTCCAGCTGCTGTTGGATGTGCTTCCAGAACGTTTTGGGTAAGGTGACATATTCTTGACTTTGAGCTTGGAATTTGATCTCACAGGAGACAGCAAGCTGCAGGTGGCAGTGGCTACATGATGACCTTCAGCCCACTCTGGCCATGGTGTCCTGCCTACATGCTGTCCTTGCTTTGACCTAATGGCACTGCTCCCACCACACATCAAGCTTTAGCATGAGCTGGGTATTAGGTCAAATCTAAGCAGGAATTGAGCAAACAGTCCCACCTAACTCATTTTCCCATTACAAGTACATGACAGCTTTCAGCTGTTAAGTGACTTACTGGGTTAAAATTCCTTCCATTTATATCCCAGATGTGTAGGACATTCTCTTTTCTTCCTCTCACACACTCTTGCGTTGCCAAACTGTATATGAAAGTGAGATATTTGATTGCAAGTATGGCCTCATGTATCTGTTACTGTCTGAGAAGGGATAGAGATGCTATTTGCACACAGAAAGTTTTGCAGAATACATTAGCTCTCTTAGTGAGACCTGCAGGATACCAAAAGGACTGTTTTCTTTCTGTAAGCCCAGGGGAATTACAGAACTGTCACTCTGGCCTCTATATATTCTTCTTGTCTTGCTTCAGATATAAATAATGAATTTACAAAATAAATGGGGAAAAGCCCAAATGTTTTCAGCAAACAGATATAGCAGAATTGATACTATACAGCTACTAGACCTGATCCTAAAAATCCTCAATGACAAATACTAGAAAGCCAACTGCATCCACAAGGATAAAAAAAATAAAATTTACAGTACTCTATAACCCCTGCCACAAATGCTTTACAATTAAATGAAATTTAGTTCATTAGCTGCAAATGGAGACAGTTTAAAGTCAAGCACAATATACTGGTGAGAAAAGAAAAAAAGTGGAAACATGCTCTGCCCCAGATCTGTCTCCCACTGAACAGACACATGCCTTAGGCTTACATGCCTTGCATCTGCTCACGTATGCACTTGCTAGAGCTTGGCTTTCATCCTGTGCACAAAATAATTCAACATCAGCCTCAGGTTTGTCTTTTGAGGCTGTCCCCGTAGCTTTCTGTGAGTGCCCTTAACTTTAACTCCCTTGTTCATGTTACTTTCCGGGCTACTCCTGTGTCACTCTCCCAGTTATTTCTTCCTTGGAATTTCTTTCCTGTACACCTTTTTTGTATTTTAGCCCCATTATTCAAAGTCATATTTTGCCCTGTATAACATGTTCTGCCTTCTTCAGGCAAACAGGAGTTCAGTTAGAAGGGATGACAAATGGATGTCTTATTCTTCACACATTATGGAAAGGGGAATGGTCTCAGAGACATTATACTGGGTTTGAAGTTTTACAAATGTGTTGAGCAGCTCTAACATCTATTACTATGTAAACCCTGCCTCCCCATCCTTTTCTTTCCAGTTCAGCTTTCCTGATTTCACATCTCAGCCCTTCCCTTTAAACCACTCTAGTTGCCATCAGGCTGAACCAATTCTGCTCACTAAACCAGCAAAGAACGAACCCATCAGAAAAAAATGCATCATTTTTGCCAGTTTAAGGAGCTGAATCAGCTCATGCCAGAATCTGATGAGTGCCAATGCCAAGCAAGGGAGATATGGCCAAGAGAGGAGAAAGTAGTAGGACTGCCTCTTTTGGCAGATCCAGGCTGTAAATTCTCTTCTTGAGCTAAAATTGCTTACTCAAGGTAAGGCTGCATCAGAACAGGTGTAATCTAGGTTTTGGTTCATTCATCATCTCTAGACCAGCTCTACTCTCAGCCATAATGTCAGCACTTACTTAAAAAGTAAACAGAAGCTCTACTCCAAACATAGTCACTCTCAGTCTTCAACCTTGAAGAAGTTCCTAGTATCAAAACATCATGCAATCATTCCACCATAATTGGTGCTTAAGAGCTGTTTGGGTTTCCCACTAAAGTCAGTGGGAAGCCTGTTTTTCTTTATATAGCTTGATCATACTGGGACAAGTTACAAGATTGTGTTATATGGCTTAGCTTTTCTGCTGTCTTTGCCAGAAAGTAAATATCTCAACAGAGCATCTACTAACTTTGTATAAGTACAGAAAATCTCTGTCATATGAAGATGAGCAATTACTAGAGCCAGAAAATAATTTTCTGTCACTTAAAGCATTAGCATCACTACATAACTAGCAAATTAAGTCAATAGCTGACATAAACTGCCTAATTTTTCTTTTAAAGATAATTTTATCACCCATTAATCACAATTATGTCCCTTATTAAAAATCCTTCAACATTAGCAACGGCTGACAAATATTAAGGTAGTTTAAGCTAATCTCTAAATGAAGGGAAGAATCCAAAATCCACCTTTTATACTTCCAGGTGCCTGGCAATAACTATATGGGAGGCTTGCTGTCTGAGTTCTTTTTCCAGTCCTGATTTAGTAAGGCAAAAAGACTTACAGTTCTGCAACGATAAGACTGTGATGACGGTAGAAATAAAACCCAACCTTAAGAAAAGTAAGAGCCATTTTTACCACAAGGCTGGGCAGCATATCCTTGCGGGCTAATGCAAGGGTAGGAATTTTGGCAGTCAGGCTCTCGAGGAGGTTGCATCCGCACCCTTGTGTGACCCTCTACAACTGCGCTCAGGGTGCAAGTCACTGAGCCTGCCAGCTCACAGCCTTCTCTGCTGGAAATTGCACAGCTTTGTGTTGCTGTTGTCACCAAGCACAGGTGCAAGATGGCACGTGGCAGAGGGAATGTAGGAGAAGGGGAGAGCAGGGAAATGAGAAACAAAACTTCTGACGCCTGTTAGGTTCCAGCCGCTCACTGATTTATTGTGTACCAGCACTCAAAACACATTTCTTAACAATCAAGGTTCTCCATAAACAAATAGGAAATTATGTTGAAGTTTTTGTATAAACAATTCATGTGGAAAATTGCAAAGTAGTATTTTTTGTAAAGCCCTTGGTATAATGAAATGTGTATTGCATTCCCATATAATTCTACCAGACATCTTCAAACACCAGTGAGAATCTTCTGAAAGTTCACATGAGATAAAGATTTGGCTTTCGGACTCTTCTCAGGAAGTTTTATAAAGTTATGATGTTCTCTCTCATGAAAGTTATTTTGGTATAGCACAGTATAAAATCATAAGAGAGAAAAAGTGATTATTTCCTATTGAAAATATGCTAGCTTTTTTTACTGCTGAATAGTTAATAGTTTAATCCAATTGTTTTAGTAGTTTCTAAATGACATCAGTAACTTACAATATTTAATTGTAACTGCTTTTTTAGAAAATTACTTTTCAGTGAAAAAGTTCTTGACAAACAGGCTTTGGGAGCTATTACAATTTCATACACCAATGCAGGCTAACGTGGTGACAGTAGGTCTCAGTTATGCCAACTAGGAAGATAACTGATGAGAAATATCTTCATTCTTTTTAAGAAAAAATTACAAGATTATGAGGTGGCTTCATGTTTTTAGATTGAGTAAGAGATTATGCAGAGATTGACAGATGATTTTTCACAATGAAAAAAAAATAAAAACCCAGAAAATACAAAATTCCAGACCTCAAATAAACCATAAAATTTATTTCTAGCAGTGTTCTATGCCTTAAAAGAAGTTTAGAAACAAAATTTCAAACTTGGCTAAAACTATATGACATTAATTTTAAGAAAGACAAAATGCTGCAGGAGCTAGGGTATTACTTCATCTGTTAGCTTGCAAAAATTGTAACTCAAAATTTTTTATTTTATTAGGTGTGAGGAAGGTGACAACTGAGCTCAAACCAAAATCAGCTAACTATTAAATGACTAGATTTTGACCCCTAATGATTGCTGTCCTCACAGGTGATAGAGCACTATTTAATCATAAATAGCACTTTTTCCTAATACCTGTGTCACCCATTCTTCGGATTTTACTGAAAGTTCCATTTGGGCAAAGAAGCTTTCATGGGCAGATCAGTTAGCAGAAAAAAAGTTGGGTTTCTAGGTTTTTCCTCAACAGCAGCTACCTTGATAGTCTGAGCTCAGCTCAGTTACCTAAACACAAGTTCTGTGCTGTTTGAGACACCGCAATTTTCTGAGACAGCCTTACAGAGCAGGTTGGTGTTACACAGGGCCTGTCAGACCACAGACTCCTCACCCATGGTTCCTGCAGGCCAAGGAGAAGGCCATCTCAGATACCTCTGGCTGGGTGTTGCAGCCTACAGTGAGCTATATGTTGCTGAGATTACACTAGAAAATTTAAGGTTAGGTCAGACGTCTGCATAAGGAGCAATCACAAAGAGAATGACAGAAACACAGGGAAAGGGGATCAAAATAAACGGAAGAGAAATTATAGTAGTTAAGGAAACCACTGAATTTCCTTAAATTTCACAATTAGAGGGGCTGAGCCCATGGAGTTCTCATTGATGCGATCCAGAAATGATAAACTGTCTTTCCTGACACAAAGAATGGCCAGAAATAGATCCAGTGATCCACTGTCACTTTTACTCTTCCTGTAAGTTTGCCCTTTAAAGACATTATTTATTGACACATATTCTCCAAGGTTTGTTCTGAATCAATTTCTATAAGCTTTAATTAAAATTGAGCTGCTTCCAAAGGGCTGTGGGTATTATTAAAGGTTGAAATACTGATTTAGTGACACTTACTGCTTGCCTTTGGTTGCACAGTTCATGGATTCAAGGAACTGAAGGCAATCCATAAAAATTAATAGGAGTGACCTTGCCTGTAGGCAAGCAATTTGTTATAGAGCCTATAATAGTTTCAGCTCAAAGGTAACTGCTAGGGAGGTTCTCACACCATCCTTGACATGCTCTTTGTTCTCTACCTTTTAAATGGATGACAGTGATTCATCTTCCTATTTAGCCAGTTGTCTGAAAGCCTTGGAGATGCATAATAGCAGCTGTGGAGAGAGCCACATTTGACACTTCCAATTCTGGCACTAACAGTGCCTAGAGGCTTCAAGAGAGAGTGGATTTCTGTATTTGTTTCCCAAATTGAACACAAGAAAAATATTTAGGGGAGACACTGCAACTCTGGCATCTCTGAGCAGTGCATTATTTCCCTGACAGTGGCTCAGACTCGGCAATACAACTTGCTGAAGAAAGTAAACCAACTCAAGGTATGCAGCAGGATTTAGCAGAAAAAAAACTTCTAATGTTTTTTAAATCAGTCCTACATGCCCTGATGCAGATGCATTGGGCAGCAGTTTAACACATGGTCATTTCCTCCTTACTTCCTCTAAAAAACATGCACCAAGACATGCTTTCTACTCACTACCATGAAATTGTCCCCATGCAACAGTAATTAAATTTTCCCATAACTTCCCAGAGGACAAATCTTTCTAAACCTCTGCCTTCAAATAGTCAAATATCCTTGAATTTCATCTCAAGGAGGTGAGCATTGGTCCCTCACTGCCAGAAAAGGAGTAGTGCCAGTGCAGAGAGGATGAACAGGAAGGTGTGCTCAAGTCAAGCTGCCATTCTCAGCAAATGCATTAAAGTTTACCCACATGGCCAGGGATATCAAATACTAATAGACCACAGTCATAGCCTAATTTGCTTAAATTCTTCGATATTTTGTATACTAATTTGAACCAGGCAGCAAACTTTGTCATGCTGTAAGGAGCTTGTGAAGTTGCACTTGGGTATCTAAATATTTCAGTCCTGGGGCTTCCTGAAAAACGAGGGCAATGGGCTTGCTAGGGTTACTTGTTATCACGTGAAATAAGAACTTTTACTGACAGAGTCTATATATGGGCATTTCAATTGATGATCGGGAGCTATGGAAACTGAGGGAAGCCATGTCATAAACTGTCAGTATCAACTCCAAAAATGTGTAAGGCCAATAAAAGAAATTATAGCTTGTATTAATCATTACTATTTAATTTTTGGTTTCTGTTTTGTTAAATCACTAAGTTGTTTTAACTGAGCCCATGTTTCACAGGGATGTAATTTGTTACATTTTAAAAATCCATTAGTCCAGAAGAGAAATGTAATTATTTTACCAACATCAGGACTTTACTGAACCATCAATTCTGTGCTATTAAGCAACTGATTCAAGACACTTGGAATTCATTTGGTACCAGTCCTCATTGGGAGCGTCAGAGAAACTTCAGAAGGTTCTTACAGTACTTCTATGAGCCCTTACGACTCTTTTGAGCTGAATTCTGAAATAAGAATTAAAGTATGTCCAGTAGAAAATATAAGAAATATTTTGTGAAAATCGACTTTTGAGTTTTTCTTCAAGTGAAGTACCGGATTGAAATTCGTTTATTAATTCCAATAAAATTTAATAGTAGTCAATTTAAATTACTAGGAATCAATTTTCAATAACCTTGAGTAAGCATACTTAAAGAATTAATTACACATAAGATTAAATAAAAGAATCCATAAAGCAATATAATGAAAGATGTATTTCTGTATTTTGTCATCATATTCCACATTGCTGTCAACTTTGTTTGGTTTAGGCTGAGGCTTTGTTTATTGATTGCGACCAACAGAAGGACAAATATAAAAAAAATGAGGAGGGAAACTAAACTTTGTCTGCAGATGAAGGTCAAATTCACAACATCTGACTTCAGGAACACAAATTTCCCATTATCTCTAAAATGAAATACCACAAGCACTTAGGCTGGAATACTTGAAATCTATGAGCTTATTTAGGAACTCTCTAAGTAACCTGTTTTGCTTGTGAGAAGAAAATTAATGGCTGTGCAGTGATTAAGACAGGCTCAGGTCTGGTGCCAGGCCCTGCCCTGCCAATCTGGGGAATCCCAGGCTCCCCAGGGATTCCCCACACTTCACTTCACTTAAATGCCCTTTAAACTCTAACAAGTTTTAATTTCATTAGCACTCCATGGCAATGACTGCTGGACAGTGTCAGTCACATAAACTGAAGACAGAATACCACTTTAAAATGAAGATGAATAACAGCCCAAAAAGAACCTTTGCTCCTGATCTTTTCTACAGAATCATATTGATTTCAGAAAGTCATTGCAATTAAGAAATTAAACAAAACAATTCTGTTCCATTCAGCAAAAATCAAAGCAATTGTAACTACTAAATTTGACACAGAGGGTAAGCACCCAAATGAAGCATCATACATTCCTGAGCACCCAAGTGAGAATGTCTGTCTTGTGTCATCATGAGTCAAGTCAGAGCCAGGTGTAACTGAGCTTTGTGGGATTTGCAGCAGCAGCAGCAGCAGCAGCAGCAATAGTTCAGAAGCAAGACATTCCCAATGACGGTACTGAGAGAGGCCTGCAGTTTACTTTGCCAAAGATTTGTAAAGAAAATTGATCTTAAAAAATAGATTTCAAGCAATTTATAAGAAACTTCGATGTTACATGCTCCTGCATGTCTGGTTATCAGTTGGATTTTTCTCATGACATACATTCTCAGCTTCACAATGTATCATTTATATATATATATATTTTTTTAATATATATATGTATATGTTTATATATTTATATATTTATGTATTTATGTATTTATATATTTATATATATA